>CM062293.1:257572974-257926145 GCA_031216915.1 Pictodentalium vernedei
CAACATAAAGCTGCCGTAGATTTTATCCGGCATTATCTTCCAGAGGTTGTTCCGTTGGACCAGAATGCTGTGATGCCGGATAAGAGACTGATAGCGTCATTGGACACAGAATTTTTTGATCGGTTTAGGGACATCGTCCCTGAGTTTCCGACACAGTCCAATAATGTCACAAGAACATTTGAATTATTGAATGACGCTATATATAAGCTTGCTACCAAAATGAGCAAGTATGGTTTCTTGTCTGCAAATGCTCTACATCTGCCTTTCATCAATTCAAGGAATAAATTCGAAACGGCAGGACAGGGCATACCGAGAGTTCCTCTGCATCTAGACGACCAGGCTGAAGACCTAGAATTGTCTATGCCGTCGTCTATGTCAATTCCAACCACGACGTTGGAAATGACAATTATGTCTAATAGAGTTAACTTAGATGCTTTATCATATGCAGATCACCTTACTAAAGCGTTATCATTACGTCTTAAAGGGAAAGAATTCCAGGATATACAATCATCATTAAGAGTTCTTTCAAGAGCAATAGCTTATTCCACGTATAACTCCGCCCTTTCAGTGGCAAACCTGGAGTTGGTTAGACGTGACGCAGCCCTAGCTACATCCACGAGCGTGGATGGTAAGGTGAAAAACTCTCTCAGAGTTGCTTCGGTCTCCGGAGAGCTTCTCTTCGACGGCAAGCTTTCAGCAATCTATGATAAGATAACTAAGAAAGCTTCGGATTCTCTGCTATTCAAATCCGCTTCTAAAAAGTCGGATACAGCAGTAAGAGTAAGACAGGCACTTCTGGGACAAGTACGCCCAAGAGAAGTTCCTATAGAGGTTCCTATGCATCCTCTAGGTCTTATTCTAGAGACCGTCAAGGCAGCGAATCACGTGGGGGACGTTATTCTGGCCGAGATAACCGGTCAGACGTCCCTAGGTCGACGGGGCGAGGTGCGGGTTGTGGAGGACGTAGTTTCTCCTTCCGCAAGCCTCGCAGATCCAGGAGGTGATGGTATGAACCTCTATCGTGTTCTGGTAGGCGGAAGATTGTCGAGTTTTATAAACAATTGGGCGTCAATTACGGACGACCCCTGGGTTCGAGGGGTAATTTCGGAAGGACTAAGAATATCCTTCAAACGAAAGCCTCCATTAACTCGAAGTCCAAAATGGACAAATCCGCAGAAAAGAGACACTCTTCTATCAGAAGTACAGTCTCTTCTGAAGAAGAACGCGGTAGAGGTCGTAGAAGACCAGGAATCACCGGGTTTCTACTGCCATCTGTTTCTGGCTCCAAAACCAGACGGCTCGTTCTGTCCAGTCATAGATCTGAGCTGGATAAACAAGCTGATCATCGCTCCGAAGTTCTATATGGAGACAAATCGATCAGTCAGAGTGAGTATTCGGGTGAACGACTATGCTACAAGCATAGATCTCAAGGATGCGTACTTTCGCGTCATGCTACATCCGACATTCAGAAAGTATCTACGCTTCGCAGTCCTAGGAGTTGTATATCAGTTCCGAGCGATGTGCTTCGGTTTGAACCTAGCGCCCTGGGCTTTCACTCGATTAATGAACTCGGTGATGATACATTTCTTAGCTCATTCGTCTGCGGTAACGTCGGCCTACCTGGATGACATTCTTCAGAGGACAGCAACGAGTTAATGCTTCAGTACGATGTGCAGAATCTGCTTCTATTACTCCGACGTCTCGGTTTTATAATAAATGAGGAGAAGTCGGATCTGGTGCCGTCCAAGTCATTCACCCACTTGGGAATGAGCTTCGAGACGCACAACAATCTCGTTCGTCTGCCATTAACCAGAGCGAAATTAATCAGTTGTTACGCTTGCTATTGTCTTCACTCAGACAAAGTCACAGCGAGAGAGTTCATGAGACTGATAGGTCTGTGCGGAGCCGCTGCGGATCTCATTCCGATGGGGCGGTTATGCACTGTGCGGAGCCGCTGCAGATCTCATTCCGATGGGGTGGTGACGCACTCGTCCTCTCCTAATATTTTTATACTGTACCAATGACCCAGACATAGCTGGTGCTAACTCTTAAAATATAGGGCCAAACACAAATTTTGCCCCCCAATCCCCCAAATTTGCATCTAAAACTAAAGAAAACATGTCCTGAAAGGCCCTCCACACTTCGCCCCTACTGCGCATGCGCAGTGTCAAGGACGTTCCGAAATTGGCGCCATTTATCATTCTAAGTTTGGCCCTTCATCAGTTAACATCTGACTGATCTTTGTGCTTTTAAATCTCAGTTTAAATGATGCCAGACACATAAATATTAGTGAAATGGTGATTCTAAGGAGGATAGAGAAGGAGGAGAGGAAAAGAATGTGTGACAGAATATTATCAGGGCTGTAACTTAAAATTTTTTAATGAAATTATGTTAAGTTACCTATTTTCAAGGCAGCAGCCATTTTGTTGTCATTCTGATTATTTAGTTACACTGTTTTTTCAAGTGTTTTCCTCTCTCCCTGTCCTTTAAGTTCCCCCTTGCTATTCTCCCATGCTTTTGGCATAGTTTCTGTAATTATTATTACTAAAATTTCTTGGGAGTTTTAGCTGAATAACAGAATGAATTCTGTTCTTTCCCCATGTTTACGTCTTCACCTACGGGTGGTTGGGCGTTGTGTTCTGCATCTACCATCTGATGTTCTGCAGTTTCTTCCCTGGAAATCTCTGTTTTGCATCAGATAGTGTATTTTTTGTAACTGATTTCGGGCCTGGGTGCCTGGAGTCTTATTTTAGTGTTTTTACACTCATTGTTTACATTTACAACAGCCCTCTGTGTGAGGGGGGATTTCTAAAAAATAATATCTTTATGTTATTTTAATCATAACTAGATACATTATTATTGTTCGTAAGTGTTGAATAAATTGTTTAAAATATTTTTAAAATTTTTGTCCACACTTAGGCTTGGGATCCATTGGGGCTCAACGTTACTTTTCAGAAACTTGGGCTGTTCTGAAAAAATATTTTTTCAAAATATTTTGATTTCAATTATTTTTTCTATATTAATGGATCATATTATTATTATGTATTTTGATTGCCAGGGGTTAGTGCGAGTACCAGGACTTGTTTTCTTTTCACATTGAATGGATATTGATCAATTGTTTTAAGAGGAAGTCTTCCTCTGACTTTATTATCATTCTATATGTGGTCAGTGTACTCGCATTAACTCCTGTTCTGTATCGTATGATTTCGATGACAATATGGGAAGCGTATGTCACGGTATGTTGTTGGGGATTTGGACACTCCGGTCCTTTCCCCGCAGGGTCACTCTACTTTATCAATTTCTATTTCAGACGATCAAGATTAGGGTGATATATCTGTGATGTCTTCCAACAGTGTGCCTCCGTCGTCACAATTAATGAAGGGCTAGCGGAAAAGTGCTCATGTAATACGCCAATTGCCTAAGAGGACCCTAGTAGGTTCGACGGCCTTTGACGTCCGCTAGCTCGCCCGGTGTAGCGTCCATTCACCGAATGGTTCGGCAGCCGGGTTCGTCCGTTGCGGTCTAGAAGGAATTTTGGGGTGATGCGAGCACTATAAAATTAACTTAATGCACACCCAGTGACGGCGGATCGGAGGGAGAACGGAGGAAGCCTTTTAGTCCGGTTCATAGCTCGTTCCGGTCCATCCGGACGGCAAGCGAGAGAGGCCCCTCTCTCGTTCAACAACATCTGGCCCCAGATGTTGTGGTACAAAATGTGTCGCTAGCGGAGCATACGTCCGTCGCTCGGGACGCTCCGTTGTATAGGCAGTCCGCTGAGACTGCTAAGGCTTCCTCTTCTCGTCAGCGCACACGACCGCACCTTGGCTGCGTGACCGCCGATATATTACCAGCTTCGCCGATCAAGGATTCTTCGGCGACCAGGTCACACCATCCGGCAGCCAGGGATTCGAGACCGATGGACTCCGGACGTTCGCATAGGAAAAGTATGCGGGAGCCATCTGATGCGGAGCTGCCCTCGGCGAAGCAGCGATAGACTGCGCCTCCGCAGGTCTCGACGCCAGACATTCTTGTGCACATAGCACAGCTTATCGCAGCATCCCAGCAGCCGACAGAAACGGTGTTGGATCGAGAATTATCCGACAGCGCTGGGTCGGTAGCCGGGGACTCGAGGCCTGCAGACTCCGGACGTTCGCATAGGAAGTGTGCGGGAGTCAACGTACACGGAGCTTCCGGCGGCAATGCATCGTAAGTCCGCTACTGCACAGGCCTCGGGAACGGACGTGCTTTCCTTAATAGCACAGTTTATCGCAGCATCCCAGCATCAACTGAATCTGTCGCATATATTTTATCCGACGATGCTGGGTCGGGACGCTCCGCGGAAGCGGGTACGGACGTCCGAAAGTTTCATCCGGTCCGACGGGATACCGAAAGGGATTCGGAGGATTTCAAGCTTTCCCTTTCGGAACAACATATGCTGCGATGCCGGATAAGAAACTGATAGCGTCGGTGGACTTAGAAATTTTTGGTTCGGTTCAGGGACATCGTCCCTCAGTTCCGACATAGTCCAATAATGTCACACAAACTTTCGAATTATTGAACGACGCTATATATATTATTATTTTATGCTTGCTATCCAAGCATTTCTGGTTTCTTGTTCGAAGAGTTATGGAGATGTCTTTCAAAAGTGTGCCTCTGTCGTCATAGTTAATGAAGAGTTAGCGGCAATAAGTGCTCATGGAATATGTCTATCGCTTACGGAGTGACATTCGCTAGCTCACCCGGTGTAGCGTACATTCATCGAATGGTTCGGCTGCCGGGTTCGTCCGTTGCGGTCTAGGAAGGAGATTTGGGTGATGCGAGCACTTTAATTACTTTAGTACTCACCCAGTGACGGCAGATTGAGGACAGATCGGAGGAAGCCTGTTAGTCCGGTTCCTGGCTTGTCCAGGTCCGTCCGGGCTGTGAGCGAGAGAGGTTCCTCTCTCGCCCAACCACATAGGGGACCGCATGTTGTGGTTCAGATATTTTACATTCGGAGCATATGTCCGTTGCTCGGGACGCTCCGTTATATTGACAGTCCGAGAGACTGTCTTTAATGCTTCCTCATCCTCACAGCAGGGCACACGACCGCACATTGGCTATGTGACCTCGAGTATCCGATCAGTTTCGGCATTCTGTGATTCCACGGCGAATAGGTCGCGCCATCCGGTAGCCAAGGGACACGAGGCCTATACACTCCGTTCGCTCGCATATTGGAAGTATGCACGGGGTAACGATCACGGAGCTTCCAGCGGCAATGCATCGTAAGACCGCTTCTCCTCAGGCCTCAGTGACGGACGTGCTATCCGAGTTACCACAGTTGTTTCGCAGCATCCCAGCAATTGACAGTTTCTCGGTCGAATCAGGAATTATCCGACGGCGCTGGGTCGGTGCGGTCCGCGGTTGCATCAGCTACGGACGACCGAACGCTTTATAGGGTCCGACAGGATGGCGAAAGGGATTCGAAAGATTTCGAGTTTTCCCTTTAGTAGTATCGGAAGATGCCTTTCATATCTTCTGGCATTTCTTCCAGTGATTATTATTTCGGACTTCATTGCTGCGATCTTGGATAAGAGACTTATAGCGTCATTGGACTCGGATTTTTCGATCGGTACAGGGACATTGTCCCTGACTTACCGACGCAGTCCAATATTGTCATTACAACATGTGTTTTATTTTTCGACGCTATATATATATATATATACAAGCCTGCTACTAAGCATGATAGTTTAGTTTCTTGTCCGCGTTGCTCATTTCTGCCATTTTATCATTTTTACAAATAGTTTATTTTGGCAGAGCAGGGCATACCGAGAGTTCATATGCGTCTAGACGGTGTGATTAAAGACTGCATATATTCTTTTTCGCCGTTTATGTCTTTTCCAATTTCAATGTTGGGAACGACATTATGTATAGTAGACTTAACTTAGACGCTTTATTATACGTAATCCGCCTTACTGAGGCATTATCATTACGTCTTCAAGAAAAGATTTACGGGATATTATTCTCAATGTAATTTCTTTTGAGGGCAGTAGTTTGTTCACGTATAACTCCGCCCTTCAGTGGCTGATTGGAGTTGGTTAGACGTGACGCAGCCCTAGCTACATCCACACGCGTGGATAGTAAGGTTAAGAACTCTCTCAGAGTCGCTTCGTTCTCGGAGGAGCTTCTCTTCGACGGCAACTTTCCGGCAATCCATGAATTGCTCGATTTATACGTTCTCTTGTCTATCTAGTGTTACAAGAGATTCAGACTGGGGCAAACATTCGGTGGTTGACTCAGAGAGTGCCGCCGCAGTTGCCGGACCCGAGTGTGGCTGTTATGACGGTTGCCAGTCAAACAGATTGGGATATATACTGATCCCTACGGATTTGAAGTGCCAGGGTCTTTGGGTTCCGCAGTCTTTTAGCTATCAGTTTAACTTCCGCGGAATAATGTTTTTTTAGGCTTGCTTTATGTCTTTGCATGAACATTATTCAGAAACGCATGCCCAAATTCCTGTCCTTTAATTCGACAGTAGTGGCGTATCTCCGGAACCAGGGAGGCACTCTTTCGTTTCCGTTATTCAATTTAATGGAAAGAATCCGTCTGTTGGTTATAGTACACCAAGTTCAGTTTTGGTCCGTCATATTCCGGGTCGTCTGATTGTTTTATCGGACTCCCGTTCTCTTACGGGTCGCTTGTTGCTGTCAGAATGGACTCTCAACAAACAAGTATTCAATCAGATTTGCTATCTATGGGAGCGCCCAATGATGATTTATTTATGACACAGCTTGCTATCAGTTGCAGACGTATGTGTTGGCTTGTCCAGATCTCTGAGCTAATAGTGTTAACGCTCTATTGATCTATAGGACGGAATGATATGATACGCGTATCCTCCGGCGCTGTTGTTTTAGCAGGTATTGCTAAGATAAACAACCACAATACATTTCTGTTGATAGCATCTCTATCTTCACAGAGATCATGAGTAATTTACTCTCTTGTCTACTGTGGGTCTTAACGTGAAATCTTCCTCTATGTGAGGATCTTTTTTCACTGGGTAAATCGTGTCATCTTTATCACAACCAGCAAGGTCGCAACCTTCATGTATTCCGTTGTGTGGTCCGTATTGCATTGTAAGCACTGTACTGGACGAGCTTTGGACGCGATTCTTACTATAGGAGATCCTCTTCTTCGCTATTCTATGCGACTAAAGTGGAGGCTCTTCCGTCGTGGTGTAGGGATCATTATGTTCATATTGTTGATCCCTTCATACTACTCATTGCTATTTTTTAGTATACTTGTTTCACAAGATCTACTGCAGCCTGTTATTATTTAGGTTATAGGTTTATGTTACCTCATACCTATGCACTCTACGATAGTTTACAATTGAGTCTTTTGTCTCTTTATCTAAGTCAGTTAGTAACTTTTTGATAAATAGACTTAGAATCTTTAGATTAAATTCCTATACGGATTTTAACTTCGGTTCTTATTTAGCTAAGTAATCATTTGAGCCTCTGGAAACAGTAGTTTTCAAATTCTGACCTTTTAGACAGTAATTCTGTTGGTTTCTCTTTTACTGTAGAGTCAGTGAGTTTCATGCACTATCGATGGATGATTTTCACTTTCATAGTTTCGGAATCAATACTTCCGTTACTATTTAGGTTGGATTGTTGCATAAGAGTTAGGCTCCTATTATCCGGAACCTATTATTTTAAGGTCCTTCCGTCTTCGTATGGGCATAGGCCTTTACTCTTTCCGGGTACAGTTTATGTATTTATAAACAGATATCTGTTTATTACAAGGGCGTAAGCTTCTTCTGTCTTTGATGTCTAGTAGAAGGACGTTACGCTCCATTTTATTGTTAATGGATTCTATTAACTATCGGTACTGCTTATGGTATATCATTGACTTAGCAGTTGTGCTTAAGATTTCGGCTCATGAAGTAAGAGTTCTTCTACTTCTTGGGCTTACATTAATAGTGTCGCTATTATAGATTTTTGAAGGCCGCTCATTGCGCTCAGCCATCCACATTCATGAATTTTATCTTAGAAATATCGAGTCAATTTCTTGAGGCCTCTTTTGTTAGGTCTATTATCTACTGCTCAGAATGTCATTCACTTAACAGTTGCTACTATAGCTAGGTAGGCTGTCTGTTTCGGCAGTGTCTCCGTTCGGCTGCCCTCTTCGCTCTGGGCTATTTGACCCAGGGCAAGAAAAAGGGGGGGGGGGGGGGAGGGTGTTCCCTTGGGTCACCTGTTTTACTATGAAAACAAGGGGATACCTCCTCCGGAGTTAGTAATTCTGAGCTGTTATTGGGATGGTTGTTTAGTGAGAAGTTTAAGTTTATAAAATTCATTCAAGTCTTAGTTTTTAAAGTATAGCTTTTGAATATTGCATATGTCAACGGACATGATTATGCAATTCTCAGACACTTTTAGGAGTATAAGAGTCTCTATTCTCTAGACTTACTTTATTATTGGCTTACTTTAAAAATTATTAGTATAAGGATTATATTGGATATTAATAGAGTACATGGATGTATGAAGCTCAATTTTGGAAGGTGTTGTATCTTTCTAATTTATCATAAATAAGAAAGATACATGTAAGGCCTATTACTTCTTTTCCCTACAGGGGATGACTCTATTTTATTTTATTGAGCGTATTCCATTTTGCTCTATGTCCTTGGCCCTCCAGCCTTTTTACTATTCAGCTATGTCTGGGTCATTGGTACAGTATAAAAATGTTAAAAAATTTATAGTAATTTATATATTTTTTATACTTACCAATGACCCAGACGGGGATGGCCCTCCCAGGAGTTGGGAACTCTTGCCTCCCCGCTGAGTACATAGCGCTTACCAGGCACTGGTTATTAGAATGATAAATGGCGCCAATTTCGGAACGTCCTTGACACTGCGCATGCGCAGTAGGGGCGAAGTGTGGAGGGCCTTTCAGGACATGTTTTCTTTAGTTTTAGATGCAAATTTTGGGGATTGGGGGGCAAAATTTGTGTTTGGCCCTATATTTTAAGAGTTAGCACCAGCTATATCTGGGTCATTGGTAAGTATAAAAAATATATAAATTACTATAAATTTTTTAACTTTCTTGACTCAGAATTGGAGTGTAAAGATTCATTCGCTCGATATGGACGTTCTCTTGTCAAATCAAGTGAAACAAGAGATTCAGACTTGGGCAAACATTCAGTGGTTGACTCAGGGAGTTCCACTGCAGTTGCCGGAACCGAGTTTTACTATTATGACGGATGCCAGTCAAACAGGTTGGGGTGCAACATTGATCCCAAAGGATTCGAAGTGCCAGGGTCTTTGGGATCCGCAGTTTCTAGGCAAGCACATAAACATCAAGGAAATGATGTCAATTTGGCTTGCACCACATCATTGGATGAACATTATTCAGAAAGCACATGTCCAAATCCTGTCCGACAATACGACACTAGTAGCGTATATTCGGAACCAGGGAGGCACTCATTCCTTTCCATTATTCAATTTAACGGAAAGAATCCTTCTGTTTGTACTAGAACACCAAGTTCTACTTTCGGTCCGTCATATTCCGGGTCGTCTGAATGTATTAGCAGACTCCCTTTCACGGAAGGGTCGCTTGTTGCCGTCAGAATGGACTCTCAACAAACAGGTATTCAATCAGATTTGCTACCAATGGGAGCGGCCAATGATAGACTTATTTGCGACACAGCTCAACAATCAGTTGCAGACGTATGTGTCACCATGTCCGGATCCCCAAGCATATGCAGTAGATGCTCTATCGATCTCGTGGGACGGAATGATAGGATATGCGTATCCTCCAGTGCCGTTGATTCAGCAGATATTGCTAAAGATAAAACAATCTCAATGCAAAATTTTGTTGGTAGCATCTCTGTCTCCACAGAGACCATGGATAAATCTACTCAGGTGTCTGCTGTGGGACATACCGCAGAAGCTTCCTCCACGAGAGGATCTTCTTTCGCAGGGGAAATCTCGTCAACTACATCACAACCCGCAAGGTCTCAACCTTCACGTATTTCCGTTGTGCGGTCCTTCTTCTTCTTGCACGGCAAGCATTTTACAGGACCAGCAGTGGACGCAATTTCTAAATGTAGGAGGACCTCCTCTTCGCTAAACTATGCGGCTAAGTGGAAGGTCTTTTGTCGTTGGTGTAGGGATCATTCTGTTGATATTTTTGATCCCTCCATTCCAGATATTGCAAACTTTCTAGTATACTTGTTTGATGAGATCAAACTGCAGCCTGTTACTATTAAAGGTTATAGGTCTATGTTATCTGATACCTATGCACACCATGATAGTTTACAAATTGGATCTAATGTCTCTTTATCTAAATTAGTTAGAAACTTTTCGATAAATAGACCTAGAACCCTTAGATTAATTCCTAAATGGAATTTAGCTTGGGTTCTTCTTAAACTAAAAGAAAAGCCATTTGAGCCTCTTGAGACAGTGGACTTCAAATTCTTATCTTATAAGACAGCATTTCTCTTAGCTTTCTCTTCGGCTAGAAGAGTCAGTGAGCTTCATGCACTATCTGTGGACGATTCTCACTATCGTAGTGTCGGGAACACTATTACCTTTATTTACTACTAATGTTGGATTTTTGGCTAAGAATCAGGCTCCTAATAAATATCTGGAACCTATTGTTATTAAGGCCCTTCCGTCTTCAGACGGGCATAGGCCTTTACTCTGTCCGGTTAGAGCTTTACGTATTTATAAACGAAGATCTCAGTTTATCAGAAAAGGACGAAAACGCTTCTTTCTGTCTCTGATGCCTAATAGAAAGGACATTATGGTCCATTCTATTGCTAGATGGATTCAATTAACTATCCGGACTGCTTATGATAATCTGTCTTCAACTCAGCAGTCTGTGCTTAAGATTTCGGCTCATGAAGTAAGAGCTCTTTCTACATCTTGGGCTTACGCAAATAGTGTTGCTATTACAGATTTAATGAAGGCTGCATATTGGTCTCAGCCATCCACATTCACGAATTTTTATCTCAGAAATATTGAGTCCATTTCTGGAGACCTGCATTGTTTAGGTCCGTTATCTGTTGCTCAGAATGTCGTCCACTAAACAGTTGCAACTATAGTTATGCAGGCTTTCTGTTCCGGCAGTGACTCTGTCCTGCTGCCCTCTTCGCTCTGGGCTAATTGACCCAGGGCAAGGGGAAGGGGGGGGGGAGGGTGTTCCCTTAGGTCACCTGCTTTATAGTGAAAAGCAAGGGGATACCTCCTCCGGAGTCAGTAATTCTGAGTCGGTACCGGGATGGTTTTAAAGTGTAAAGCTAATGTTTAACTTCTTTCATGTCATATTTTTAAAGTGTAGCTCGGTGTGAAGCATTTGTGTATGTCACGTGTCAAACAGGCGTTAATATACAATCCTCGGACACTTTTAAAGAGTATAAAGAGTCTCAATTCTGTGGACTTACTTTATTTATTGGCTTACTTTAAAAATAATTAGTATAAAGGGTTATACTGGATGTTAATAGAGAACATGGATGTTATTATGCTCAATTATGAAGGGTGTTGTGTCTTTCTAATTTATCATAAATAAGAAAGATACATGTAAAGCCTAATACTCCTTTTCTCCTCGAGGGGATAACTCTATTATATATAGTTGAGCTTATTGGATTTTCCTCTATGTCCTAGGCCCTCCAGCCTTTTTTTCTATTCAGCTATGTCTGGGTCATTGGTACAGTATAAAAATGTTAAAAAATTTATAGTAATTTATATATTTTTTATACTTACCAATGACCCAGACAGGGATGGCCCTCCCAGGAGTTGGGAACTCATACCTCCCCACTGACTACATAGCACTGACCAGGCACTGCTTGTAAGAATGATAATTGGCGCCAATTTCGAGACCTCCTTGACACTGCGCATGCACAGTGGAGGAAAAGTATGGAGGACCATTTAGGACATGATTTTTTCGGTTTTAGATGCAAATTTTTGGGATTGGGGGGCAAAATTTGTGTTTTGCCCTAGATTTTGAGAATTAGCACCAGCTATGTCTGGGTCATTGGTAAGTATAAAAAATATATAAATTACTATAAATTTTTTAACTTTCATAGAAAAATAAACTGAGACTATCTTTATAATTCCGTGTCAGTGTTGAGACCAATTTGTTTCAGCCACATCTCACTCTACCATTCAAAAATAAATTCAGATTATTCTTATAATTCCAATTCGGTGTTGAGACCAAATTGTATCAGCCACGACTCACTCTACCATAAAATAAAACATTGTTGAACTCTATTGCAAGTTTCAAAGTTTCCAAAGGTTTTGCACATTGCAGTTAAATTAAGTGTCAAATCTTCTTCCATTCACAGGCACTCGACTAATTATCAGACTTCAATTTTAATAAAATATATGTTATATTATCAACATTAATTTTTTCAGTATTGATAATATAATATATATTTTATTAAAAATGATCAAATCTGATAATTTTCAAGTGCCTATGCACAGAATAATTCCTGTCAGCTACCGATAATGCAACCAACTTTTTCTGTGTCGTCTGTTAATTCTTCAACGAGAAACGCAATCTTGATCCATATCGATTATTCTGAATATCATTTAACATCAAATGAATGTTTCCTTGAGAATAAGATTCTATAATTGAACTGTGCATGACACACTAGTCGGGTGAATTCTGAATACATTCTGAATGGCCCATGGTTCCCCAAGTGTATTGTATTCTTACACAAAACCATATTAACACTATTTACCAGAATAACACACAATCATCACAAGAGAACAAAATCGAGTGATTGTATTGTTTATAACGATCTTCCCCCAACCCAACTTCCAAAAATGCAAATATTATTTTGGCTAATATTGCCCAGCACTAAAGATGCATATTCTGAGAACTTATGTGGTATTAAACTTTCGTAATTGGCGATTTATCAATGAAATACTGCAGTATGATAGGCACTTACAGATTTTCTTCTGGGTCCTGGGGGACACGGTGGCGTTGTAACCGGTTCTCATTAGATCACCGAAGTTAAGCAACTTCGAGCCCAGCTAATCCTCAGATGGGGGAACATCTGAGCAATCGATTCGGACTCCCACGCTGTGTCTTTGGGCAAGGCACTTAACCCCCATTGTCCACATGAGGGCACGATGACACCGTGTACTAAGGCATACTGCACGTCGATGGTATACATGTCTTCAACTAGTCTAACCCTGCCTGTACTGCAGAGCGGAGTTACTATGTTGAGAAGCTGGCAGCTGCTCGTCGTTGCTCGGTGGTTCTCTTCAGGTATTCCGGCTTCCTCCACCCAAAAAACTGTCATGGTCATGATCAGCCATTCGTGCATAAGTATGTGACCTTAAACACCAATAAATAAATAAATATTTCGGGTCCTATTTCAACCATCGGAATTGGCATTGGAATCTGCAGAGAAATAATTGGTAATCGGTTCATAGCAAGTTTTGATAATTGGTTCATCACTAATTCTGGCTTTGAGCCACTGCTTTCTGTACAACTGGATTGCTGGGACATCAGAGAAAAACATCACCACTCTAATTACCCCACCCCACCCAGGGTGGCATAAAGTCAATGTGGTAACTCCTCCCAACCTATGATTTTCAAAACAAAACCATGGTACAAGCTCTCGATATCAACTTTAAAATCTTGGCACTTGTTTTTTGTCTATAAGTAAAATATGTTTCAGATATTCAATTTGCATTGCCACTAAAATTCCCACATCATCAACATATTCATCTTTCATGGAGATCAAAGTACACTCTTTAAAAAGCGATTGGCAATAGTGGTGAGGCATTGGGAACTTAAAAACCTAGAGAATTTTTGTTGAGCATTGCTTATTTACAGAAACTCCACCCCCCCCCCTAACTCTTTTGAGTGCTAAGTTATTTTACAAAGCTGATTAGAAACATGGGTGTATATATAGATACCATTCTACCAGCAAGAGTATGCTAAGTTTAGCAATATTTTGTTCTTAAATAATTGTTTTGTTACAATTTATTGGAGTGCCAATTGGCACCCTCCAGTAAATTACAACCAAAAAATTTTATATAATTTTTTTTATCTCACCGAAGGGAGCTTAACTTATCACTTGTCATCCATCATCATCATCCATCGTGAACTTTACATTATCGACTTCTCAACTACTGGACCAAATTTGGTGTGCATGTTCTTTGTCATATGTCAATTCAAGTTTGTTCCAATAAACTTGCCGCACCCACAGGGGGCACCACAATGGGGCATAACTCTGATAGCACCCATACATTTTTTTCAGATCTTCAGATCCACCAGTCAGAATCTTTTCATATTTGTTATACAACATCTCGGGGGAGGGGGGGGGGGGGGGGGGGGCAGGGGGAGGAGTGTGTGTGTGTCAGATTCAAGTTCGTTCAAATCAAGTCCCTGGGTTAAGATTTGGGCTCTCTACTGGAGCCTGAATTTTAACTTGGTGCAATATGTGGAATATTCTTTAAAAGTCTTCTTCAGATCCACCTGTTGAAGTCTTTTGATATTTGATATACAACATCTCTAGGGGGCAGATTCAAGTTTGTTCAAATTGGGTCCCTGAGTTAGAATTTGGGCTCTCTATTAGAGCCCAAAGTTTAACTTGGTGCAATTTGAGGAAATTTCTTTAAAAATCTTCTTCTTCAGATCCACTAGTCAGAATCCTTTCATTTGGTGTACAACATCTATAGGGGGACAGTTCAAGTTTTTTCAAATCGAGTCCCTGGGTTAATAATTAGGCTCCCCGTAGGAGCCCAAATTTTAACAGTGAAATATGAGGAAATTTCTTTAAAAATCTTCTTCAGATCCACCAGTCAGAGTGCTTTCATATTTGGTATACAACATCTCTAGGTGGGTCAAATTGGGTCCATGAGTTAGTATTTGGGCTCTCTGTTGGAACCCAAAATTTAACTTGGTGCAATTTGAGGAAATGTCTTAGTCAGAATCCTTTCATGTTTGGTATACAACATCTATAAGGGGGTCAGAATCAAGTTTGTTCAAATCGAGTAGCTGGGTTAATATTAGGGCTCCATATGGGAGCCCAAATTTTAACTTTGTGCAATACGTGGAATATTCTTTAAAAATCTTCTTTTTCAGATTCACCAGTCAGAATTCTCTCAAATTTGGTATATATCATCTCTGGGGGCGGGAGGGAGGGGGGGGGGCAGATTCAAGTTTGTTCAAATCGGGTCCCTGGTGGGGTGGGGTGGGGATAGGGGGGCATGTAAGGCTCAGGTGTGTTCAAATCCATTCCTTAGTGTTCCTCCCCCCCCCCCCCCCCCCCCATTTCTTCTACTGCACAGCAAACTTCAAGCTAATGCATACAGTATAAAGCTAATGAAGTGGCTCCCAGCACTTTTCAATAGAGCCATGATAGTGGCTTCTAGCACTCAACCAGTTAAGATGTCAGCAGTGGAGATTGTTTTCTATATGTGACCAATGAGCGTTCCAGCAATCCAGTTGCATAGAGAGCAGTGTTCTTGGCCAATGTAATGTAATAATCATATACAGCCAGCACTATTCACAAACTTTATTTTTTCAATTTTTGCCTCAATTTTTAGCTTAACTTGACAAAGTCAGCATAAGCTATTGCCACCATGTGTGCGGAAGTCTCTCTACCTGTAAGTCTGTTCAAATTTTCTTCAGCACAGGCTACACCCCGTAGTTCTTGTCCGATACTCTCGAAATTTCATATGCAGGTTTGAGGACATGTCTAGATGGAGAACGTCCCCTTTTGGTTGTGATCGATCAACCGTGATGGTTGTGGAGAATTGAAAACGTTTAGCACAATCTACAGGTCGTATTTATGAAGGCATTTCATTGTAATTTGGTAGGATGACTCCGTATAATGTCTTGATGACAACATCCCCTTGTTGTCGCGACCAGTCAACTATGACAGCTGCACAGGCCCAAAACCTGAAAAACCTTTAGCAAACAGTCTACAGGTCATATTTATGAAGGGATTTCATTGTAACATTGTAGGATGACTCTGTATAATGTCTAGATGAGAACGTCCTACATTGGTCGGATTCAGTCAACCATGACCGTCACAGGGGCACATTACCTAAATTCTTTTAGCAGTCTACAGCTTGCATTTATGAATGGATTTCATTGTAAATTGGTGGGATGACTCGGTATAATGTTTAGATGAGAACGTCGTATTTTGGTCATGATTGGCCAACTGTGACAGCCGCACAGACACATGACCCTAGATTTGTTTAGGACAGTGTACAGTTCGTATTTATGAAGCGATTTCATTGTACCTTGGAAGGATAACTTGGTATGATGTCTAGATGAGACATATTTTGGTCACGATCCGTCAGCCATTACCGTCACCTGGTCATGTGACCTAGATTCCTTTAGCAAGTCTGTGTGTTATATTTATGAAGGGATTTCATTGTAACCTGGTAGGACAACTCATTTTGGAATAATTTTACTGTAACTTGGTAACTTTGGTTGACATTCATTAACTGTGAGGGCAACATTAACCCAGGCCCCAATTCTTTAGTACAGTCTACATCTCAGATTACTCTTATGGAAAACATAGCATGTAGGGAACAGAAATTAATTAACATATTCTCAATTATCCCAATTCTGACCCATTGCTGGAATGGGCTTGTCAAGCTTCTTCAAACAAGATTGAAGAGGTTAAATTCCTAATTGCATTATGGAAAACTATTGCTGTTTGAAATTTCAGTATTCTGGCATCAGTGTGTAGGGGGTTAATCATGATCAGTTATTGTTCAAAATATGACCTGCAGCATCCACTTTTTAAAATTTTTACAGGTGAAAGATTGAAATTGTATACTCTGCATGCTCTCAGTCAAACCATATTATTAATGAGAATTGGAAGTAAGATGCCAAATTCAACATGGAACCACATTGGGTCATGTTTTGTGTTTGCTGTGCAGGTAAGGGTAAATATCCATCCATTGATGTCTATAGTGGTGACCAGATTTTTCTAGCATTGAAACTCCTACACGACTTCTAACCAAATGTCTCAAATCCATAAAAAATTTTAATAACAATTATGTTCTAAGAAATTGTTGAAGCATTGGATCCTAAAGTTGAGACAGTTGTTGTATAGCAAGTATGTTGACTATTGCAGTTTAAATAATGGTGAAGAGAAAAGGTTATATAACTTGATCAGTTGTTTACAGTCAGATCTCAGGTGACAGCTGGCATGGACTAAAAACAAACTACCTGTCTGTGAGTTTTGATAATGTCTGATATAGGGCTGTTGCGATTATTCGATTAATCGACTAACTGTCGACTGTTGTGGTAGTCAACGGTTTTTATTTTTTAGTCGATCCTCGTTCATTTTTAAAGTGGTACAAGTTGGATTGTTCTGTGTAATGAGATGAATTAACAGATTGTTCTTTGAAATGTCTCGTCACTGTTACTTGTAATGTCCCATGGCCTTTGTTTTCCACATTATTGTGCAAGAACTTAATTTTGAAAGCACTGAGCCTTGCCATTTGATCAATCCCTGTTCTCTGTAATATTAACCAGAACCCATTGATCAGTACTAAAGAGTATCATTCAAATGGTGTATCTCTTAATAATTGCAGTTTGTGAAGTCACTGCAGAGTAAATAGAATCTTTGGTATTGTACACTCAAACAACCCTCTTTGGAATAATTGGAACTGCGAAAGTGAGAAAATTGTCACAAGATCCACAGCGGTAACTTTACTTGTAGTACTAAGTTGTAACTTGTGTTGGAATGGAGGGGGTTTTATTTCAAAATTTCTGAATATTAGTTACAGAAAAGAAAGATTTGCACAAATGTTCTTCTGTTTAAAGTCTTCAAATCTGCCAGAGATATTCTGGTGTTTCTATTTTATCTCGATGCAGAAAGGTACACATTCAAACACTGTCAGTTTTAAATTTATTTTGTAAGTATATTAGAGGTTGTTGAATTCATGGGAAACTACTATTAATCTACTAAACGTCGACTAATGCTGGCGATGAAAATTGGTAGTTACGACAGCCCCAGTTTGATACAGTAGAGCCCACTTAATTGAATATCTCTTATTTATTCGTATTTTTAAGAAATTAACTGCCATTATCTGAGAGATATTTGCTTCACTCTCAGAGAACCTGAGTGTTATAAAATCATTCTCCATTTACATAAGAAGTTTAGTTTCCTTAAGTTTGGTGGATTTGAACAGAACTTTTTTCTGTTGATATTCGATTTATCGGCTGTCACCGCAGCAAATTGAGCTAGGTCAAAATGCAATGTTTCAATTGGGCAGTTATGAAACTAGGCAGAGTTTATTCTTTTGATGGATCCATGATGTCAGGTGGAAAAATAGTCCATCAACAGAAATATGTATGGAACATGTGTTCCATATGGATTTGTAAACATAGAACTTGAAGAGTAATAGGCATGTAGTATAGGCTCTTATCTCTAGAATACTGGAATGTAACCAAATTCCTGTTACTTGAATACTTCTGTTAACTGAATAATTTTCATTGGCAAATTGTGTGTTCAGTTGATAGGGCTCCCCTGTATTCAGTAAAGTCTCAGCTCTTCAAGGCAACTACAAGAGGTATGTTTCTGTGGGCCATTCGAGAATACTAGTGTTATTCTGGAATGCACAGATAAGGCAGAATTTGATTTGTATCTTTTTGTTCAAGTGGACGTATTCTGGAATACTTTTTGGAATGCATTCGGTTTATCAACCTCAGGAGGAGCAATAAACGTTATTCTGGACACGTGCACTGCATTATAAATTTTTTCATTTGCATATCACAAATCAAGAGGTCGAAATTTGTTTCCAAGGGTAGCATATTAGTGCCAACCATCTCCACTTATTTATCTGTTATAACAGAATAATAAACTTTTATAACAGATTCATAATTTGCTTTAACAGATTACTAATGTGTTTTTACCGACTTATGATCTGTTTTAACAGTTTTTAATCAGTTATAACCAACTAATAATCTGTTATAACAGATTAAGTAATCTGTTTTAAATAATTGATGATCTGTTATAGTAATCTTTTAAAAACAACTAATGCAGAGCATGATAGCTCATTGACTA
Source organism: Pictodentalium vernedei (assembly GCA_031216915.1). Classification (NCBI taxonomy): domain Eukaryota; kingdom Metazoa; phylum Mollusca; class Scaphopoda; order Dentaliida; family Dentaliidae; genus Pictodentalium; species Pictodentalium vernedei. Next base: position 257,592,005 of record CM062293.1, read on the forward strand.
GCATGTGGGGCTTGTGACTGAGAGGTCAACGGTTCCCAAGTGGTGTGTGCCACTTTCGTTGTTACCCTGAGCAAGTCATTTAATTCTAAGTGCTCACATAGGGGCACAGCAGCAAAGTCTGCTTAGGCATACGGCACGTTGATCTCACCTGTGCATACAACCAATGCACATCTGGCTTGTGTCGGGTTAGTACACTGGAGGGTCTAGCAGTTAATTGTTGCTGCACAATGGTTCTCTCTGGGTACTCCCTCCCGGCTTCCTCCAGCTAGTGTTGAAACGATTAGTCGACTAGTCAACGTCGACTAGGGTTCTGCTGATAATCGATTAGCAATTTCCTAGTCGACTAGTCGCCGTTTTCCACAGATACATATATTTTGTAGATTACTGTATATGTCCGTGTATAAGTCGCCCCCGTGTATAAGTTGCACCCCAAACTCACACTTGGAATTCCTCCCTTTTGCCTAAAGCCCACCCATGTATAAGTCGCACCCCCATTTTTAAATATATGCAGTGAAAAAGAATTAGTTGCAAGTTACGTATTGTCAATTTGGGGCAGTTTGGGATGCAACGGAAATAGGTAAGTTTTCACGAGTTACCACGTGGTGAATAAGATAAAAGAATAAAGGAAAATTATTATTGAAGATTTAAAAAATACTCGCATTTATTTGTTTTTCATTGTTTGTTTATCACCCCAATGTCTTCATCCCTGTGAAGAAAGGGTACGGGACAAGTCGCTGTCGGGACAACTCGCCTTCGGACGGCGAGTTGACCCGATTTTTACGGCGACTTGTCCGTTTTTTTTTTTTTTTTTTTTTTTAATTTATTTTTTTATTATTTTATTTTTTGGGGTGAAATATTGTTAAATTTATCCCTTACTTACCTGTAGAGTATTTTCCCAAATAAATCCGACCTCCATGAATTGAAAGAAATAAGCAGAATTAAATCCAAGTGTTATGAAAGTCCCACCTTGAAATAAACTGTCCATAACATTTTCAGAAGAATGATTTTGTTGAAAATGAAATAAAAGTAATCGTCAGCTTTGATTAACTTGAAGTGTTTTCAATTGCCGGTTGCTACTAAAGATTGATTGTAATCACTGTGTTTTAGGCGCTGATATGAAGTGATTGGTTTTCAATTGTCGGCTACTACAGTATCGTTTCTGTAATGATTTTGTTCCGATTTGGTGATGGCTTCTCAATAAACAAAGATCACAGTTATTTCAGAGTGTTTTGGGGGTTCCCTTTCATTTGCCGACCTGATCTTCTATAAATATAGTCAGACGGCAAGACTCAGCAGACGAAGTGGCTAACACAATTAAAAAATGTAAGTCTTCTTCTTCCCCTGGAGGGGACAAGGTCTCATACAAAATCCTGAAACAATGTCCCAATACTTTTTTTCGGTAGACTCACTAACCTCCTAAACTGCTGTCTCTCTAGTGGATACTTCCCAAAATGTTGGAAAGTAGCTACAGGAGTCATGATACCCAAACCCGACAAGGACTTGAGCAGCCCAGCTAATTACCACCCAATCAGCCTACTCAGCTGTATTGGAAAAATTTTCGAATGCATTCTCACGACTAGACTCCGCAGCCATCTCGAATCAATCAGCTTTTCAGTAAGTGGCAAAAGGCATACAGAAGCCAAAGAGAGGGAATCAAGCATGTTTATAGACTGGCAAATTATATGAAAACGGCGTTCAGTCAAAATGAAATAGGAACCGCGCTATTACTCGACGTAGAAAAAGCGTTCGACTCTGTCTGGCACAATGGCATAAGATACAAACTAGCTAAAATGGGGCTACCTACCAAAATTCTATTCTAAGGATCATATCATCATTTTTATCTAATCGAAAAATCAAAGTGAGGGTCAACCGCGATTTGTCAGACGAGGTAAAACTCGAAGCGGGCACTCCACAGGGTTCGGTCCTTAGCCCGCTTCTATTCATAATATATGTGAATTACTTTGACAAAGTAGGGAAGAACCATGTTGAACTATCAGACACAGAGTCACGATGCATCTACACCCTCTACATCGTCAGCTTTGGACGGCACGTTTGATCTGCCACACAGGAATAATGGCAACCCACCAGAAGCTATGGAAATGTCTATTGAGGATCTGCACCTACCTGAAGATAATCAACTGCCAACAGACGGTCAAGCTTCCAATGGAGCCAAGCCATGTATAGGTATGTAATGAGGATCGGGCTCCAGACTGCCTATAGACTCGGAAGGGGGTACCTGTACACGATTTCATTCACCAGATACTAGCGTTGCCATTCCTGCCGGCTCTTCATATCCGAGAAACTTTTGAAACGTTATACAACAAAACTCAACCCGAGACGAAACTCAGAGACTTCGTGGACTATGTCCAGAGACAATGGGTAGATTCCACAACCTTCGGCCTTCAGGAATGGAGCATTTTTGGCCATACATTCCGGACCAATAACGACAATGAAGGTGAGTTTTTTTTTCTCATTCTCATTCTCTCTGTCTCTGTCTCTCTGTCTGGGGGCACGATGACGCTGTGTACTGAGGCGTACTGCACGTCGATGGTGCGCATGTCTTCAACCAATCTAACCCTGCCTGTGCTGCGGTGCAGAGTTCAGAGTTACGATGTTGGGGAGCTGACAGCTGCTCGTCGTTGCTTGGTGGTTCTCTCCGGGTACTCCGGTTTCCTCCACCCGTAAAACTGTCACGGTCACGATTAGCCATTGTGCATAAGTATGTGACCTTAAACACCAATAAATAAATAAATATATGTCTCTCTGTCTCTCACTGTATGTAAATATGCTAATAACCAAAAGGGTTTTTTTTTCCTATTACAGCTTGGCATCGGCGTCTGAACACACTTGTGACCAGATTGAGTTTCTACAAATTGGTACCCGCTCTACAGACAGAAGCAGAAAATGTCGAATTAAGAGTCCAGGCATCAGATTTAGAGATGGACGCACGCTCAAAATACACTAAAATAGCTCAGAAGATCCAGAATTATTGGGACGAATATATGTCAGACTCTTCATCACTGTAAACGTCAGCCTTTTTGAAGAAATGTTCCTCTGTTTATGTTAAGTAATTATAGTTCTTTCAAATGTTAATCTTTAAATATTACTTTTTGAGAATTATAGAAACTTGATAGAAAATACAGAATTCTGAAATTATTTTTATTTTATATCTGTGTATTCACATGAAAAATGTATTACTCTGTGAATTTAACAAATCCTGTTCAATTATAGTCACTATTGTGTGTGTTAAATTATTATTGTTACATGTCTGTTGTGAAGAATAAAGATAATTAATCCTATATATGCCGCTAGTTGATTGTCACTTACAACCCCACGGCGACTTGTCCCGCGGAGACTTGTCCCGATGGCGACTCATCACACCTCGGCCATGGCGAGTAGCCCTGACGGCGAGTTGTCCCATTCCCGTGAAGAAAATCCAACACTCGTTTGTGACTGAAACTTCATAGTTTCAGAATCAGAGCACCATTTGCGCTGTAACCTGCGCAGTTGTTGTGATTAAGTTGGTTTTTCCGGAACATTCCGGAAAAACCAATAAAAATACAACAAATGCACAGGTTACAGCGCAAATTGTTTTCAAATTGTTGTCCCACTTAAGCATCGTTGGTGCTATTGAAACTAACTTTACCTGGTGCACGTGTGCGTAATTTATAACCGGACATTACACATCAGTGAATTGGGGTTCATGGAATAAATAAATACTTCTCTTCAGGTATTGCTTGCATACATTTAATGTGTTATTATTTATTTTTTCGTTGTTATTTTGATGATTTTGTATTTTTAGCTCAACTTTGGCGAAGCCAAATTTGAACTTATGCCATGTCCGTCAACAATTCAATACGGCTCGGGCTAGAGGCCGTGTTTATGAACCGATCTTTACAAAACTTCTTGGGTACCTTTGTTATGACCGTGGGACGAGAACGAGTGTTTCGGTGTTCGGTCCGAAATTCAAGATGGCAGCCAGCCTCCATTTTGTACCGACGATGCTCAAATCTGTTTTTTGCACAGAACTTCCATATGAAAGCGCTGATTTGAATAATTTTTTGTATGAATGTTTAGTACCAGGGGATACATCACATATAATACGTGTTTTTTCCTTGTACGTAAATTATGCAAATTAGACTAACTTTGATGTATTTAGTGTTACTTTCAGCACTGTCAGTGCAAATGCCAATACGGCTCAGGCTAGAGGCCGCATTTATGAACCGATCTTTACGAAACTTCTTGGGTACCTTTGGTATCACCGTGGGATGAGAACGAGTGTTTTTGGGTGCGGTCCGAAATTCAGGATGGCCGCTGGCAGCCATTTTGTTCAAAATTAGAGGCAATCAGATTTTTGCACAGAACTTCCACATGAAAGCTCTGATTTGAATAATTTTTTGTATGAATGTTTAGTACCATGGGATACATCACATATAATACGGGTTTTTTTCTCGTGCAGAAATTATGCAAATTAGATGAACTTTGATTTTTTCAGTGCTACTTACACACAGTAAGTACACATGTCAATACGGCTCGGGCTAGAGGCTGTATTTATCAACCGATTTTCACGAAACGTCTTGGGTACCTTTGTTATGACCTTGGAACGAGAACGAGTGTTTCTGGGTGCGGTTCAAAATTCAAGATGGCTGCCAGCAGCCAGTTTATACTGAAATTAGGTCCAATCCGTTTTTTGTACACAACTTCTATATGGCTCAGGCTGGAGGCCATATTTATGAACCGATCTTTACGAAACGTCTTGGGTACCTTTGTTATCACCATGGGATGAGAACGGGTGTTTTGGGGTGTGGTCCGAAATTCAACATGGCCACCAGCAGCCATTTTGTACCAAAATTAGTGCAGTCAGTCTTTTGTACAGAACTTCTGTATGAAAGTTCTGATTTGAATAATTTTTTGTATGAATGTTTAGTAAAATGGAATACATCACATACAGTACGGGGTTTTTTCTCGTGCAGAAATTATGCAAATTAGATCAATTTTGATTTATTTAGTGCTACTTATACACTGTAAGTGCACATGTCAATACGGCTCGGGTTAGAGGCTGTATTTATCAACCAATCTTCATGAAACTTCTTGGGTACCTTTGTTATCACCTTGGTTGAGAACGAGTGTTTATGAGTGCGGTCCAAAATTCAAGATGGCTGCCAGTGGCCATTTTGTACCGAAATTAGGTCCAATGATTTTTTTGTCACAACTTCTATACAGCTCATATTTATAAACTGATCTTCACGAAACTTCTTGGGTACCTTTGTTTTCAACTTGGGACAGGAATGAGTGTGTTTTGGGGTGCCTTTGTTATCACTGTGCTATGAGAACAAATATTTTGGGGTTCAGTCAGACCCACTCTGGGACTCAAAGATTTCTTTTCTAGTTTAGTATCTGACTGTCACCCACCTTTACAATACTTTACCTATACATTTGTTACAGGCTACGGTCAGTATTTATGTACAGGCCGTTACAATACTTTATATGTACCTTTGTTATCAGGTCATTACCTAGATGTTTGTCATTGCTGGGTCACATACTATACATGTACATGTCTTGACAAGTTCAGCTACAGTGTCATTGACACTTTCATTTATGGTTTCATCCATATTGGCCCCACAAACCTGTTGATTTCTGGTACACGCACTGAAACACATGGGCCGATTGAACAACAACGACTAAATAGAATACTTCTTTATTATTATTTATGGATAAAAGTAACAGAAAACACACATAATATTTTATTGGCAATTTATTTTCTGAAGAATTTAAACTGAAATAAAATGAAAATAATTTTGGTGAATCTGCACTCAGTCAAAACCACACGATTGTACTGTCTGTTATACAATTGACAAACGGCAGGAACAACGTTTGTCCGAAGAAGTCAGTCCCCTGAAAATTCTCTGAAACAAGTCGTACCCATTTATAAGACGCACCCCCAATTTTGACATAACATTTCAGGTAAAAAAGTGTGACTTATACACGGACATATACGGTAAACTCATTGGTTGGCCACTGACAGCAAACGCCATCGGAGTCAAGAGCAGTTGCAGACAGACAACTACGGATGAGAATTAAACTTGAAAAAAAATGCACTTTGCTGATGCCATGAATTGAAACAATTACCTAAAAATCGGTAACATGCTTTAAGAAGCATGGAATCAGTCGGTAACGAAATTTAGGCACCATTCGTGAGCAGTTATGCTTGGTAGCGATGCATTTTGTCACTTTGACTTACGTCACTGCAAGTCGATCAGTTATTATTGTTGCACATCAAGGGAGATAATTTAGAGCGACATCTGGGAGAACACGGTCAAGGACGCTCCTTGACATTGTTAAAACGGTTTCAAAACAACACACGTGAATACCCTTCACGTTGAAACAATTCACACTGTGAATCCCACTGTCAAATATTCGGTCCTTATCACGTGAAAATAATCGTCTGGTCACACAGAAATGAATTCCCAACTACAGTGAATTGGTAATTTTGGGGAGCAAATTGGGGAAAAAAGTGACTATTTTCAATTGGGAATGGGGCCGATATTCGGCCTCTCTCGTCGGTCCAAAACCCCCCTCGTGTTCAAACCTTATATTAGGTGCCGACTAGTCGACTAGTAGTCGACTAATAGCGATTGACTAGTCGACTATGAAATACCCTAGTCGTTTCAACACTACCTCCAGCCATAAATCTGCTTGGCATGATATGACCCTGGCCTTCGAAAGTGTCATAACCCTCAATAAACAAACTAATGATCTGTTATAACAGTTTAGTAATCTGATTGATTGCATTTTTTGTTGAAAATAGGTGGGCCAAAAGATTTCTTTTTCTATGGAATTGTTATTGCAGAAGTTATGTAATTGGGGATGGAGGGGGGGGGGGGAGCTAAGGATCTTGTCAAAAAGCTCTTCTTATCTGAAAATGCTACAGCAAAAACTTTCATAATAATAATATTACCCCTACACCCCCCCCCCCCCCCCCCACACACACAAAAATGGCGTACCTGTACACCAGGGTGCTAATAAAGGTGATTTGGGGGTGTTTTTCCACCCTCCTACCCCATCATGTTACACTTGTACAACTTTATAGAAAAGGATTTACAAGTTCTGTCATCTGTGCAACCATCAACCTTTTGTACACAATTATGCAAATAAAACCTTCATGGTTCACAGACTATCAGATATGGTATTAGAATGGGATTTCAAGGCTAATGTGACTGGGTACAGACCTTGTGTAACAGTAGAGTGGTACCTGTTGGTACAGGATAGGACAAGAAGCCCAGGTGTATCCCTATGCCTGTGGTAAGGATCTCTGAAGAAAGGTCTATGACCATGGGAAAAGTTTTATTTATGCCAAGAAATCTGTTGGATTTTCCATGATGTGGTCTATCATCAGTGCGGCCTTTAAAAAGCTCGGGCTTTTGGACCTTTCCAATACGGCTTGATGCTGGTATAGTGACCCTATGCTTTTACCGAGGCTATAGTACAATGCCTTCTGTCCAAGCCTGTTTTACCCTATATAACACTAACACCCCCCCCCCACACCCCCACCCCCCCCCCCACCCCCCTTGTCACAATGACTGACACATTCTCAATGCACACTCTCTCTGATGTAGCTCGTGTCCATGGCTCTTTTGAGACGTCACTCTAGTATAATACCTCTTTGACTCAACCTCGACAATAGAATTGCACTCCATCCAAAATGGGCCTTATCATGCTTTACCCCATGTAACACTGTGCTGCAACTGCTCATTCTCTTTAATAATCGAGGACTCGAGGGGGCAAACCCCATGCAGCTCTATCGACTTTATACACTGGACCCAAACATCTGACAGCCGACATGGTCTTTCAGTCAACTCAGTCGACTTTTTGGGCCTGGTGTTCATCACTTACCCTCTATCTCCGCTTCTTGTTGCGACTTTTACTGCTCTTAGATACAGTAAATCTTTCACACTCTTAAATTCTGATGTTCTACGCCACAACCCAGTCGTGTGCATAAAATTTTCATCCAGTCGGTGATTATAAATTGCATCTTGGCATTTTGACTGCCCCCCCCCCCCCCCCACCCCTAAAATGAACATGGCACCACTGACCATTTTAGAAGTAAACTGTAACCCATGGCCTCTGTTGACCCCACATATATACATAGTCGAAATTTCTGTGAGGCAACACCTTACCCTGGTACATTGGCCTACACTTTGGCTCTCAAATTTCATAGAAAAATAAATTGAGACCATCTTCAAAATTTCATGTCAGTTTTGAGACCAATTTGTATCAGCCACATCTTATTCTACCATAAAATAAAACAGTGTTGAAGCTTATTGCAAGGTTCAAAGCTTCCCATTGCAGTAACATTGAGTACCGAATTTGTATGAAGTACTTTCATTATCACCCACCATATTGCCATGGAATAGACGAATGAAACTTTATGACATCATGACGCCAGTTTATTATTGTACTGTTTCACAATTTCCCCTAAAATACAGATATTGAACTTATGCACAGAATAATTCAGTTAACTGCTGATAACGTAACCAACTTTTCTGTGTCGTTTAATTCTTTGATGTGAAGGGCAAGAACAACATCCATTATTCTGAACAACCTGTAACATCAAAAGAACAATTCGTGGAAAATAAAATTCTGGAATTGAACTGTGCATCACACACTTGTCTGGTGAATTCAGAATGGCCGACAGAAATGTTTAACTGGACTGTTGATTAAGGGCTGTTTAAGCTGCTTTCACCCTTATTCAAATATGCTGGCCATATCCAGATGGTGCTATTCAACAAAATCATCATTCAAACTTTTATTTTTCCTATTTTGTCTCCAAATTTAGCTTTTGATTCCCATTGAAATGAGCTCATTGAGATTTTTAACTCAACTTGACAAAGTCAAGCTGAGCTATTGCCATCACTTCTCATACGTACGTACGTTAGTACGTACGTCCACAATTTCCTTTGGCACACCTCACAGGTCGCATTTATGATCAGATTACTTTGAAACTTGGTATGCTTGTTTGGGGTGACCTCTAGATGGGAGCTATTGATTTTCTTCAATTTCCAGCAAAAAATGTTGCCGCGGCCAACATTCTTAGAACTTAGTTTAGTCAAACCACAATATTTCCCTTTGGCACACCCTATAGGGCACATTTATGATTTGATTGCTTTGAAACCTGGTATGCTTATTTAGGGTGACCTCTAGATGGGAGCTATCAATTTTCTTCAATTTCCGTCAAAAAATGTTGCCACGGCCAACGTTCTTAGAACTTAGTTTAGTCAGAAGATTCAATATTTCCCTTTGGCACACCCTACAGGGTACATTTATGATTGGATTGCTTTGAAACCTGGCATGCTTGTTTGGGGTGACCTCTAGATGGGAGCTATCGATATACTTCAATTTCCGTCAAAAAATGTTGCCGAGGCCAACATTCTTAGAACTTAGTTTAGTCAGACCACAATATAGTTTAGTCAGACAACAATATTTCCCTTTGGCTCACCCTAAAGGGCACATTTATGATTAGATTGCTTTGAAACCTGGTATGCTTATTTACGGTGACCTCTAGATGGGAGCTATCGATTTTCTTCAATTTCCGGCAAAAAATGTTGCCACGGCCAACGTTCGTAGAACTTAGTTTAGTCAGACCTCAATATTTCCCTTTGGCACACCCTACAGGGCCAATTTATGATCAGATTGCTTTGAAACCTGGTATGCTTGTTTGGGGAGACCTCTAGATGGAAGCTATCGATTTTCTTCAATTTCTGTCAAAAAATGTTGCCACGGCCAACGTTCTTAGAACTTAGTTTAGTCAGAAGACTCAATATTTCCCTTTGGCACACCCTACAGGGTACATTTATGATCGGATTGCTTTGAAACCTGGCATGCTTGTTTGGGGTGACCTCTAGATGGAAGCTATCGATTTTCTTCAATTTCTGGCAAAAAATGTTGCTGCGGCCAACGTTTTTAGAACTCAGTTTAGTCAGACCACAATATTTCCCTTTGGCACACCCTACAGGGCACATCTATGATTTGATTGCTTTGAAACCTGGTATGCTTGTTTGGGGAAACCTCTAGATGGGAGCTATCGATATTTTTATACTGTACCAATGACCCAGACATAGCTGGTGCTAACTCTTAAAATATAGGGCCAAACACAAATTTTGCCCCCCAATCCCCAAAATTTGCATCTAAAACCAAAGAAAACATGTCCTTAAAGGCCCTCCACACTTCGCCTCTACTGCGCATGTGCAGTGTCAATGACGTTCCGAAATTGGCGCCATTAATCATTCTAAGTTTGGCCCTTCATCAGTTAACATCTGACTGATCTTTGTGCTTGTAAATCTCAGTTTAAATGATGCCAGACACATAAATATTAGTGAAATGGTGATTCTAAGGAGGATAGAGAAGGAGGAGAGGAAAAATGTGTGACAGAATATTATCAGGGCTGTAACTTAAAAATTTTTAATGAAATTATGTTAAGTTACATATTTTCGAGGCAGCAGCCATTTTGTTGTCATTCTGGTTATTTAGTTACACTGATTTTTTAGTGTTTTCCTCTCTCCCTGTCCTTTAAGTCCCCCCTTGCTATTCTCCCATGCTTTTGGCATAGTTTTTGTAATTATTATTACTAAATTTTCTTGGGAGTTTTAGCTGAATAACAGAATGAATTCTGTTCTTTTCCCCATGTTTACGTCTTCACCTACGGGTGGTTAGGCATTGTGTTCTGCATCTTCCATCTGATGTTCTGCAGTTTCTTCCCTGGAAGTCTCTGTTTTGCATCAGATAGTGTATTTTTGGTAACTGATTCCGGGCCTGGGTGCCTGGAGTCTTATTTTAGTGTTTTTACATTCATTGTTTACATTTTCAACAGCCCTCTGTGTGAGGGGGGGATTTCTGGAAAATAATATCTTGATGTTATTTTAATCATAACTAGATACATTATTATTGTTCGTAAGTGTTGAATAAATTGTTTAAAATATTTTTAAAATTTTTGTCCACACTTAGGCTTAGGATCCATTGGGGCTCAACGTTACTTTTCAGAAACTTGGGCTGTTCTGAAAAAATATTTTTTCAAAATATTTTGATTTCAATTATTTTTTCAATATTAATGGATCATATTATTATTATGTATTTTGATTGCCAGGGGTTAGTGCGAGTACCAGGACTTGTTTTCTTTTCACATTGAAAGGATATTGATCAATTGTAATAAGAGGAAGTCTTCCTCTGACTTTATAATCATTCTATATGTGGTCAGTGTACTCGCATTAACTCCTGTTCTGTATCGTATGATTTCGATGACAATATGGGAAACGTATGTCATGGTATGTTATTGGGGAAATAGACACTCCGGTCCTTTCCCCGCAGGGTCACTCTACTTTATCAATTTCTATTTTCAGACGATCAAGATTAGGGTGATTTATCTGTGATGTCTTCCAACAGTGTGCCTCCGTCGTCACAATTAATGAAGGGCTAGCGGAAAAGTGCTCATGTAAATACGCCAATTGCCTAAGAGGACCCTAGTAGGTTCGACGGCCTTTGACGTCCGCTAGCTTGCCCGGTGTAGCGTCCATTCACCGAATGGTTCGGCAGCCGGGTTCGTCCGTTGCGGTCTAGAAGGAATTTTGGGGTGATGCGAGCACTATAAATCAACCTAATGCACACCCAGTGACGGCGGATCGGAGGGAGAACGGAGGAAGCCTTTTAGTCCGGTTCATAGCTCGTCCCGGTCCATCCGGACGGCAAGCGAGAGAGGCCCCTCTCTCGTTCACAACATCTGGCCCCAGATGTTGTGGTACAAAATGTTTCGCATTCGGAGCATACGTCCGTCGCTCGGGATGCTCCGACATATAGTCAGTCCGGAGTAGACTGTCAATAAGGCTTCCTCATTCTCATAGTTGTGCACACGACCGCTCTTGGCTACGTGACCACGGATATACAGTCAGCTTCGCCAGTCAGAGATTCATCGGCGACCAGGTCACACCATCCGGTAGCCAGGGACACGAGGCCTGCAGACTCAGGACGTTCGCATAGGAAGTGTGCGGGAGTCAACGTACACGGAGCTTCCGGCGGCAATGCATCGTAAGACCGCTACTGCACAGGCCTCGGGAACGGACGTGCTTTCCTAAATAGCACAGTTTATCGCAGCATCCCAGCATCAACTGAATCTGTCGCATATTTTTTATCCGACAATGCTGGGTCGGGACGCTCCGCGGAAGCGGGTACAGATGTCCGAAAATTTCATCCGGTCCGACGGGATACCGAAAGGGATTTGGAGGATTTCGAGCTTTCCCTTTCGGAACAACATATGCTGTTGTGTATGTCATCTGACTTGGTCTTCTACAGCTTCTTTCATCGGACCAGAATGCTGCGATGCCGGATAAGAAACTGATAGCGTCGGAGGACTTAGAAATTTTTTGTTCGGTTCAGGGACATCGTCCCTCAGTTCCGACATAGTCCAATAATGTCACGCAAACTTTCGAATTATTGAACGACGCTATATATATTATTATTATATGCTTGCTATAACCAAGCATTTCTGGTTTCTTGTTCGCAAAGTTACGGAGATGTCTTTCAAAAGTGTGCCTCTGTTGTCATAGTTAATGAAGAGCTAGCGGCAATAAGTGCTCATGGAATATGTCTATCGCCTACGGAGTGACATTCGCTAGCTCACCCGGTGTAGCGTACATTCATCGAATGGTTCGGCTGCCGGGTTTGTCCGTTGCGGTCTAGGAAGGAGATTTGGGTGATGCGAGCACTTTAATTACTTTAGTACTCACCCAGTGACGGCAGATTGAGGACAGATCGGAGGAAGCCTGTTAGTCCGGTTCCTGGCTTGTCCAGGTCCGTCCGGGCTGTGAGCGAGAGAGGTCCCTCTCTCGTCCAACAACATAGGGGACCGCATGTTGTGGTTCAGATATTTTACATTCGGAGCATATGTCTGTCGGTCGGGACGCTCCGTTATATTGAGAGACTGTCCTTAATGCTTCCTCATCCTCACAGCAGGGCACACGACCGCACATTGGCTACGTGACCTCGAGTATCCGATCAGTTTCGTCATTCAGTGATTCCACGGCGAATAGGTCGCGCCATCCGGTAGCCAAGGGACATGAGGCCTATACACACCGTTCGCTCGCATATTGGTAGTATGCACGGGGTAACGTTCACGGAGCTTCCAGCGGCAATGCATTGTAGGACCGCTTCTCCTCAGGCCTCAGTGACGGACATGCTATCCTAGTTAGCACAGTTGTTTCGCAGCATCCCAGCAATTGACAGTTTCTTGGTCGAATCAGGAACTATGCGACGGCGCTGGGTCGGTGCGGTCCGCGGTTGCATCAGGTACGGACGACTGAACGCTTTATAGGGTCCGACAGGATGTCGAAAGGGATTCGAAAGATTTCAAGTTTTCCCTTTAGTAGTATCGGAAGCTGCCTTTCATATCTTCTGGCATTATCTTCCAGTGATTGTTATTTCGGACTTCATTGCTGCGATCTTGGATAAGAGACTTATAGCGTCATTGGACTCGGATTTTTCGATCGGTTCAGGGACATTGTCCCTGACTTACCGACGCAGTCCAATAATGTCATTACAATATGTGTTTTATTTTTCGACGCTATATATGCATACAAGCCTGCTACCAAGCATGATAGTTTAGTTTCTTGTCCGCGTTGCTCATTTCTGCCGTTTTATAATTTACACGATTAGTTTATTTGGCAGAGCAGGGCATACCGAGAGTTCATATGCGTCTAGACGGTGTGGTTAAAGACGGGAAATATTCTTTTTCGCCGTTTATGTCTTTTCCAACTTCAATGTTGGAAACGACATGATGTATAGTAGACTTAACTTAGACGCTTTATCATACGTAATCCGCCTTACGGAGGCGTTATCATTACGTTTTCAAGAAAAGATTTACGGGATATTATTCTCAATGTAATTTCTTTTGAGGGCAGTAGTTTGTTCACGTATAACTCCGCCCTTCAGTGGCTGATTGGAGTTGGTTGACGTGACGCAGCCCTAGCTACATCCATACGCGTGGATAGTAAGGTTAAGAACTCTCTCAGAGTCGCTTCGTTCTCGGAGGAGCTTCTCTTCGACGGCAACTTTTCGGCAATCCATGAATTGCTCGATTTACACGTTCTCTTGTCTATCTAGTGTTACAAGAGATTCAGACTGGGGCAAACATTTGGTGGTTGACTCAAAGAGTGCCACCGCAGTTGCCGGACCCGAGTGTGGCTGTTATGACGGTTGCCAGTCAAGCAGATTGGGATATAATACTGATCCCAACGGATTCGAAGTGCCAGGGTCTTTGGGTTCCGCAGTCTCTTAGCAACCAATTTTCTTCCGCGGAATAATGTTTTTTAGGCTTGCTTTATGTCATTGCATGAACATTATTCAGAAACGCATGCCCAAATCCTGTCCGTTAATTCGACAGTAGTGGCGTATCTCCGGAACCAGGGAGGCACTCTTTCTTTTCCGTTATTCAATTTAATGGAAAGAATCCGTCTGTTGGTTATAATACACCAAGTTCTGTTTTGGTCCGTCATATTCCGGGTCGTCTGATTGTTTTACCGGACTCCCGTTCACTTACGGGTCGCTTGTTGCTGTCAGAATGGACTCTCAACAAACAAGTATTCAATCAGATTTGCTATCTATGGGAGCGCCCAATGATGATTTATTTACGACACAGCTTGCTAATCAATTGCCGACGTATGTGTTGGCTTGTCCAGATCTCTGAGCTAATGTTGTTAACGCTCTATTGATCTATAGGACGGAAAGATAGGATACGCGTATCCTCCGGCGCTGTTGTTTCAGCAGGTATTGCTAAGATAAACAACCACAATACATTTCTGTTGATAGCATCTCTATCTTCACAGAGATCATGGGTAATTTACTCTCTTGTCTACTGTGGGTCTTAACGTGAAATCTTCCTCAATGTGAGGATCTTTTTTCACTGGGTAAATCGTGTCATCTTTATCACAACCCGCAAAGTCTCAACCTTCATGTATTCCGTTGTGTGGTCTGTATTGCATTGTAAGCATTGTACTGGACGAGCTTTGGACGCGATTTCTTACTATAGGAGGTCCTCTTCTTCGCTATTCTATGCGGCTAAAGTGGAGGCTCTTCCGTCGTTGGTGTAGGGATCATTATGTTCATATTGTTGATCCCTCCATACTACTCATTGCAATTTTTTAGTATACTTGTTTCACAAGATCTACTGCAGCCTGTTATTATTAAGGTTATAGGTTTATATTACCTCATACCTATGCACTCTATGATAGTTTACAATTGAGTCTTATGTCTCTTTATCTAAGTCAGTTAGTAACTTTTTGATATATAGACTTAGAATCTTTAGATTAAATTCCTATATGGATTTTAACTTCGGTTCTTATTTAGCTAAGTAATCATTTGAGCCTCTGGGAACAGTAGTTTTCAAATTCTGACCTTTTAGACAGTAATTCTGTTGGTTTCTCTTTTACTGTAGACTCAGTGAGTTTCATGCACTATCGATGGATGATTTTCACTTTCGTAGTTTCGGAATCACTATTCCGTTACTATTTAGGTTGGATTTTTGCATAAGAGTTAGGCTCCTAATATCCGGAACCTATTGTTATTAAGGTCCTTCCGTCTTCGTACGGGCATAGGCCTTTACTCTTTCCGGGTAGAGTTTATGTATTTATAAACAGATATCTGTTTATTACTATGGGCGCAAGCTTCTTCTGTCTTTGATGCCCAGTAGAAGGACGTTACGCTCCATTCTATTGTTAATGGATTCTATTAACTATCGGTACTGCTTATGGTATATCATTGACTTAGCAGTTGTGCTTAAGATTTCGGCTCATGAAGTAAGAGTTCTTCTACATCTTGGGCTTACATTAATAGTGTCGCTATTATAGATTTTTGAAGGCTGCTCATTGCGCTCAGCCATCCACATTCATGAATTTTTATCTCAGAAATATCGAGTCCATTTCTGGAGGCCTCTATTGTTAGGTCTATTATCTACTGCTCAGAATGTCATTCACTTAACAGTTGCTACTATAGCTAGGTAGGCTGTCTGTTTCGGCAGTGTCTCCGTTCTGCTGCCCTCTTCGCTCTGGGCTATTTGACCCAGGGCAAGAAAAAGGGGGGGGGGGGAGGGTGTTCCCTTGGGTCACCTGTTTTACTATGAAAACAAGGGGATACCTCCTCCGGAGTTAGTAATTCTGAGCTGTTATTGGGATGGTTGTTTAGTGAGAAGTTTATGTTTTAAAAATTCATTCAAGTCTTAGTTTTTAAAGTATAGCTTTTGAATATTGCATATGTCAACGGACATGATTATGCAATCCTCAGACACTTTTAAGGAGTATAAGAGTCTCTATTCTCTAGACTTACTTTATTTATTGGCTTACTTTAAAAATTATTAGTATAAGGATTATATTGGATATTAATAGAGTACATGGATGTATGAAGCTCAATTTTGGAAGGTGTTGTATCTTTCTAATTTATCATAAATAAGAAAGATACATGTAAGGCCTATTACTTCTTTTTCCCTACAGGGGATGACTCTATTTTATATTATTGAGCGTATTCCATTTTGCTCTATGTCCTTGGCCCTCCAGCCTTTTTGGTCATTGGTAAGTATAAAAAATATTGAAATTACTATAAATTTTTTAACTTTCTTCAATTTCCGGCAAAAAATGTTGCCGCGGCCAATGTTCTTAGAACTTAGTTTAGTCAAACCACAATATTTCCCTTTGGCACACCCTACAGGGCACATTTATGATTTGATTGCTTTGAAACCTGGTATGCTTATTTAGGGTGACCTCCAGATGGGAGCTATCGATTTTCTTCAATTTCGGCAAAAAATGTTGCTATGGCCAACGTTCGTAGAACTCAGTTTTAGTCAGACCTCAATATTTCCCTTTGGCACACCCTACAGGGCACATTTATGAACAGATTGCTTTGAAACCTGGTATGCTTGTTTAGGGAGACCTCTAGATGGGAGCTATCGATTTTCTTCAATTTCTGTCAAAAAATGTTGCCACGGCCAACGTTCTTAGAACTTAGTTTAGTCAGAAGACTCAATATTTCCCTTTGGCACACCCTACAGGGTACATTTATGATCGGATTGCTTTGAAACCTGGCATGCTTGTTTGGGGTGACCTCTAGATGGGAGCTATCAATTTTCTTCAATTTCTGTCAAAAAATGTTGCCGCAGCCAACGTTCTTAGAACTTAGTTTAGTCAAAACACAATATTTCCCTTTGGCACACCCTACAGGGCACATTTATGATTTGATTGCTTTGAAACCTGGTATGCTTATTTAGGGTGACCTCTAGATGGGAGCTATCGATTTTCTTCAATTTCCGGCAAAAACTGTTGCCACGGCCAACGTTCGTAGAACTTAGTTTAGTCAGACCTCAATATTTCCC
The DNA here is from genome assembly GCA_031216915.1 of Pictodentalium vernedei. NCBI lineage: Eukaryota > Metazoa > Mollusca > Scaphopoda > Dentaliida > Dentaliidae > Pictodentalium > Pictodentalium vernedei. Next base: position 257,609,406 of record CM062293.1, read on the forward strand.
TTTGGCACACCCTACAGGGCCCATTTATGATCAGATTGCTTTGAAACCTGGTATGCTTGTTTGGGGAGACCTCTAGATGGGAGCTATCGATATTTTTATACTGTACCAATGACCCAGACTTAGCTGGTGCTAACTCTAACAAAACCAGGGCCAAACACAAATTTTGCCCCCCAATCCCCAAAATTTGCATCGAAAACAAAAAGAAATCATGTCCTAAAGGACCTCCATACTGCGCCTCTACTGCGCATGCGCAGTGACGCAGACGTCCCGAAATTGGCGCCAAATATCATTCTCTGTTTGGCCCTTCATCAGTCAACATCTCACTGATCTTTGTGCTTGTAAATCTCAGTTTAAAGGATGCCAGACACGTAATTTTTGGAGAAAATGTGATTCTGAGGAGGATAGAAGGAGGAGAGGAAAAAGAAGTGACAAAAAATAATCAGGGCTGTACTTAAAATTTTTTGATGAAATTATGTTAAGTTGCCTATTTTCGAGGCATGGGCCTCTTGTTGTCATTCTTGCTAAATGTTGCACTGCTTATTCAGTGTTTCCTCTCCCCTAGCCTTCTAAAGTCCCCCCTTGTAATTCTCCCATGCTTTTGGCATATTTTTGAGAAATTTCATTTCTAAAATTTCCTGGGAGAGTTGCTTGGTTACAGAATGTTTTCTGTTATTTTCCCCATAGTTACGTTTTCACCCATGGGTGTATAACGTTTGTGTTCTGCATCTTCCATCTGATGTTCTGCAGATTCTCCCCTGGGAGGCTCTGTTTTGCATCAGATAGAGTGTAATTTGATGACTGATTCCGGGCCAGTTTTTTCAGTGCCTGGAGTCATGTTTTCTGGTGTTTTTACACTGTTTGTTTACATTGGCAACAGCCTTTTTTGAGGGGGGCTGTTTGCTTTTGCTGTAGTTTATCTCACTATAAGATACATTTATATTATCCGTAAGTGTCTCATTAATTATTTAATATAAATTTAAAATTTTTGACCACACTTTGCCATCGGATCCATCGGGGCTCAACGTTACTTTTCAGCAACTTGGGCTTCGCTGAAAAAATATTTTTTCAAAATTATTTTGATTTGCAATTGTTTTTTCATTTATTAATGGATCATGTTATTATGTATCTTTATGTCAGGGGTTTTTGCAAGTAACTAGGACTTATTGTTGTTCTTTCACAATGAAGGGACGTTGTTCAAATTGTAATAGGAAGAAATCTTCCTCTGACTTTCATGATCATTGTATTAATTGTAGTCAGTGTTCTCGCATTAATCCCTGTCCTATATGTGAATATTGGGATGAGAAACATTGGAAACGTGTGTCACGATATGTTGTTTCTGGAGAAAGGGCGATGCCGGCTCTTTCTCCGCTAGGTCACTCTACTCTCAGTTTCTATTTCAGAGGAACCAGAACAGGGTGATGTTTCCATGTTATCTTCTACAAGTGTGCGTCCGTCGTCACAAATGAATTCAGAGCTAGCGGCAAAAGTGCTCATGGAGATTAGACAAATGTCGTCCGCTAACTCGCCCGGTGTAGCGTCCATTCACCGAATGGTTCGGTAGCCGGGTTCGTCCGATGCGGTCCAAGAGGAAGTTTTGGGTGATGCGAGCACTATAAACATAATAGATGCACACCCAGTGACGGCGGATAGTAAGCGAGAACGGAGGAAGCCTTTTAGTCCGGTTCCTAGCTCGTCCAGGTCCAGCCGGGCCGCGAGCGAGAGAGGTCCCTCTCTCGTACAACAACATCTGGGACCAGATGTTGTGGTACAAAATGTGTCTTTAGCGGAGCATACGTCCGTCGCTCGGGACGCTCCGTTGTATAAGCAGTCCGCAGAGACTGTTAAGGCTTCCTCTTCTCGTCAGCGTACATGACCGCACCTTGGCTGCGTGACTGCCGATATATTACCAGCTTCGCCGATCAAGGATTCTTCGGCGACCAGGTCACACCATCCGGCAGCCAGGGATTCGAGACCGATGGACTCCGGACGTTCGCATAGGAAAAGTATGCGGGAGCCATCTGATGCGGAGCTGCCCTCGGCGGAGCAGCGAAAGACTGCGCCTCCGCAGGTCTCGACGCCGGACATTCTTGTGCAGATAGCACAGCTTATCGCAGCATCCCAGCAGCCGACAGAGACGGTGTCGGATCGAGAATTATCCGACGGCGCTGGGTCGGTACGCTCCGCCGAAGCATCGGGGGCGGACGACCGGGAACATCATGAGGTCCGACCGGATGGTGAAAGGGATACGGATGACTTGGAGCTATCCCTTTCGGAACAACATAAAGCTGCCGTGGACTTCATTCGGCACTTTCTCCCTCAAGTTGTTCCGTCGGGCCCGACTGCTGCGGTTCCGGACAAGAGAATTATAGCGTCATTGGACTCTGAATTTTTTGAGCGGTTCAGGGACATCGCTCCCGAGTTTCCGTCGCAGTCCAATAATGTTGCAAGAACATTTGAATTATTGAACGACGCTATATTTAAACTTGCTTCCAGGACGGGGAAAGCAGGTTTCTTGTCCGCTAATACTCTCAACCTGCCTTTCATTAATGCAAGGAATAAATTCGATACGGCAGGTCAGGGTATACCGAGAGTTCCTCTGCGTATGGACGACGAGGCGGAAGACTTAGAGCTATCATTACCGTCGTCAGCTTCTATTCCAACCGCGGTGTTGGAAACAGCTATTGCGTCTAACAGAGCCAATTTAGATGCCTTATCTTACGCAGATCACCTTACTAAGGCGTTATCACTGCGCCTGCAGGGGAAGAGTTTCAGGATATACAATCCTCTTTAAGACTTCTTTCAAGGGCAGTAGCTTATTCCACGTGTAACTCCGCCCTTTCAGTGGCAAATCTGGAGTTGGTTAGACGTGACGCAGCCCTAGCTACATCCACACTAGTGGATTCTAAGGTGAAGAACTCTCTTAGAGTCGCTTCGGTCTCAGGAGAACTTCTCTTTGACGGCAAGCTTTCCACTATTTATGATAAAATTACAAAGAAAGCTAAGGATTCTCTGTTGTTCAAATCTGCTCCTAAGAAGTCGGATACAGCAGACACGAATAAGACAGGCACTTCTGGGTCTAAAGCGCCCAAGAGAGGTTCCTATAGAGGTTCCGGTGCGTCCTCTTGGTCTTATTCGAGAGACCGTCAGGATAGCGACTCTCGTTCGGGACGTCCTTCAGGCCGGGACAATCGGTCGGATGCCCCGAGGTCGACGGGGCGAGGTGCGGGCCGTGGAAGACGTGGTTTCTCCTACCGCAGGCCTCGCAGGTCCAGGAGGTGATGGCTTAAACCTCTATCGCGTTCCGGTTGGCGGAAGGTTGTCGAGCTTTTCACAAGAATGGGCGTCGATTACGGACGACCCTTGGGTGAGAGGAGTGACTTCGGAAGGTCTAAAGATATCCTTCAAACAAAAGCCTCCATTAACTCGAAGTCCAAAGTGGACTCATCTTCCGTCAAATCCGCAGAAAAGAGACGCTCTGTTATCAGAGGTGCAGTCTCTTTTAATGAAGAACGCTGTAGAGGTCGTAGAAAACCAGGAATCTCCGGGATTCTACAGCCATCTGTTTCTGGTTCCGAAACCAGACGGCTCGTTCCGTCCAGTCATAGATTTGAGCTGGATAAACAAGCTGATCGTCGCTCCGAAGTTTTATATGGAGACGATTCGATCGGTCAGAGCGAGTATTCGGGGTGAACGATTATGCAACGAGCATAGATCTCAAAGATGCGTACTTTCACGTCATGGTACATCCGACATTCCAAAAGTATCTACGCTTCGCAGTCCTAGGAGTGGTGTATCAATTCCGGGTGATGTGCTTCGGATTGAATCTAGCACCCTGGGCTTTCACTCGGGTAATGAACTCGGTAATGATCTACTTCCGAGCTCATTCGTCTGCGGTAACGTCGGCCTACCTGGACGACATTCTTCAGAGGTACGGCAATGAGTTAAAGCTTCAGAACGATGTTCAGAATCTTCTTCTATTGCTCCGACGTCTCGGTTTTATAGTAAACGAGGAGAAGTCGGATCTGGTGCCGTCCAAGTCATTCACTCATCTGGGAATGAGCTTTGAGACGCACAACAATCTCGTTCGTCTGCCGTTAACCAGAGCGATATTAGTCAGTTGTTACGCTCGCTATTGTCTGCACGCAGTCAAAGTCACGGCGAGAGAATTTATGAGACTGATAGGTCTGTGCCGAGCCGCCGCGGATATCATTCCGATGGGGCGGTTTCGCACACGTCCTCTTCAAATTTTCTTGACTCAGAATTGGAGTGTGAAAATTCATTCGCTCGATGTAGACGTTCTCTTGTCAGATCAAGTGAAACAAGAGATTCAGACTTGGGCAAACATTCAGTGGTTAACTCAGGGAGTTCCGCTGCAGTTGCCGGATCCAAGTTTTACCGTTATGACGGATGCCAGTCAAACAGGTTGGGGTGCATCATTAATCCCAACGGATTCGAGATGCCAGGGTCTTTGGGATCCGCAATTCCTGTGCAAGCACATAAACATCAAGGAAATGATGTCAATTTGGCTTGCGTTACGTCACTGGATGGACATTATTCACGATGCTCATGTCCAAATCCTATCCGACAATACGACAGTAGTGGCGTATATATGGAATCAGGGAGGCACTCATTCAGTTCCGTTGTTCAATCTAACGGAAAGAATCCTTCTGTTTGCGCTAGAACATCACGTTCTTCTTTCGGTCCGTCACATACCGGGTCGTCTGAATGTGCTAGCAGACTCCCTTTCACGAAAGGGTCGCTTGTTGCCGTCGGAGTGGACTCTCAGCAAACAAGTATTCAATCAGATTTGCTACCAATGGGAACGGCCAATGAGAGACTTATTTGCGACACATCTCAACAATCAGTTGCAGACGTATGTGTCTCCGTGTCCGGATCCAAGAGCATTTGCAGTAGACGCTCTGTCGATCCCTTGGGACGGAATGATAGGATATGCGTATCCTCCAGCGCCGTTAATTCAACAAGTATTGCTAAAGATAAAACAATCTCAATGCAAGATTCTGTTGGTAGCATCTCTGTCGCCACAGAGACCGTGGATAAATCTACTCAGGTGTCTGTTGTTGGACCTACCGCGGAAGCTTCCTCCACGGGAGGATCTTCTTTCACAGGGGAAATCGCGCCAACTCCATCACAACCCGCAAGGTCTCAACCTTCACGTTTTTCCGTTGTGCGGTCCTTCTTGCATGGCAAGCACTTTACAGGACGAGCAGTGGACGCGATTTCTAACTGTAGGAGGACCTCCTCTTCGCTAACTATGCGGCTAAGTGGAAGGTTTTTCGTCGTTGGTGTAGGGATCATTCTGTAGATATATTCGATCCCTCTATACCAGACATTGCAAACTTTCTAGTATACTTGTTTGACGAAATCAAACTGCAGCCTGTTACTATAAAGGGTTATAGATCTATGTTATCTGATACCTATGCACATCATGATAGTTTACAAATTGGATCTAATGTCTCTTTATCTAAGTTGGTTAGAAACTTTTCGATAAATAGACCCAGAACTCTTACATTAATTCCTAAGTGGAATTTAGCTTGGGTTCTTCTTAAATTGAAGGAAAAGCCATTTGAACCTCTTGGGACAGTAGATTTCAAATTCTTATCTTACAAGACAGCTTTTCTCTTAGCTTTCTCTTCTGCTAGAAGAGTCAGTGAGCTTCATGCACTATCGGTGGATGATTCTCATTATCGTAGTGTTGGGAACACTATCACCTTCACTACTAATGTGGGTTTTTTAGCTAAGAATCAGGCTCCTAATAAATATCCGGAACCTATTGTTATTAAGGCTCTTCCGTCTTCAGACGGGCGTAGGCCTTTACTCTGTCCTGTTAGAGCATTACGTATCTATAAACAGAGATCTCAGTTTATCAGAAAGGGACGGAAACGTTTCTTTCTGTCTTTAATGCCTAATAGAAAGGACATTTCAGTCCATTCTATTGCTAGATGGATTCAATTAACTATCCGTACTGCTTATGAAGATTTATCTTCTTCTTAGCAGTCTGTGCTTAAGATTTCTGCTCATGAAGTAAGAGCTCTTTCTACTTCCTGGGCTTATGCTAATAGTGTTGCTATTTCAGATTTAATGAAGGCTTCTTATTGGTCTCAGCCATCCACATTTACGAATTTTTATCTCAGAAATATTGAGTCCATTTCTGGAGACCTGCATTGTTTAGGTCCGTTATCTGTTGCTCAGAATGTCGTCCACTAAACAGTTGCAACTATAGTTATGCAGGCTTTCTGTTCCGGCAGTGACTCCGTCCGGCTGCCCTCTTCGCTCTGGGCTATTTGACCCAGGGCAAGGGGAAGGGGGGGGGGGGGGGGGGGGGCGGGTGTTCCCTTAGGTCACCTGCTTTATAGTGAAAAGCAAGGGAATGCCTCCTCCAAGTCAGTATTTCTGAGTCGCTTCCGGGATGGTTTTAAAGTGTAATATTAATGTTTAAATTCATTCATGTCTTATTTTTAAAGTGTAGCTCGGTGTGAAGCATTTGTATATGTCAAGTGTCAAACGGGCTTTAATATACAATACTCGGACACTTTTAAATGACTATAAAGAGTCTCAATTCTCTGGACTACTTTATTTATTGGCTTGCTTTAAAAATAATTAGTATAAGGGTTATACTGGATGTTAATAGAGAACATGAATGTTATTGTGCTCAATTATTAAGGGTAGTGTATCTTTCTAATTTAATATTAAATAAGAAAGATACATGTAAAGCCTAATACTCCTTTTCTCCTTAAGGGGTTACCTCTTTACTATATAGTTGAGCTTATTGGATTTTCCTCTGTGTCCTAGGCCCTCCAGCCTGTTTACTATTCAGCTAAGTCTGGGTCATTGGTACAGTATAAAAATGTTAAAAAATTTATAGTAATTTATATATTTTTTATACTTAACAATGACCCAGACGGGGATGGCCCTCCCTGGAGTTGGGAACTCTTGCCTCCCCGCTGAGTACATAGCGCTGACCAGGCACTGCCAGTAAGAATGATATTTGGCGCCAATTTCAGGACGTCTGCGTCACTGCGCATGCGCAGTAGAGGCGCAGTATGGAGGTCCTTTAGGACATGATTTCTTTTCGTTTTGGATGCAAATTTTGGGGATTGGGGGGCAAAATTTGTGTTTGGCCCTGGTTTTGTTAGAGTTAGCACCAGCTAAGTCTGGGTCATTGGTAAGTATAAAAAATATATAAATTACTATAAATTTTTTAACTTTCTTCAATTTCTGTCAAAGAATGTTGCCGCGTCCAACGTTCTTAGAACTTAGTTTAGTCAGAAGACTCAATATTTCCCTTTGGCACACCCTACAGGGTACATTTATGATCGGATTGCTTTGAAACCTAGCATGCTTGTTTGGGGTGACCTCTAGATGGAAGCTATCGATTTTCTTCAATTTCCGTCAAAAAATGTTGCTGCGGCCAACGTTTTTAGAACTCAGTTTAGTCAGACCACAATATTTCCCTTTGGCACACCCTACAGGGCACATTTATGATTTGATTGCTTTGAAATATGGTGTGCTTGTTTGGGGAGACCTCTAGATGGGAGCTATCGATTTTCTTCAATTTCGGCAAAAAATGTTGCTATGGCCAACGTTCGTAGAACTCAGTTTTAGTCAGACCTCAATATTTCCCTTTGGCACACCCTACAGGGCACATTTATGATCAGATTGCTTTGAAACCTGGTATGCTTGTTTAGGGAGACCTCTAGATGGGAGCTATCGATTTTCTTCAATTTCTGTCAAAAAATGTTGCCACGGCCAACGTTCTTAGAACTTAGTTTAGTCAGAAGACTCAATATTTCCCTTTGGCACACCCTACAGGGTACATTTATGTTTGGATTGCTTTGAAACCTGGCATGCTTGTTTGGGGTGACCTCTAGATGGGAGCTATCAATTTTCTTCAATTTCTGTCAAAAAATGTTGCCGCAGCCAACGTTCTTAGAACTTAGTTTAGTCAAAACACAATATTTCCCTTTGGCACACCCTACAGGGCACATTTATGATTTGATTGCTTTGAAACCTGGTATGCTTATTTACGGTGACCTCTAGATGGGAGCTATCGATTTTCTTCCATTTCCGTCAAAAAATGTTGCCACGGCCAATGTTCTTAGAATTTAGTCTAGTCAGACCACAATATTTCCCTTTTGTACACCCTACAGGGCACATTTATGATCGGATTGCTTTGAAACCTGGCATGCTTGTTTGGGGAGGCCTCTAGATGGGAGCTATCGATTTTCGTCGGTTTCTGTCAAAAAATGTTGCCATTGGCAAAAAAAAAATGATATTGGTACCAATGATCTTCAATTTTGCCATTTCATTTATAACTTACCAAGTTCAAGTTTGTCAAGTTGAGCTACAGTGTCATTGACACTTTCATTCCAATAAGGTGTCATAAGCTATGTATGTTTTAAGGGAAAAAAAATCAAAAAGTTTTGTCATAAAAACGTTTGGCAAATGTGATGTTCTAGTTGTGTTAAGGAAACGGTTAGAAAAAATTGCACAACTGATAATTCATTATTTCTCTTAAAAAACAACACAAAACTGACAGATAATGGACCATCGGGTGGTCCATTGGCTGAAAGTTTGCAAGTGATTTTTCTTATGCTTCTCTCACAAATGGGAAATAACAGTTGCATTGAATATCCACTTTGTGAGCTTTTATTGTTATCCTCTCACATTGTACTGTTAACACATCCAACAAGATCACTCCGTTTCTCTACCATTAATAATGCATATCCTCTATTATATACTTATATAGCCATTCATAGCCATGGAAAGTTTTTTTTTATCAGAGGTCTTTATAAAGTTCTTTTTTTTGGAAAAATTAACACACATATCTAAGGGGGTGTGGAAAGGGTACAAAATTAAAAATACAAGTCTTAGAATCAAGCCATTCAAGTTTCCAAGCATCAGGAAGACCTGATGACCTCAGCTCATACAATACAGGCATTTCGTCTATTAAATCTTGACAGAGCTCCATGAGTTCTGCCAAAATACGATATAATGGAATTAATGCTCATTCATCACTAGAACACAGGAAAGTAACCAAATCCATGTTAATTGAATACTCTTGTTAACTGAATAATTTTCACTGGCAGAGTGACTCTCAAATTGACAGGGTTCCACTGTTCAGTACATGGCATGATACAAAGGAAAGTTGTCAGCTGTTTCAAAACTACAGTATAATGAATGTTTAGTGTATTTATACCTTCTCATCTCACTATTTATACCTCCATTTGAAAAAAATCGCTTGTATTGTTTAAATGGGTTGTCTGTCCGTCCATCTGATTTTTTGTTCGGAGATTTTCTCAGCTGTTTGAAGGCCACCCCCTTCGAAATATGGAATGCATGTTCACCACCATGGGAACCTGTACATGTGGGATTATAGTTACCATGGGGCTATTTTTGCCAGAGTTATGCCCCTTTCCAACTGAGAATATTTTGCCACATCAGTCTGAATTTTGTCCGGAGATCTTCCCTGGAGGTTTATGGACCAATTCTTTTCAAATTTGGCATGCATGTTCACCACCATTGGAACCTGTGCATGTGCGATTATAGTTTAGTGGAACTGTTTTAGCCAGAGTTATGTCCCTTTTCGACTTAGAATAATTTACTACATCGGTCAAATTTTGTCTGGAGATTTCCTTGGAGGTTTATACAATAATTCTTTCAAAACTTGGTATGCATGATCACCACCATGAGAACCCTTCCATCTGTGATTATAGTTTTGGTTTTTCTAGAGTTATGCCCCTTTTCAACTTGGAATAATCTTCCGCATAAGTCTGAATTTTGTCTGGAAGGTTTCTCAGAGGTCTTTTGGCCGATTCTTTCGAAACTTGGCATACATGTTTACCACCATGGAGACCGGTGCACCTGTGATTATAATTTTGGTCGGGCTATTCTTTCCAGAGTTATGCCGCCTTTCAATTTTAGAAATTTCATATTTTTGTCAACATTTCAGTTTTTGGACAGTAACTTGAGTTAGGATTTGTCGATCAGCACCAAACATAGTTTGTATCACAGTCGTACTAAAAATACAAGTTTAGTTTGAATTGGAGTTCTGCCCATAATTACTGGTTGGTCCATGGATCAAAAGAGTAGTTATGTACCCTACCGGGCATATTATGCAATTCTAGGCAGTGCTCTTGTTAACACCCTTGATTGCACTCAACACCAGAGAGATAAATTAAAAAGTGACATTTCCTTGGATTAATTTTTTAAATTTATCCTCTCCAGACGAGATTGTGGATGGCTTGATGAATTTTGAACATTTGTATTTTATATTTGCAGACTATAATAGCAGAATGCATTGATCCTGATAAAACTGTAGCTGGAAGGATATCAATTTTGGCACAGTGCATTGGCTACATTTCATTTGTAACATCAAATGTACCTGATTCAGCATCCGATATCTTACTGGTGTTGCTGATGAACATCACCAATAAGTATAAAGAAATATGTTTAACTCAGAATGTTCGGAAGAAAAAGGGAACAGGTAGTACCTCAAGAGGCAAAGAGTCAGATGTGAATGCAGAGTTGCCTGTAGTTAGTGACTTTCGTGACAATCAATTCGATTTGACCAAAATTTATGAAGAAATGAACACATTTGTTGCCAGGTGTCTAGAGAGTTTACCAGACTCCACGCAAAAGGAAACTCTACTCAAAATAAATTTATGATTGATGAAATATTCCTACCTACCATCTGGAGGATGGTAGTCTATGGGTGAGCAAGGTGAGAAGCTACCACCTGACTGATATTGAAATGATTGTGTACAGTACGGCCACTGTGGACTGGTTACTTTCCACTGGTGGGCAATATTTCCATGGACACAATAATATTAGATTCCAAACACTAATTACAGGAATAATCATCAACCCGCTGCTTCAATAATTAAAATTTTGCTGATGACAGGGGGGGGGGGGGGGGGGGGGGGTGGGGTGGTGGGTATGAAAGAATTTGCAGACACCGATGCCGATTTTTTGTTTTTGACTGGTCGGAGGACCCACCCACCCACCCCATGTAATTTTTTTCTAGTTTTACAATTTTTTTCCGGGGTTATCTGAACCACCCACCCCCACTAAATACATGCTTCTGCATCATCCTTCCCACCATACTGCACCATAACCAATTTTATCATACAGTATTGAGTGATTGACCTTGTACAGTAGGACAGGTCTTGAAAGAACATCCGTTTTATCAGACCAAAGTGGTCTCTTAAGGCAGATTATCTCCCATAACGAATCAAATATAGAGTAAAGCTGGTATGTCCATATAAAACATGGTCTCCAAAGACATCGGTCTCTTAAGGCATGTTCTATTGTAATTCATTAACACTCTTGAATGTTATATCATTAACTTTTTACCTATAGTTATCTCTCCATGTGTTTAGACAATGTTGTAGAAACCAACAATATATATGGTATTCGACAGAGTTCAGAGAGCTTTGTAAAATATCATACCAATTGTTGTTTTTTTTTTTATGAAGGTTTGGGTGGGGCATGGCTGGGTTAGGGGAGGGAATTTATTACTTATTTTTAGTCCAGCCCTAGAAGGTCTGGTACATGATTTTATTGACACCTGTGTTCTCAGATGTGTTTGAAATAAATTAGCAGTTCAATCAGGTTCAGTGTTTAGTAGTTTTTGTGTTACATACTTCCTACAATGGCAATAAGAGTCGTTGGTGTTTTCATAATAGGTCTGGATACATCGTTGTACAGAATTGTTCCTGCAGCTGAAATCTGTAACTGTTCCTGACTTCACATAATTGTCTTTGCCTCTCATCTAAGCCAGCCGATCTCACCAGGGTGAACATATTAGAAATTTAATCAAACGGAACACCCTCAAGATAACTTATTCTTAGAGTGCAGTGTTTGATAATTGCAATTAGTGATGCATTTTAACTTGCATTATTCAATATGTTATACATTGTATCACTATAAGCCGAATCATAGCTCAGCCACAATAGCAGTTTTATAATCGTATATAACCCATGTAGGTACCCCCGATAACTTGAATGTCTTCTTATTGGTTCTTGAATGATACTTCACTGATTATGGTATACAATTTTGACCAAAAGTGTCTGAGGAAAAAATTTGCAAGCATCGGAAATTTTTTTTTTTTTGGCCCTCGACCACCCACCCACCCCGGCATCAGAGTTTTGCATATTTTTTCGACCCCCCCCCCCCCCCCCACCTCCCCCCCCCCCTTGCTGATAATGATTTTTATTATCTAGTATTATCTAGTAAATACATGTGTGGACATCATTGCCCATGCGTGGATTACAACTACTCCGCAGCAACTATACTGTATGGTGCTCAGTTATGTCAAGATCTTCATAGTTGTATTCTTTGTAAGTCACATACTAGACCATCAAATGTGTGTATCAGTACCAGCAAATGCCTTGATTTGGAGGCTAAATACGCACCCTGTGATATTTTTAACACAGATACAGTGGAACCCTGGTTAACCGAAGAGTCACTTTGCCAGTGAAAAATGAAATTAACAAGAATTTGGTTATTTTCTGTATTGTAGTGATGAACAGAGGCTTTATTCTATTATATCTTGTTTGACATGACTCCTGGAGCTCTGCCAAACAAGATATAATAGATTAAATCCTATTATTGGATCTTCTGAGGCTGAATTCTTATGTGGTTGTATGAAATTCAGTGGTCAGAGTTCTTTGACAGATTACAAGATTTTTTCATTCAGTTAACTAACAGGAGTTGAATATACTACTCAAAGTTTGCTAAGCACCAAGTACATCCAACTACCTGTTTTACGTTTTAGTTGAAATATTGTAATGAAAAGTGTATATATTTTTTATTTAATTATATCTTTAATGATTTAAGTACAGAAATGAAGATTTTATTTGTGTTTGACATTATTTTTTAGCTTATCCATGGAAAATGGATATTATTGGTAAAAGAGGAAATTTTTCAATATGTCAAAACTTGACGGAGTGAACAAATATGGCTTCAGTATCAAGTATGAGACCCATTACTGTTAATTACAGCTTGACAATGCCTTCTCATGCTCCCAATCTGGTTCCTGGTGGTCCTTTGTGGGGTGTTGTTCCATTCTTGAACCAGTATGGCACCAAACTCCTGGACACTTCTTGGCTGGACTGGATGAGCTGAAATTGCAAGCTGCAACTCATTCCAGACATGTTTGATTGGATTGAGGTCAGGGGTCTTGCTGGCCAATTCATACGCTCAATCCCCTCCCTCTGTCGATACTGCCTGACAGCATGGGCAACATGAGGATGGGCATTATCGTCCATCAGAATGAATCTATCACCCACTGCACCTGGACATCCAGGATCTCATCAATATACCATTGTGCAGTCAATGTACCATGTTCAAGGATACAGAGCTCTGTACGTCAATCCCAGCTGATGCCGCCCCAGACCATGATTGACCCTCCACCACTGCGGTCATACTCAGCAATGTTGGCTGCATGGAATCGCTCTCCTGGTCTTCTTCCTACCCTAGAATGCTCATCTGTGTGGTCTAGATAGTACTTTGACTCATCTGTAAAAAGGACAGGTCGCCAATTTTCTCTGGCCAATCCAACGTGGTCCATGGCCCATTCATATCGTGCTTGGCGGTGGTTCTGGGACAGTGGAATGCGAATACATGGTCTTCTCAATCGGAAACCACCTTCGAGCAACCTTGCCTGGATAGTCTGCATCGAAACATTTACCCCAGATGTATTCTGAAGGTCACTGCGAAGCTTGGTTGCTTTGGCAGAGTGGTTCATACGGGCCTGAATGATCAAAAACCGGTCTTCAGCTGCAGATGTTGCCCTGTCTCTGCCACCACAATGCCATCTTAATGGTGTGCCATACTGCTGAAATCTTGCCCAGGCTATGGTGATCACTGTATGGTGCACACCAAGGGCTTCACCAACCTGACGATGGGTAGAACTTGCTCCACCATCCCTACAGCCTGCCACATTTCTGCTTCAGACAAATATCTTCTTACATTTGCATTTGCCATATTCAATCATTAAATCACAAGGGTTTGTGTTAAAATGAAGATTGAATACCCTACACATGTCATCTACATGTAGACAGTACACGGAAACATCATGAAAAATCAAGGGATACATGCTTTTCATGACTGTCATGGAAAGTCTGCCTGTCAATAGAGCTAATGTAAACACTGGGGACCATCTCAATACATTCCTCAATCATATCCACCAAAAATATCGCAGATATGTCACAAGCAGATTTCACAATGATGTGTCAAATATTTGGTGCTTAGCAAACTTTAAGTAGAATATTTAACCTATATGCAATTAAAAGGTCAAATTTATGTGATAGGTATGGTGAATGGTTTGTGGTTGGACCCTCTGTATATACATTTGATGCTGTATTTTGCATGATTATTGGGCTAGGAATACAGACCTACAGTACAGTTGCCGTGAATTGGACACAATCTACACATGGGCAGTGATGTCCACGAATGCATTTACCAGGTACAGTAGAACCCACTTAATTGGATATCTCTTAACTGAATAACCCTGTTAATTGAATATAATTCACCAACTCAAAACCTTTTACCATACCTCCAGTACAAATTTGATCTGTTAATTGAATATAGGTTATAGGGTAAACTCCTGTTAATTGAATAAAAAATCTGGTAACCTGTCAAGAAATTATCTTGACTCTCCCCAGTTTTTCTTTGTTTATAGACCTATATGGCCTCAGTACATCCAAAACAGGCATTTAATCTATTATATCTTGTTTGACAGAGCTCATGGAGCTCTGTCAAACAAGATATAATAGAATAAATGCTAAGTTTATCTCTAGAATACAGGAAAGTGACACAATCCTTGTTAATTGAATACTCCTGTTAATTGAATAATTGTCATTGGCAAAGTGACTATTCATTTAACAGGGTTCCACTGTAATAAAAATCATAGGCAAAAATTTTTTAATGAAGCACCAGGTTGTACCTGAATATTAATTAGTCCCCTTCGGGAACCGTAAGGAGACTATAGGATTGCACTCCGTCCGTCTGTCTGTCCGTCCGTCTGTTTTTATGTTACCACCTCTACCTCCAACATGCTTCAAGCTACACCTTTCATTTTTGATACATGGATAAATGGTTCTGAGGGGATGATGCACACTCAAAATCTTTGTTCCAAAATTCAAGATGGCGGAATGGCGGCCATTTTTGTTATGTTTTTTAAGCTTTCTTCTCCATTTTCATGTTACCACCCTTCCCTCCAACATAGTTCAAGCTACACTTTGCATATTTGGCACATGGATAGAGGGTTGGGAGGGGATGATGCACGTTCAATATTTTTTTTTCAAAATCCAAGATGGCGGCATGGCGGCCATTTTTGTTGTGTTTTTTAATCCTTTTTCTCTATTTTATGTTACCACCCCTCCCTCCAACATGGTTCAAGCTACACCTTTCATATATGGTACATGGATAAAGGGTTGTGAGGGGATTATGCACGCTCAATTTTTTTTTTCAAAATCTAAGGTCTGTCTGTCTGTCTGTCTGTTCGTCTGTCTGTCTGTCTGTTTTTATGTTACCACCTCTCCCTCCAACATGCTTTAAGCTACACCTTTCATTATTTGGTACATGGATAAATGGTTCTGAAGGGATGATGCACGCTTAATATTTTTTTTTTCAAAAACCAAGATGGCGGAATGGCGGCCATTTTTTGCTGTGTTTTTTTTAGCTTTTTTTCTCTCTATTTTTATGTTACCACCCCTCTCTCCAACATGGTTCAAGCTACACTTCTCTCAATTCTCAATTTTTAGATTCCATTCACATTTGAAAAGCTGTCTGATAGCCTGTATTTTACCCAAACCACCCCCCAGGCCTGACACTCCTGTTGACTGTTCTCATGAAACCCCAATTGTCCCCAAGCCGAACCATCCCCAATTATTTTACCAAAACTGCCCCAACCTCCCCCCCCCCCCTCCCCCGGTCTGATACTCCTGCTGACTGTGGTCATGTCTTATGTGACAAAAACACCTTATGTCACAAAAGCGCCATAGGGGACTAATACCACCTCGGTGGTCAAACACTTGTTGACCAAGACTCATGGTATGCAGTCTGATAGCTGAATGAAGTGTGCAGACTGGTAGCAGCAAAATGAATATACAGGGTTCAATATCACCAGTGAGTGGTGAAGCAGTTGAAAAGGAAGGTGCCCCAGACAGGTTAGGGTTCTACATGCATGCATGCATGGAGTTGAGGAGAATGTGGAAGACCTGTCATGTTGCAAGGTCCTGTCTGGGAGGGGGCTGTGGAACAATACTGACAATCCCACAACACAGACATAAATTGGTTCCACAGTATGAAAGAGATCAACCCTACGCCAGTTATGAGGAGAAGGAACCCAAACTTGTAGTATGTTTAGGAGATCTGGAGCACCTTTGGTGGGTAACTAATTCATTTTTAAGGAGGTCAGTATGGAGGATCCTCGACCAAAGGATCAGAGAGCCCAAGTGCCTAAGGGAACAACTTGGAAATAAAGAGTACCCTCCATCTGAAGTAATGTCAGGCAGGCAGGCGAAATGAAACTGGAGATTGAAAGCAACCAGGTGGGGGGTTAACTGGTTGAGTGCTGGAAGCTCATGTTTGCACTCTAAAGTGCAGATACTGCAACTCAAACGCTTCAATTACTGTGGATGTCCTTCATATTATCTTTGAATCTCAATTATTTAGTCTACATGGATTTTCCCTGTTTCAATTTATGCCTTTTGGCTCCCATAAACTTGTAACATGACAAAAACTTGTTAACAAGTTTTAACAACTGAAAATAATTCTGCACTTTGCCAGTTAATTCTCAGTTTCTCCATACCACCACTTTTATATTGCGTTGAGGTAGAGCTGCTCGGTTTTGAAATTGTCCGTCGATTCGGTTTTGGTTCGGTTTTGGACCCAAAAAATCTGTTTTCATTTCGGTTTTTGTAACACAATACATATTTTCCATATCTTATGTATTAAACTGGGACAGGATAGTACTAAAACATGTTTAATAACAAATGAGTGAACTAGAAATGAAATAAAACTGTATTGTGATTGTTCCTGTAAATTCGATGAACAAAATATGATATCAGCAATCTGCATATGCTTTCATAAAAAGTCATTCAAACTAGAAGTCCTGTCATGAAATGTGCACAAATAGCACACCGATCTGCGCATTAATCTATGCGCTATGACCTTAGTGATGCTATCAAATTCTGTACATATGGCCTGTGCACAAGCAAAGTTTCAGCAATGGACCTCCGGGTAACCTGGAGGTCCATTGGCAGAAACATTGCCTGTGTTTGCTATGAGTAACCAGGAGAACCTGCCGTGCTTTTGGATGCCATTCAATATGGCAATTGCATGCAATTCCTATGCGCAATTAAGCCTAGATAAGTGCACAGTTCGTGACAGAACTTCTAGTTTTAACTGTAGAGTTGGGAGTGTGTGTCGAGGGGAGGGTGGGGGGGGGGGGGGGGGGGGGGCGGTCAAAATTTAGTCACAAAGATGCCATTTGAGATGGATAATTTATCAATCGACCATAAATTCATTTTTCATTTCCATTCATGGCATTGACATATTGCCTGACATGAAAATAAGTGAAGAGTGTCCAAATTTGAGAAAGCAACTGCCTGAAATCAAGGAGAAGTTGAGAACTCGCCTTTTACTTTCAGAAAGACAGATACCTATCTCACAAGCTAACTTGATATTTGTACTCGAAAGGAGCTAACTCTAAATCCCAGTATCATTCATTTTCAAAGCTCTGTAGAGGTTATAAATTATCGACAAGATGATCACCTGACCTGATTTTCATGTCCATTCTTCCTTTCGGTTTACATTGAGTTATCACTATCAGAGATTATTCACAGAATTCCCATTACTTCAAAAAACAATAAAAAACAGCCACATGCATTTTACACTTAAAAGTGTATTATGGATTTTTAGTTTTCAATCTTTTCAAATTTTCAATTGATACTTTGTGTGACAAGTATGTGCAGCTAATGTTTTATTAATATAACCCCTTTCCTGCAATCCTGGGTCCCCAACATTAATGGAGCATTGAGTGAATTGATACTTTTCTCTTACCTTGACACCAAGTCGTCTTGCAGGTGTCACAGTCCGTTCTTTTTCAAGAACAGTTTTGTACTCTTTAGCGTGATGATTCTGTGTGGGGCGACGCAGGTTGGAGGTATTTATGCACTGGGCGAAGACTGACTTATTGCCTAATTGACATTTCTATTGTCGCTTCTTACAAAATATTGATACATACTACTATGTGTTTTAGCTGACATTTTTGTTGATTATACAAAATCAAATCTATGGCGTGCTAAATGTGAATATTCAAAAGTTAAACAAAACCAAATACACAGTTTTTAATCTCTTGGTTCGGGTTCTTTTCCACTTAAAAATCAAGTTTCAGTTTCGGTTTGGTTAAACCGACCAGCTCTACTTTGAGGGAAGTGTCTTCTTCCTTGAGAACTCAATCGATAGACTTGATTCATCTTGGCAATGTTCAAACATCTTTGTTGGCTGGCTGTATAGGCAGCCAACAATGATGTGAAAACACTGTCAAGACATCTGCTGCTGTGAACATGCTTATACAGTAGAAATTATCATAAAAATTGATATGAGGCTCTAAAGGTTAACATAATGTGCGTAAAGGCACCTAAAGTTGAAAATAACCTGGTAGGCAGGCTGTGTAAATGAGTCACATGGACGAGCAGAAAGTGACAGCAAAGGGGTCAAGAGTCCACAGCTATTATGTTAACATACAAATATAGATACTAAATTAACATTGAGTTGCTTCACTGGATGAGTTGAGCAACTTGGAATGCTGCAACTCATTTCACGAGCTTTGTTCCTAAAGCCAGTGATATGCTGTGGTGTAAAACACTGTTGAAAAAGGACACTGAGAGCCCTTTCCAAATGTGAGGTATATCACAGAATGTCCAGGAATGTGGTGACTCAATGGTCAGAGTATTGGACTTGAGCTGAAAGGTCAGTGGTTCAATCTTGACTAGTGGTAACTTCTTTGTATCCTTCGATAAAATACTTAATCCTGATTGCAGGCCTGAAAATAAGCGGTCTGACATTTGAAGAATGAGGTCCCCAGAGGATGAATTTGATGATGCTATCCCACACAGTGGGCCAATTTATCTTCTGGGTACCTCTTTTTGTGTAGTGATGAGACCCTGATTCAGATTGATGTTCACAGAGGGTAAATTTAGTGATGCTACCCTGCTTTGCAGGGTAGCATCACTAAATTCACCCTCTGGTGACCTCATTTTGCAGATGACTGCTTATTTTCTGGCTTTCCTGATTGCTCATGTCAGTCATGTGGATCTTTGGTGCCGTGTACTGAGGCGTACTACACTTTGATGCACTTGCCTTCAACTGTTGCTAACTCTGCTTATAGAGAGTTAGCAAGTCTGAGAGACTGACAGTTGCTTTCCAATGCTCAATGGTTCTCTCCAGACTTCCTCCACTTATAAAACTCTCCAACACATTGTGACCTTGGCTGTTGAAAGTGGTGTTTAACACCAGAAAACAAACACAGAATTTCATCACCAAAATCAAATCACATTACGTTTCATTATATTTTTTTACCATACTCCTGGAAAGGTTAATCAATGAAAACTAATGGCGGTTTGAGCAAACTTCTATTTGTCGAGTAATGTAGGTAAACAAAAAAATGGTAGCCATTTTTTAGACAAATGAATCGCTTGTTAGGTAGAGCATTTCGTAAAAAAACCCCATTCTTTTATTACCCAGGGCTGGGAACCTTTGTCACAGATGAATGAGGATCTCCCTGTGGGGACCCGAGGAAGTGGAGCAGAGCTTGTTTATTGCGGTAACAAATTCTGCTTTACTGGTACAATATGACCCAGAACCAATGCCTGGAGTGGAAGTCCTCTGTAGTGGGAAGCAGAGGTATAAACAATGGTTAAACATGACTTCATCTCCATGCTGCAGTCATGGCATAGCTTAAGATGCTGAAAATCTTAAACACCAATAAATAAATAGATCATTAGGGAAATGGCAACCCTTCATACAGTTATTTTTAAAACCTTTCTCAGACTTTTTTTTTGGGGGGGGGGGTGGGAGGGAGGGGCATGGGGCAGGGAGGGGCATGGGGCCTCCTTGTATTTTGAGACTTTAATGAAGGCCAAAGATTCAAGAAAATGGCATTCCTGGCAATCAAGATTACAAACTATTTGAGTGGCTCATGAACCAAATATGCTTATATCAGTAACTGCGCTGTTTTCATCATGTTATTGGTGAGGAAAAAGAGAATAGAATGTGATCTATGGGGCAGGGACCAGCCGTGAGGGCAACTAGGGCGATTATGTCGCCCTTCTAAGCCCAAAGTCGCCTAGAAAAATAGTCGGGGCGATTACAAGTCGCCCTCTAAAAATTGGCCAAAATGAGGAAAGGCTGAACTGAGTGATGCGAGGTTTACATGAAAACGATTATTTTCAAAAATTGAATGTGCTTGAGTGTGATAAATTGGCATTTTAATTCGTCAAATAAACGTCCATTTATTTGAAATCACACGACAATCAATTGTCCATTGTCGCTTTTGGCGGATTTTTAGCTCACCGAAGGGAGCTTAACTTATCACCGGCCGGCTGTTGTCATCTGTCGTCGTGAATATTTTTCAAACGACTTCTCCTCTGAAACCACTGGTCCGTTTTTCACGAAACTTCATGTGGATGTTCATTACTATATGGCAATCCATGTTTGTTCAAATGAAATGGCCAAGTCCCATGGGCTCTGTATGGGGCATAACTCTGATAGCACCGTATGAATTATAGAAAAATTATTAAAAATCTTCTTCTCCAGAACCAGTGGGCAGAATCTTTTGATATTTGGTATACAGCATCTTGGTATGGGTCTGATTCAAGTTTGTTCAAATCGGCCACCTGAATTCATATTTGGGCTCACTATAGAAGCCCAAATTCGAACTTAGTGCATTTCAGGCAAATTTCTTAAAAAATCTTCTTCTCCAGATCCAGCAGGCAGAATCTTTTGATATTTGGTATGCAACATTGTGGGGTGGATCTGATTCAAGTTTGTTCAAATCAGCCCCTGGATTCACATTTGGGCTCACTATAGAAGCCTGAATTCGAACTTAGTGCATTTCAGGCAAATTTCTTCAAAAAATTTCTTCTCCAGATCCAGCAGGCAGAATCTTTTAATATTTGGTATGCAACATTGCAGGGTGGATCTGATTCAAGTTTGTTCAAATCGGCCCCCTGGATTCATATTTGGGCTCACTATAAAAGCTTGAATTCGAACTTAGTGCATTTCAGGCAAATTTCTTTAAAAATCTTCTTCTTCAGATCCAGCAGTCAGAATGTTTT
This sequence comes from Pictodentalium vernedei, assembly GCA_031216915.1. Taxonomy (NCBI): domain Eukaryota; kingdom Metazoa; phylum Mollusca; class Scaphopoda; order Dentaliida; family Dentaliidae; genus Pictodentalium; species Pictodentalium vernedei. Next base: position 257,630,774 of record CM062293.1, read on the forward strand.
GATATTTGGTATGCAGCATCTTTAGGGGGGTGAGATTCAAGTTTGTTCAAACCATGTCCCTAGGTCCATATTTGGGCTCACTGTGGAAGCCTGAATGATAACTTAGTTCAAAATGATGAATTTTCTTTAAAAATCTTCTTCAGATCCAGCAGTCGGAATGTTTTGATATGCGGTGTGTAGCATCCTTAGGGGGTGAGATTCAAGTTTGTTCAAGCCATACCCCTAGGTCCATATTTGGGCTCCCTGTGGGAGCCTGAATTATAACTTAGTCAATATGAGGAATTTTTCTTTAAAAGTCTTCTTCAGATTCAGCAGTCAGAATGTTTTGATATTTGGCATGCAGCATCCTTAGGGGGTGAGTTTGTTCGGGCCAAGTCCCTGGGTTCATATTTGGGCTCACTGTGGGAGCCCGAAGGATAACTTAGTTCAAAATTAGGAATTTCTTTAAAAATCTCCTTCTTCAGATCCAGCAGATGAATGCTTTTGATATTTGGTATGCAGCATCCTCAGGGGGGTAGGATTCAAGTTTGTTCAAGCCATGCCCCTAGTTCCATAAAATTTGTCTCTCATGACTTATTCCTTTGTAGTGTTGATGAACCATGTCTAACTGAATGTGACCCCAAATACTTCTTTGAACCACTTTATTTGAATCACTTTGCCCGGTGAGCGATTAAGGCCCCTTGGGGCCTCTTGTTTTGTTTCTATTTTGTTGCGTTTCAGTCGGAGCTTCAAGTGTCGAAACAAAAATAGGTGACTTATGCGACTCAACCAAATAACCCAGTTTGAAAGTAGGTTACGTCACTTAGGATGCCGAAAATGTATACACAACAGACGTATTTTATAACACAATGTTTTCATTTCGTTTTGCTGACAACTGTTAACTGTTGGGCTGTCTATTCCCAGAAAAACACGAATGGAATTGAAACACATGAAAAAAAAAGCTTTAGCGATGACAAGGAAAGCTTTGTACAGGACACAAGTGTGCATGTGGACGATCTTGAAAAAGGGTCCTCCTAAACACCGGAATGCCATAAAAATGATGTGGAATGACATTTCTTTTACAAAATACTCGACCCCAGAACGTATTTTGTTTATTAACTGGGAGCACGATGGTTCAGTAGGTAGAGATGCAGGCTGCAAGCCAAGAGGTCCTCGGTTTGAATCCCACCTGCGGCAACCGCGTTGTGTCCTTGGGCAAGACACTTCATCTCCATTGCCCCAGTGGGGGCACGATGACGCCGTGTACTAAGGTGTACTGCACGTCGATGGTACGCATGTCTTCAACCAATCTAACCCTGCCTGTGCTGCAGTGCGGAGTTACGATGTTGGTGAGCTGGAAGCTGCTCGACATTGCTCGGTGGTTCTCTCCGGGTACTCCAGCTTCCTCCACCCGTAAAACTGTCACGGTCATGATTAGCCATTGTGCATAAATATGTGACCTTAAACATCAATAAATAAATAAATAAATTGTTTATTAACTAACAAAGTACCATCCAAGCAACCTTCTTACATCTGATCCTGTTCACACTTTCAGACTTAGGAAATTATTAGCTTTGTAGACTTTGGTGAAAGGCTACCACAGGAGGGTGCTGGGGGATTGGCACGAAGAAGAAGGGAGGGGTCATGAAGGAGAAGGTAGCAGTGGGGGATTTTCAGTCAATAATTACTTTGTGATTTTTCAACCTGGCACAGATGCGTCATAGACAAATGGACCTGTATTATTTGGACGTTAATAGAGGACCATAAATTGAAAATATGAAGGGGTAGCGGGGATGGTACATGAATATTCTTAATTTTCCCCACTTGCCTATGAAGTCTCCCTACATGACTCTGCAGTCTCCCTATTTTTTCTGGAGGGAGAGTTATACCCCAAAGAGACATGATCAGAGTGGATGGAAACTGATTCCATGTTAATTCTAGGACAAAATTACTACATAATATATATATATATATATATATCTTGATATTCAATTAGCAGGTCACTTTCCTTTATTCTACAAATAAACTGAGTATTTATTCTATTATATCTTATTAGACAGAGCTCATAGAGCTCTCAAACCAGATATAACAGATTAAATACCTGTATTGGATATGCTGAGGCCAAATTTATTTATAAATAAGGGACTTTAGTGATCGTGAGGTTAATTTCTCAACACTTCAAGATTTTTTATTCAATTAACAGGAGTTTACTCTATAACCTATATGCAATTAACAGGTCAAATTTGTACTGAAGGTATGACAAATTGTTTTGTGTTTGGAAATTCTATTCAATTAACTGGATTATTCAGTTAAGAGATATACAAAGAAGTGGGCTCCACTGTGCACATTTTTTTAAAATGGACTGAACTATAATTGACTTTGAGAGTGCAATGTCCCCAAATAAGGTTAATCTAAAGACCTGTATGGAGATGTGTATTTTTTGGCATCTTACCCTGTGACAAAAGTTCTCACACCATCAACCCATCACCTTACATACATGTATTGGTCATATTCATACCAGTACCATTCACCAAGATTGCCATTCAAATTCTAGCATTTGTTTCAATTTTTGCCTCCATAACATAGCATATGACACTTCATTGGAATAAACTTGTCAAGCTCTTTCCATGAAAAGGTCATACATGTATACATAAGCAATGTTTTGAAGGCAAAAAAAAATTACAATTTTTAATTAAAAAATTGTTGCAAGTATCATCTTCTACTCACGTGACAGGTAGGTGAAGGGTTTATTGAATCAATGTTAGAATAACCATCTCTTGGCTCTGTTGCCTTTGTACAAAAAGTGAGGGAACCCACATTTAGTCTTTGATGTACATGTATTGTTCAGTTCCTTGGATTACACTTGTCCAAACAAAGCTGTGGTTTGTAAAAATAATTTTCTTACAGTTTATTGGAGAGGACAAAAGGCCTTCTCCAAAACACCGTTAGAAAATAATCTTTATGAACAAAGAATTGAAAAATTGATCATTTTGTATTCATGGTCACAGGAATATGAGGCAGTGCATGGAGAGAGGACTCCCACCAAAACATCCACAGAGTGATCCCCCTTGAACTACTAAGCTTAAACGATTGGCTGAACTTGATTTTAGGCTTGTGTTATTGTCATAATATAGCTACATGCATGTAATCTTTTTGTGTATAATGATTCACCTTTCTCCATTATTCAACTGTCAGTTTAGCCTATTCAGTCTTGACAGAACAAGATTGAATTAGTTAGCCCTGAAAGGCATATTTCTGACTTTTATGACCAAGAACAGGTGCTCTTAACATGCCATCATGAGGAGGCCCTGATGACAATAGACAAATTACTTAGGCAACAATTTCTTGTCAAGTCTTGGCTGCTTTAACAGAGACCCTTGGCTGGTGGGAATTCAGGACAATCAGTCCCCTTAAGGGTTTAAATTCCTAGTTGCAATAATAAAAAAAAAAAATTGGCTGATTTAAATTTCTGCATCAGTCTGCAGTAGGGCTGGGCGGTTTTGAAATTTGCATTTCGGTTCGGTTTCGGTTTTGTACAAAAACTCGGTTTTCGGTTCGGTTTTCGGTTTTTCATAATATATTGTAGAAATCCACATTTTAGAGGGTAATGTACACATAAAATCTGTCTGTATTTGTCATCCAAGTCATGAGGCTCATATAGCGAGTTGAGTCATTCGGGTTAATCAGTGTTCACCACTCTTCTCAGCAAATGGACATAATGTGTTGGGCTGCTGTAGTGGGCAACAGTGGTGGAGCGGTGGAGCCATGAGGTATCTACTATCTAGGGAGACCAGCCCCCCCCCCCCCCCCCCCCCCCACCCTCCACTCAAAATCCCACTTGCTTCTTCCATCCCCAAATTTGAAAAAAATATTTTTGATTTCCTGCCCTCAGTACAAGTACAGTACCCTCAGTCCTGAGATTCCCCCCCCCCCCCCCCCAAAAAAAAAAAATCTCTACTAGCATGGTCCACAGGATTTCAAACCATGGCTCCGCCACTGGTGGGAGCTGCCTTGTTCTGTCAGTGAGATTTGGGACCTTGTCAAGACAAGATGCAGAAATTCACAAGAAAAGCTACATTTTAGCAAAAATCAACATTTCCTTATTTTTTATGGAGTCGCAATGCTCTCACCCTGGTTTTGATGGATAATGTGCAATTGTTGTTCTTATTTCGGTAATTATCACATCGCTTGAAAATAGACGTGCCCCGTGTTTCTTGATGGTTCCTGCTTCAAATGACAGTGGAATAAGAGGAACACAAATCATATTTTTTCTGATTTTGATAACTATTGTTGAAGTAAGTCGTGATATACGAATCAGTTTTATTGGTAACTCACTCCAATGCTTTCACAATATCTCTCTTAATTTCGACTGTAGATGTTCGTTTTTTACTTTGATTCTGCCCAAACATAGAAATTGGGCGAAATGGGCGGTGCCAAGGCAAAGATATTACCAACTTTACTTTGCCCTCTTGGCTTATCCCTGCGTTGATTTCATCTTATTCAAGACAGGCGATTGATGATTTTGAAGGGAGGGGAGACTGCTGCATAATGGGGGTTGAAAGAAAGTTTGCAATATTGCATCTTGCGATTTGTTGTGTTTACAAAATACACATGGTCATGACACGTGTTGATTATAACATCTTCGTATTGGGAATGCAGCGTGTGTACCTGACAGACCTGCAGTACTGCGCGATTCCTTAAAGTAAGTTCAAATAGTATACAAACAATTCCCAATAAGTTTTAAAAAAACTTTCAATAGTTACCTGCCATCCATTTAATTGGATGTGTTCTATTTTAATTTAACCATTTTATTGTTGACAAAAAACATAACTGCCAATGCGCAGCGTTATCTCTGAGCATGTGACTTCAGAGAACGTGCCAGTGGTCGGTTAATTAACATAATTTACTCGTCATTTTTCCCATGTGAACTTTGAGGTTTTAAAACTCAATAAATTTTATGTTTACCACCAATCTAATTTACAACGTGCTGTACGCAGATGATTTTAGGTCAAAGGTAATTTATAATACTTTTACACCACATATTGTCAGGTAACTTGCAATACCTCTTTGGTCGAATGTGCCCGGTTCAGTAAATTTACTTAACAATTCTTGAATTGCATGTGTGGATTTTTACGTACGACTTTTTAATTTTTCATATTCCATCTGCTGGTGGTTCTGTAGATATTGTTTAAGATACAAGAAATTTGCTACCACTAGTTGTGGGGGGATTTGTTGTCAGTCCTCTCGAAGTAAGCATAAATGGCACAGCATTTACCTTTGCCTGACATTTAAGCCTTTGGCGTGCTGAAAGCAAGTGATTGAGTGGTCATAAACTTAACCAATTCTGGGAAATTTGTTGAAACCGAAAGTCTCGGTTTTTTGTTAAGGCGGCGGTTCGGTTTCGGTTTAAAAAAAAAAACCGAACCGAACCGATAAACCGCCCAGCCCTAGTCTGCAGAAGGTTAACATTGGATAATCTGTTTGAAAATGAGTTGTCCTGTTGTCAGAACAACATCTAATAAAGCTGCTATTTTTTCAAATTCCCCTATGGGAACCCCGAAAGGTTGAGTACTCATGATTTGACTAACGCAGAAAACTGCATTTTCATCAAGAATTTCAAAAAGGGACTTTGATCGAAGATGTCCTTGTGGGCTGCATGTGTAACCTGGTTTCACCTAACTTAAAGCCAACAAACTGCTAATTTCTTTTTCAAATTCTGTGTGGCAACCTGAGAATATGAACAATTGGTTTTTGAATTGATGCAGCGAAGCACAGGGGGCACATGCACCTCCACTTTTTTCCACAGATACGTTTCGCAGTTACACAATGAGTTAAAATGGGTGCATACAAACGTGTCAATACACAGGCATTTGTGTAACATTATTTGCAAATCCAAACAATATTTAGCCAAAGAATCCCACTTTCGGTAGCTTCGGCCCATTTCTTCTACTTCAACTATCTTCCATCATTGAAGTAGAAGAAACAAGACAGTGACACACAGAGGCATATTTATCTGAATGAGAGTCTATAGCGAGTCATGGTACATTTACCGATATACAATTGTAACCCTTCTCACACTGAGTCGAACCATGGTAGCATTTTGTGCCCCTCCACATTAACCGAGCTTCCACTGCCCCTGACTTGATGCATAAAATCTGCTTTTCATCACAAATTTCAAAGAGGTTCTTGCAAGCTGGGGGTGGATTTTTAATACCAGCAGAGTTGTTTTTCAGTAACAAACTTCAACAAAATGATGATAATAACCATGGTTACAGCTTTCCTTCCAGTCATTTATTTCTAACTACCAATTATATTAAAATCATATTCAAGTAAACAATAAATAACAAAGAATCAGTTCCTTCTGTGTCCTGCCTTTTTATTTAACCATCTGTCTAATGTAATGGCTATATCTGGCCTGCTCAATATACAGTACTATGATCCCAAAGTGGACTTTTTTCCAAATGCTTCACAATTACATGTAAGACCACATCATCAAAAACCAGATAAAAATAGAACCTCAGATTCAATGTTCTTATATTTCTTTTTCAACAGGTGAGATTCTATAGGTCTGCTGGGAGATAAGCCGAAGGGAATTTCGATCCAAACACTGCCCTGTCATGATCCGATCAAAATTCTCTGTCCATTTTTGTGATCACACTACAGTACATCAATCATTAATAAAATTTTGCTATTTTTTTTTTCTTTAGTTTTAGCCTCCAAAACATAGCTGATGACTCCCTCATTGGTGTGACCATGTCAAGTTCATCCAATTTAGAGTCATAGGGTGTGGTTTTGAGTCAAACAAATGAAAGCTTGTTATTCGAGAAATTTTTTGCAGGTGTCATCTGTAAGTCATGTTAGGTACATGTAAAGAATTAAATATGTGACACTGTTTTTCTTTCTTGTATCAATTGACTTTCAGCTAAACACACCTGCTCCAGACAATTGTAAACTTTCCACATTTATAGGTATCAGTTAAAATTCAGAAACATTAGGGACAAGGTGGCTCCCTAAGTTTGAACTCAGAGGTAAAACCCTGTGAACACTTGAGAGACAAATTCTGCTTTTTTAGTCTAATAGAACTGCTTATTCAGCACTGAGGGTGAGAGCCCTATAAAAAGGGCTGCATAATTATTGGTGATTGGCTAAACGTGATATCATACTGGCATTATTGTCATTAGTTGAAAACATGTGCACCATTGATGTGCAGTGTGCCTTAGTACACAGTGCAATCATGACCCCACAAGGGCAATTGGGATAAAGTGCCTTACCCAAGGACAAAATGTAGTTACCCCTGGCAGGTACTGAACCATGGACAAGGTCCAAGATATCGCCCACTCCACCCTCTTGGCTGGTCACTGCTTGAATTTTTGGTTTGAAGTCCAATACCATAACCACTAAACCTCCACCAGGCTGATTATAAACTGCAATATGCCATACTGTTGGGAAAGGCTCAGATCATAGCTTAAATCAGGAAATGTGATGCATAACAGCTTTTTATCACCAAGAAACATGATACATTTGCACCATGATTTTTCCATCAATGTTAAAAAAGGAAACAATGCATAATTTTTTTTATTAACTTTTTACTCGCTGAGTAATTTTAAAATAGGTTTCCTCAAATCTTGTCATGGCTGCTGTGAAGCAGCCATGAGTAGACTTGATGAAAAATTCATGAAAATTTGATACAAGAAATCATGTTAAAAAGTGTCTATACAACTTACAGGGGAAAATTAGGTTAAATATTCTCAAATAAGACTTATTTTGACAAGGTATTTCCTGTCATGGGCAGGAATATCTTCCAACAGCATGCAGGGAGTTGACCCTCTCAATATTGATGTAAAATAGGAAACCTTTCAAGCTGCAAAATTTTCCCTTGAGGCAACTATTTATTTCTTTATTTGATGCTTAAGGTCACATATTTTTGCACAATGGCTAATCATGACCACAACATGGATATACAGTCAAGTTCAGCCAATTGTTACCAATGTTGCCTATTTTGGTGGACTTCCACCCTAGACATTGATTACCGGATCCTATTTTGACTGTAGAACAGAGCTTGTTTACCACAGTAAACAAGCACTGCTTCTCTTCCCTGGGCATCCACGAGGACATCAGGCAACTAAATATTTAACCAATTGAATCTTCTTTGACAAAGATTTCATTGAGCTGTGTCAAACAAGATGAAATTAGATTCCTAGTTGTATTACTGGACGAAAATTGCCACCTCAAATATCTGTACATGCATTTTGACATCAGTGAGCTGGGGGATTAAACCTTGCCCCTCAATGTTAAAAAAGACTGTGGAAATGGCCACTGATGGAGTTAGATGATGGGCAACATGTTAGATTTTAACTTGTATCCATCGCGAGTACATGTATATGACAGTCCTAAAAATATGTTCTGAATAAGTAAGACATTGTGCAGTACTCCAATGACTACAGTGGTATTTTCCTTGATCAGATTGTGATCAAGTCATGACTCCATTCTTTACCAGTATTTCATGAATAATATGGGGGCGCGGTGGCTCAGTTGGTAGAGGTGCAGGCTGCAAGCCGAGAGGTCCTCGGTTCGAATCCCACCTGCGGCAACCGCGTTGTGTCCTTGGGCAAGACACTTCACCCCCATTGCCCACGTGGGGGCACGGTGATGCTGTGTACTAAGGCGTACTGCACGTCGATGGTGCACCTGTCTTCAACCAATGCTAACCCTGCTTGTGTGGAGTTGGTATGTTGGGGAGCTGACAGTTGCTCGCCGTTGCTCGGTGGTTCTCTCCGGGTACTCCGGCTTCCTCCACCCGTAAAACTGTCACGGTCATGGTTAGCCATTGTGCAGAAATATGTGACCTTAAACACCAATAAATAAATATAAATAATGAATAATATATTGCAAAATCCTGATTGAAACACAAAAAATAAATGAAGATAGCATCAAAGATTCAATCTTCTTGGATTTCTTTCTGACAGGTGAGATTCTACAATGCTGTTGGTAGAAAAGTGGAAAGATAATTTCAACCAGATTGTAACTCAGTTGAAATTCTCTGCCTGCTTTTGTGACCAGGGTTGGTAATTTTTTTTTCATTTTTTAAAAAAAATTTAAAAAATCGATTTTTTTATTTAAATCGATTTGATTTTTATTTCTATACCATAAATTATTCACCAGAGGATAATTTTCTCACATGATTCCTTTAGATAAGAGAAACACAGTACATTGACAGCATTTTGAACATGTACAAAAGTCTGCCCAAATAACTGGTACTAAACATTTACCTGTGTTAACCATTTCAGTCTTTGAGGTGGTATGAGAGGAAGAATTCCAGAATATATTTGGCATAGAATAGACATTTGGCATCGATGGAAATATAGAGGAATCACTGAAATTTGTGTTTTCTCATTGTTACAGCATTGCTGGAAGGAAGATGACTTCTTGAAAATTATTTTTCATACTTAAATCACTGATTGTTGTTCTCAGAGTTGATTTCGTATTTTTGATGGGTTCATTGAAAGATTATCATATATATGGTTTAAAATCTATGTTCACTTAAACATAGTTTTATTCATATTAGCTGAAAATTATATAAACTTATAAAAGATTCAGGAACATTTAAATTCCCTACAGCATGTTCCAGCAGTCAAAACACAGTGGGATGTATATTCCCACTCTATAGTTTTGTTCTAAGTGTCATAATCAAGGGCTAATAACTGTATTTCAACAGTTAATATGTATTTCAGATTGTCTCAGCTCATTTCCAAGTTGTTTTGAAAATATTTCTGAATATTTATAAATTTTTGATTTAAATCAATGATTTTTTTCAAAAAAATCATTGACTTAAATCAATTGATTGAAATCAGCCAATCCTGTTTGTGACCACAGTAATGTATGAGATTATAAGTAAAGAATCCATAACTCTATCCATCAGGTATGCATACATGCAGATTGTTGTGTAACAAAATATTTGGTATTGGATGAGCAAACAATACAATGATCCCACAAATGGGGAAAAGGCCATGAAATTTGAGAGGAACGATTTTATCGTTCCTCTGGTGGTTATCTAAATGAAAAAACACAGATAACTGAAAAGTTGTTCATCTGGAACTACAAACAGCTCGTCAAAAAGTTGTGCTTCATCACCTTATTTGATAGCACTGTTTTAAAATGTTCCTGTGGTAAGACCCCTCTCTTCAATGCTCAAACTCCCTAAGACAGCTGCTGCCACCTGTGTTTGTGTAGGTGCTTTCGAAATCTGTGAACTGTCAAACAGTAGTGCTATCCCGGACGGGTCAAAATCCATGGGTTGTCATTTTTTCCATGCATATAAAACAGACATGATTTGCTATGATCACCAAGCAAACATTCCACCAGTGAAGCACCGGGATTACCCCGGTGCTTCATTGGTGGAGATTTTGCTAGGGGTCATAGTGGATCATCTCTGAATTATATGTGTGCAAAATGCTCACCCACAGATTTTGACCCATCCATGATGGCTGCACTGTAATCGGTCCTCTCTATTATATACAGATGAATGATAAATAGGTTATCTCAAAATTCGAGATTTTATTCTCTGGGTAATAATGATCACTAATAATTTAATCCTTCAACCCCACCAGGATGTACAGTACTGTGAAATTTCAGAATTTGCTGAAGGCATTTGCAGTTACACACATGTACATTATGTGAAGTAATTAGACATCTTTCGAGCTCCAAATAAGATGTGTAAAGTCATTACTTCAGAAAAGGAAGAGAAAAACATTGTTGGGGTTCAAGATGCACAGGGTTTAGGAAAATTAAATGTCTTGGCAAGTTCTTGGACTGTATCTTGTTTTTTATCAATGCAGGATGAATTCTTATACATGCATCCTCTTATCTGCTGTGGTGGTGGTGAAAACTATCTACATGTAGGGCACACTATCATTGACTAATCTTGTTGGGGTTTTTTTTACCCATTTTCACACAATACACACAGCTTTCCCTGTTGATGTAGGTGAACATTATTTTCAATCCTGGGAGTGTATATTACATTAGGAGGAAATTTATTACAGTTTAAGTAACTCACATGTATCACCCCCAAAAGAATCACCCCTCCTGCCCCACTAAATAGTACATGTACATGTATTTTATTATTCTTTCTCTCAAATAGTTGTGGACTGAAAAGGACAGGTGGATCCTCATAATTTGTTTCACACTTTTAATCAATGTCCTTGGTTAAATATAGTTTGTGAGGAGGGGACTATCCTACTCAGACAAAGTGGAGATTCCACCCCCACCCCCCCCCCCCCCCACCCCAAAAAAAAAATGAAACATTGTAAGAAAGGCAATAGCCAAGTTTCAGCTAATGGACCCTGGGTTCAAGCCAAAGGTTCATTAGCTGAAACAATGTTTGTAAACCATCGATATTTTGCAGATGTTCATTTAATAATGCCTGGGTGTTTTAGTGAAAAACAACTCTTCACATCAGGCCGGTCAATTTGAGGCGAACGGCCATTTGAGTTGCATGGAGGTTACCTAAAATGAAAAGCATCAACCAATCATCAGCTGCATGGTGTTTGCATCTGCCTGAAGTATAACTGCTCTCAGTGCTCTGTTGGCAAATTATTGGCCAACAAACCACTACACTACAATACTTCAGGCAGATGCAAACACCTACATGTATGCTGATAATTGGTTGATGGTCAACATCATTTTAAACTGTAGATCATCTTAAGATGTAACATGGGTACAAAATCAGGAAATGCCAATAATTCATGTCTCTGCCACAAATAGTGATTATGGATGTACATGTAATTAGGCTGTAATTGCAACTAATTTATATCTGAATTGCTGCAACACAGCCTCATTATTGTTCCTAAGGATATTCATCTCTATTCATCGGGATATTGCACACAGGAGCAGAAACTTTGCTGTGATACAACAGTTCATACATCAGCATAGTTGTGATACATATATATTTTGTTTACCTGAATCAAGTACAGGGGACTGAACAATAAGTTACTAAAGCTCAAACGAGGTGAATGATAAATGGGTTACGCAAAATTTTGAAAACAACTCTCCTGCACATACTGCATGGACATGCACCAATGACAGTATCAAGGAGGGAACAATTTTATCTTATTGAGTTGACCAGTACTTTGAGAAGTGAAGTTGAATATTGCTGAAGGGACAACAGACTGACCACAACTTTGTTTGACTGCTGCTGATGATCTGCCAGTAACAGACCATGAATATTAAGCACCAAATCCTGAAACCGAAAAAACAATTGACCCAGTTTACGCCTTTCCTTAGAACTGTTACATTGATCAGCAACAACGGCAAGATGTTCAAGAACATGTGAGAGCTCAATTGCAAGAGTTGTCATTTTGTCAACAAATACTGGGATCTTGTCAGCACTGTTCTGAAAATGCAGTCCTATAGGGTGGAAGTCTGATAAGGCCTCTAGAATGCTACTGTCTCGTTTCAAACATTTTTCTTTGAGTCTAAGTCCAAGTTGTTTTGCATGTTTTCGGAGTCGCCGTAATTTATATGGGTGCCGCAACATTCGGCATTCAATAGCTTTTTCATAAAAAGTAGAATTAGTGTTTGAAGAAAATGCATCCACTTGGTGTATTGCAAACTTTTTAGTATTCACAGTTTCAGGCACAAAACATTGAGGGCTAGGCCACTTATGGGTTTCATAATCATGAAGGCATGACCAGCAAAATGAATGACCACATATACATGCCATATGAGTACAGCCACCTTGTTTCTCAATGAATCTTCCACACTTGGGACAGTTTTTACCACGCACTACAATGACTGGCACATCATCAAATGGTATTATATTCTCATCGCCATTTTTCTTCATTCTTTCTCTGTATGAGGATGTGTTTGAGCAAGAAGCAGGCCAGTGTGATGGATTGAAGCATGTGAAGCAGAATTCATTTCCACATTCACACTCTACATTGATAGGCTTGTTTTGTGTTACACTTGATTTCCTTACTTTTATCATTCGTCCACAGAACTTATTTGGACACCACTTTGTTAGACAATCGGGGTCTACTTCAAATTGTGAAACATCATGAAGGCGAACAAAAAGTCGAATAACATTTAAACTAACCAGTGTGATTAATGTGGCTAAATCAACCTTTTCATTACATTCATATTCGGGGCAGCTCAGTTTTGTTGATCCACGTTTAATCTGAGTTAATAAGTGTTCTTTCCAGCAGTTATCACAAAACCAATGGCTACATGAAGAGAGAGCTGTTGCAGGTGCACTGTTCGATGTGGTAGCATCAATGCAGTCAAAACAGATATTACAGAATTCAGGTCTACTGTCATGGGACCAGTCTTTATAAGACAAGTCACTGGAAAATGAATTCAAAACTTGTCTCTCTGTTGTAGCTGGTAAGTGTACTTTGGTGTTCCAGTTATTTACTGCAGCCAAGTCTTCAAAACACTTGTAGGATTTATTCTGGTTGTGAAAAGTGACCTCTCTGTCTTCTGCCTGACAAAAGACATCAACAGGCAAAGTACACAAAAAATCACAGGTCTTCTTAATGATATCATCAATGGTGAAATCTTGGAGGTGATTAAGGGTTTCTATTTGTACTGATGTCATTTTCAAGTTCATGTGCAAAGATACATTGAATATATCCAACCCAGTATCATATGAGCCATCATATGTGAAGCTCAAATATGAATTTAGATCAACTGCTGGTAAATAACATGAGTCAAAGCTGTGGCATCGTTTTAGTCTTTCTCGTGAGTAAGCTGTAATGTCAAGTAAAAATTTCCTTGGTAATGTGGCTGCTTCTACATACTTTTGTGAAAATTCAGCATGGAGATATTCTGGAGTAACACAAATGCTGGGGATAATCAAGCGAGTTGGCAGATGCTGTACATGCTGGGTTTCATTTACTAAGGTTGGGACTTCTGTAATCGATGGTTTTTCCTGGTCATTTACATTTACATCAACTGCTTTGATTTCTTCCACATCAATCATTTGTCTACTGTCAAACAAATCAAATGCAGTAAAAGTAGCTTTAGATTTTGATTTTTGACATGCTCGATGTTTTTCATGTCTATTCGAAATAAATGCCACGCATGCTTGTTGTGCCAGTAATGCCTTGTCCACAAGTTGGCTAATAATATTGTTCTCCCTTTGACTGTAGAAACAATCTCCCATCAAAATTTCCTCATCAAAGCTATCAGGCAATATGTCAAATGTATCCGTTAACAGGTCTTCTTTAATATCATCAATACATGAATCATCCAGATAGTCAACTAATTGTAATTTATGACGGTGTCGTTTCTTTTTGAATTCTGCCTTTGTGTCTCCAGACTCCTTTTCACTTTTGTGACTTGCACATGTACTTTTGATATACTTTGGATTATGTGTCACAGAACTAGTAATTGGGCCTGGGTAGAATACTTCATACTGTATCTCAGGTTCTGGTGCTTTTATTTCTGTAACATTTCTGTCTATATTATGGAGGGGACGATTATGCCTCCCTGAATCTTTTCTCCGAATACGAGATTTTGAGGAATCTTGACTTTTGAGAGCACTGATTTTATTGAAATACATTCTTCGTTTTGAGTAAATATGTTTTCTTTTACCTTTATTTGAACAGAAACCTACACAATTTGCTCGTCTCTTTAGTTTATGGAACTGTGTTAATGATACCATATTCTCTTTGTGCAAGTTACCTGAAAGTATTTCCTTTTCCATCAGTTTGGGGAGACTCCACCTCCCTTTTTTGTTCAGTGAATAAACCACCCCTTCTGTGTTCACACTGAAGTCGTCAAATGGATCATCTAATATTTTCTTTTCGGTTTCATTATCATTTTGGATCCTCTTCACAATGCATGAATGCTTGAGATATTCTTTTAAATAACGTGAACTTGATGCCTTCAGTGTATTTCCCGAGCGCACTCGGTATTTGGCAGTTTTCATCACCATGATGATGGGAAAACAGGTAATCTCGAATTACGCAAAACAAACTCTTGAGCTCTAAAAGAAGCACCCACAATGTATCTGAGGTTGTAGCGATGAACCTTTTATATACGCCGCCCGGCAACCTGTAAGCACGTGTGGTTTGTTTACTTCATGTGGTGCAATACCAAGTTAAATAAAGTAACGGAAGTTGTAATCGCGTAAAAATAAAAAACGCCCCGAAATGGCTTACAGTTTTCCGTTTCCTATTACCTTTTTGACAAACAGAAATAGAAAACAAGAAAAAAGATCGTGTGGTACTGAATGGGTGCTGGTCAAAACGTCCCCAAACCAAAACGTCCCCTAATTTTTTTGGTCAAAACGTCCCCAAGAATTGGTCAAAACGTCCCCAAGAGTTGGTCAAAACGTCCCCAACTCATTTATCCTTCTTTCGTAGTTTCATATTTAATTTAGCAATGTTTATACTATTTTTCGGTCGAAATCTAGGATTCTAAGTCAGTTGTACCAGTACTCTGCTCTCGGCCGGGCATGAACAGGACTTCAGCAGACTGGAATTAATTATCGAATGAATGAATGAATGAAAAGTTTCATGGCGCCGAAAGCGCACTGGGACGATGTGGGATTGAAATCCCCTTTAACCCGAATAACTTTACTTGGTTATGGATCCAGAAGGGTCGGAAGCGAGGGTCAATAATCCTCTTGGTTTGAGTGTGCGCACGAACAGTAAGGTACTGGGGTCAGCCCCCCCCCCCCCCCCCGATAACCTCGAACTGGAAGGTAACTTGGAATTGTGCATAACTACGAGATTCTGCTCTGTATTTTACTTAGAAACGTGGGCATATTTATATGGATGGTAATACTGAAACCGCACTTTGATGGTTGTCTTAGAAAAAAGAAAAGAAACCCAAACAGTCGGTGTTCAGGAGCAGCCCCAGCACATGTTGTCCATAACGGTTATAAAAAAGGAACAATTATACCAATATGTGTTATTGGAAGATGGGAGTCACCCATCAGCCTATAAGGTAGAGTGGACGCTGAGCCTTGGCCATCTGGTTTGCCATCAGGGGAACGGATGACGGGGTGATGGTAGGCGCCCCCCCCCCCCCCCACAACGACAAAAAATCCCCACTCACAGACATACACTTAAAAACGCTTAAAGGGTTGTTCTGTCTTTATTCATATGTTTATTTGTTTAAAATGTACACTGGTCCCAGCCAGGCAAGTTTGTTTCAATCCTTTCTTGGTGCATGGTTTCCAGCGTGGCGAGGCAATCCTCACCGACTCCACGCACTTTAATTCTATTGTATAAATTTAATTTTCTGTGACTTTTATTAGATCCCCAAAATTTGTCCACATGCGTTTGTCGTCTGAGAACTGCGATAGTTTAAAATATCAACTGTTTTTGTTACCGGAAGCCGTTGTTACTTTAAACACTTTGGTGACCCCCCACTGTAACTAATATTCATACAAACTACGATGTGTTTCCACCATGCCAGAATTATCCCACAATTATTCTGAATTAACAAATGACAAATTTAGTCAGAATAAATAAAGTAACAGGCCACTCCCACTTACAATATCGGTGACAAAAACCAATGATAATTTTCAGTCCTTTTGCAATAAATTTCATCCAGTGAAAAATTCAATTAAATATTCCTACAAGCTGGAAAAATCAGTTAACGTTTTCATAATAGTGTAGCGGTCGAGGTATGAAGGCCATTTACCAACCTGCCTGGTTGGCCCGGATCTCTTAGTCTCGTGGTAAATCGGTCGCTTTGTGTGCTAGAGGTCGACGGTTCGAACCCCGGCTCCCGCACTAATCTCTCCTCCTGTTACAATAGTATTACCAAATAACGCTGCATAAAATCCACAAACAAACAAGAAAAAAATTATCGTTACACCTATTTGATACAACTTTTTCTTAAAAATTTAATTAAACGCTTCATCGTGTTGATTCCGATTGGCTATTCCACGAGCCATGTGATTGCCATATAATAGTAGTCTATTGTTCTATGCCTTCTTTGACCCCAAAACAATTATTTCATTGGTTCATGTTAAAAATAGTGTTAAAACTGGACTGGTCAAATTGATGCATGTTTATTAATCATTCTCTCTGGTGTAAAACGTGTAACACCTTTCACTATGGAGCGGTTGCTTAGTAAAACATACATTAAAATACCCACAAAATTCATTTCGCCATACTCCTTTCGCGTCTTACCACTGTTTTCCCATAGACAATACTGGACCCCTCTGATATTATTTGCAAGATTTTATTATAAACTTGTTTTTTTAGGATATTTTGTTTTTATTTCTCTGTTTTTTTTTTAGAAATAATAATAGTAATAATAATACCTACCTGGCTATATTTTGTGTATCATGTGTGTGATGTAATTTGTTGTGCTAAAATGTGCATTACTACACTGATATTGTCTTATACGTGATACTTTATCATACTGCACCCACTCATGAATGTAATTTTTAACGATGCCCATAAAGTAATTTGGACAGAATAAATAAAATAACAGGCCACTCCCACTTACAATCAATATCGGTAAGATAAACCAATGGTATTTTTTAGGCCTTTTGCAATAAATTTCATCCAGGGAAAAATTCATATAAATATTCCAAGTATTTCCTACAAGCTGGAAAAATCAGTTTACCTTTTCATAATAGTATTACTGGATAACGCTGCATAAAATTCACAAACCAGAAAAAAGTGAGTGTGAGTAAAGGTGAGGGCAGGCACCACAGAGTCACTGGAAGCAACCGTGGGAGTTGTGTTTTGTTAACCCATGGAGTATGTGGCCATGGTAAGTGTAATCCACATAGGACCAGTTCCCGTATTATTCCAGTCTGCAATTATATGTCAGAAGCTGGAGTCTGATAAGTGTTGTTTGTCTCGTAATTATACCCCCGCTTCGAAGAAGTGGGGGCTATATAGGAATCGCCCTGTACGTCCGTACGTCCGTACGTCCGTCCGTCCGTCCGTCCGTACGTCCGTCCGTACGTCTTTCCGGACATGAAATTCTTGTGTGCGCAACTCCTCCTACATTTATCAATCAATTTGGACAAAACTTTTCAGACATCATCACTATTAAGTGAAGATGCGCATATTCCAAGATTTTTGATCTGCGACAATTTTAACCAGGTTTTCTCCCTTTGACTTGGATTTATTGTGTCTTTCCATCCGAACAAATTCTTGTGTGCGCAACTCCTCCTACATTAATGAACCGATTTTGATGAAACCTTTCAAACATCATCTCTACTAAGTGAACATGTGCATATTGCAAACTTTTTAATCTGCGACAATTTTAACCAGGTTATCTCTCTTGAAGTTTGATTTAATATGGGTTTCTACATGAAATTCTTGTGTGCGCAACTCCTCCTACATTTATCAATCAATTTGGACAAAACTTTTCAGACATCATCACTACTAAGTGAACATGCGCATATTCCAAGATTTTTGATCTGCGACAATTTTAACCAGGTTATCTCCCTTTGACTTAGATTTATTATGTCTTTCCGTTCGAACAAATTCTTGTGTGCGCAACTCCTCCTACATTAATGAACCGATTTTGATGAAACCTTTCAAACATCATCTCTACTAAGTGAACATGTGCATATTCCAAACTTTTTGATCTGCGACAATTTTAACCAGGTTATCTCTCTTGAACTTTGATTTAATATGGGTTTCTGCATGAAATTCTTGTGAGCGCAACTCCTCCTACATTTATCAATCAATTTGGACGAAAGTTTACAGACATCATCACTACTAAGTGAACATGCGCATATTCCAAAATTTTTTAGCTGTGGCAATTTTAACTAGGTTATCTCCCTTTAACTTAGATTTATTATGGGTTTCTACATGAAATTCTTGTGCGTGCAACTCCTCCTACATTTATCAATCAATTTGGACAAAACTTTTCAGACATCATCACTACTAAGTGAACATGCGCATATTCCAAGATTTTTGATCTGCGACAATTTTAACCAGGTTATCTCCCTTTGACTTAGATTTATTATGTCTTTCCGTTCGAACAAATTCTTGTGTGCGCAACTCCTCCTACATTAATGAACCGATTTTGATGAAACCTTTCAAACATCATCTCTACTAAGTGAACATGTGCATATTCCAAACTTTTTGATCTGCGACAATTTTAACCAGGTTATCTCTCTTGAACTTTGATTTAATATGGGTTTCTGCATGAAATTCTTGTGTGCACAACTCCTCCTACATTTATCAATCAATTTGGACAAAAGTTTACAGACATCATCACTACTAAGTAAACATGCGCATATTCCAAAATTTTTGAGCTGTGGCAATTTTAACTAGGTTATCTCCCTTTAACTTAGATTTATTATGGGTTTCTACATGAAATTCTTGTGCGTGCAACTCCTCCTACATTTATCAATCAATTTTGACGAAACCTTTCAAACATTATCACAACTAAGTGAACATACGCATATTCCCAAATTTTTGTTCTGCGACAATTTTAACCAGGTTATCTCCCTTTAACTTGGATTTATTATGGGTTTTCAAATGGGATTCTTGTGTGTGCAACTCCTCCTACATTAATGAACCGATTTTGAATACATGTTGCACATTGTAAATGTGTTTTTCCAAATGTAAACCATATATGTGTGGGCTCTTTAAGTATTCAGTGCTGTTCTGTGGAAGGCCACATGCAAATACAAATTTCAACAACAAAAAATGATCTTTATGTATACATTTCCTTATGGCCTTCGCCTACATGATCAGAAGTGCATTCCTCTAAAAACCCAAAGCGGGGGTATTAATCACCTTCAGTGATAGTTCTAGTTAAGTTTATTTAGATCAAATCGTGATTCCACATGCTAGCTATGCATTATTCATAGCTTCATCCATTGATCTGGGTGAGTCATTGTTGACATTAGAGTGTATCCGTCTGAGGACAGTTAGGTAATTCAGACTAACGTTGGTGATACGATAAATGAGTTCGAATGTATCGGCGACCTTTATACAATTGATGGTCGGTTAACTGTGATATAGGCGTCAAGTGCACCTGTGATTCACAGTGAAGAAAAGAAGCACGCGTTATTCGGCAGATACGATGTACATCAGGGACCTTGATACAATTAGTGGCCCATTAACCGTGATATAGGCACTAGATGCGCCTGTAATTTCTCGGGTAATTATTGTATGGACGCTTGTGTTTATTCCACTCAGCGACTCAGCCTATATTGTGATGGCGTGTAATATGTTTTATTTGTGACATCGTATCAGTATTTGGCATGCGTAATAAGGCACATTTGTGGAGGCATGCTGAATTGTTGAATGCAGGGGCTTTTAATTCAGACTAACGTTGGTGATACGATAGATGCGTTAGAATGTATCGGCGACCTTTTTTCAATTTTGTGGTCGGTTAACTGATGTAGGCGTCAAGTGCACCTGTGATTCACAGTGAAGAAGAGAAGCACACGTTATTTGGCTGACATGATGTATATCGGGGACCTTGATATAATTGCTGGTCCATTAACCGTGATATAGGCGTTAGGTGCGCCTGTGATTTCTCGAGTAATTGTTGTATGGGCGCTTGTGTTTATTCCACTACAACCTATATTATGAAGTCATGTAATATGTTTCATATGTGATATCGTATCAGCATCTGGCATGCTTAATAATCAATGGCACTGGTGAAAGACCCAGGGTGGGTGGCTTAGTTACCCGTTTCTTCCATCCACCCGTAGCCCTCGCTCTAAGGCACATTTGTGGATGCATGCTAAATTGTTGAAAGCATGTGCGTTTTGAATAAGACGACGCCAGGGCTGTAATTGTTTCCAATAAATGGATGCTGCCCTATAAGGTCGGAATAATGTTTTGCATACAAGATCGTATCAATTTCCAGCATAGTATATGACCATTCTAGCCTGAATTGTTATTGTTTCCAATGAATTGATGCTGCCCTATATTATTGGGCCGATACAACGTTTTGTAAAATCGTACCAGTTTTCAACATGGACGAGGGCCTTTTAAACGGCATATCAGTATGAGCTAGCTGCATCATTGGAGGAATGCGCATTTTAATTACTAGGCTCATTGGATTGATTAAGTAAGTAACTGTCATCAGACAGGGGGATATTGTCCCCTGACGGAAAGCGACTGAACTATACTGTACATTTATGCTTTCTGAGCTTGTGGAGCTCGAAGCTCGCGATAAAAGAGCTGATTTCAGTATGGTACATTGAAATTCGTATGTGCTTCGGTATAACATTTGTTTAACCTGAAGCCTATTTGTACTTGCCCGGAATTTAATCCGCTATGTATGTTGACATTAGAGTGTATCCGTCTGAAGACAGTTAGGTAATTCAGACTAACGTTGGTGATACGATAAATGAGTTCGAATGTATCGGCGACCTTTATACAATTGATGGTCGGTTAACTGTGATATAGGCGTCAAGTGCACCTGTGATTCACAGTGAAGAAAAGAAGCACGCGTTATTCGGCTGATACGATGTACATCAGGGACCTTGATACAATTAGTGGTCCATTACCCGTGATACAGGCATTAGATGCGCCTGTAATTTCTCGGGTAATTATTGTATGGGCGCTTGTGTTTATTCCACTCAGCGACTCAGCCTATATTGTGACGGCGTGTAATTTATTTTTGTGTGTGACATCGTATCGGTATTTGGCATGCGTATTAAGGCACATTTGTGGATGCATGCTGAATTGTTGAATGCAGGTGCCTTTAATTCAGACTAACGTTGGTGATACGATAGATGCTTTAGAATGTATCGGCGACCTTTTTTCAATTTTGTGGTCGGTTAACTGTGAAGTAGGCGTCAAGTGCACCTGTGATTCATAGTGAAGAAGAGAAGCACACGTTATTTGGCTGACACGATGTATATCGGGGACCTTGATATAATTGCTAGTCCATTAACCGTGATATAGGCGTTAGGTGCGCCTGTGATTTCTCGAGTAATTGTTGTGTGGGCGCTTGTGTTTATTCCACTAAGCGACTCAGCCTATGTTATGAAGGCATGTAATATGTTTCATTTGTGATATCGTATCAGCATCTGGCATGCGTAATAATCGATGGCACTGGTGGAAGACCAAGGGTGGGTGGCTTAGCTACCCGTTTCCTCCACCCACCCCATGCCCTCGCTCAAAGGCACATTTGTGGATGCATGTTAAATTGTTGAAAGCAAGTGCGTTTTGAATAAGACGACGCCAGGGCTGTAATTGTTTCCAATAAATGGATGCTGCCCTTTAATGTCGGAATAATGTTTTGCATATAAGATCGTATCAATTTCCAGCATAGTATATGACCATTCTAGCCTGGATTGTCATTGTTTCCAATAAATTGATGCTGCCCTATTACTGGGCCGATACAATGTTTTGTATATAAAATCGTACCAGTTTTCAACATGGACTAGGGCCTTTTAAACGGCCTATCAGTATGAGCTAGCTGCATCATTGGAGGAATGCGCATTTTAATTATTAGGCTCATAGGATTGTTTAAGTAAGTGACTGTCATCAAACAGGGGGATATTGTCCCCTGACGGAAAGCGACTGAACTATACTTTTATGCTTTCTGAGCTTGTGGAGCTTGGAACTCGCGATAAAAGAGCTGATTTCAGTATAGTACATTGAAATTCGTATTTGCTTCGGTATAACATTTGTTTAACCTGAAGCCTATTGGTACTTGCCCGGAATTCAGTCCGCTATGTATGACTATAGTTTCAACCTTCACGGTTTTTCAAATAAACAAATACCGCAAGACTTCAATTTGTGTAAGTCTGGGATTACCGATTCTTGGTCTTTGACTTTTTGATTCACACATCTGACTTCAGAGCGTGAACACCTTGACTACTATAGAATTACCTGTTAGACAAGAGAAAGCCATATCAGCTCTGTGCGTCTCTTGTCCTATCTCCTGGACTATCCAGGAAATAGGCACAAGCGTCCATGGGCGCAGATCTGTTGTAAGAAGTGGGGGGACATGACCGAAAGCAGATGCCGAAGGCATCTGCCGCGAGTGCCGAAAGCACGAGCGTTTTGGAGGGGGGTCTGGGGGGGGGGGGGGGGGGGGGTTCTCCCCCCAGAAAATTTTTTTCAGAAAGGGATAAAAAGAAGCATTCTGGCAGCATTTGGAGTGAAATCCTTTTTGTTTTTTTAAGCCTTAAAAGGCTATTTTTAACTGAATTTTTTCATATCACTGCTACAGAATTGGGTGATTTTAAATATACTTTAAAAACAGCTCACCGTAAGTTACGGTGAGCTATTTTTAAAGTATATTTCGTAAGACTGCTCATTCGACACATTCAAGGTACTTGCAGTTGTTACTGCAGACGTCTCACAAAGAGTCGAGGTTGGGCGGGGGTGACAGATGCCCAAAGCATCAGCTGTGAGTGTCGTAGCTTACTGAGGGTGGTTCGGATGTGGGGGGTGGGACAAACCCTCGAAAATATTTTAATGCAGCTCTCAAATGCTGCATTTTGGTGGCTCTGGGGTGAATTTCCTGTTGGTTTGTCTTAATAGAAAATATAGTTTTTTCAACAACACGTAATATTTTGAAATACTGGTCCGTTTAATCTGATTAATAGTGATTATCATATACCCCAAATAAAATAACACTTGAGCCTGTACTCACATAAATAAACGTTAATCAACATGCTCGTGTCAAACGGGAAAGCCCCCACATCTTGTGTGATAACTTTCCATGTCAAGTTGCTTTCGGATTTTTATGGGGGGGGGGGGGGGGGGGACACTACACATGATGTCCCCCCCCCTACAAAATGTTTGGGGGGACACGCCCCCCCCCCCCCCCCCCATGATCTGCGCCCGAATGCCGGACGATTCGGCACTTCGACGATTCGGCACCTGGGTTTTTGGACGATTTGGCACTTGAGTTTGGACGATTCGGCACCTGCGTTGGACGATTCGGCACTTGACTTTGGACGACTCGGCACTTGGGTTAGAATAATTCGGCACCTCCCTCATAAAGACAAAAATAACATTCATTGAATAAAAATTATCTTTCCAGCATTTCATTGGTATGTTTTTAAATCTTTTTACATTGTTTGGATAACGCGGCCAGTAAGTCCCGAAACATAATTAAAAATCGCCAGCGGGATACCATTCGTGATCTTGAGAGCTGGTGCGCCCTGTAGCACATAAGCTCAATGCAGTATAAGCTCAATGTCGTCAAAACTCAAAAGAGTTACGTTCTTTAAAAAGCAAAGAAAAAAATCAGAGGTAAAAATTGGGGAGCAAACAAAGACGTGCATCTCAAGTTTTACAAATCATTTATACGTCCGGTACTAGAATATGGTGCCATAATAACAAGTGACCTGAGCAAAACCAACAGTTATAAGCTACAGAGGGTTCAAAATCATGCCTTGCGCGTGGCACTATGCAAGCCCGTGTGGACACCAATAAAGGAACTTCATGAACAAGCAAAAATAGAAACTATCGAAACACGATTAAAAGACCTACAAAACAAAACCCTCAACAGACTCCGAAATAGTGAATTAATTGGTTGAGCTGAATGGACGTGAGAGAAAGACAGCCGAAGAGGTCTAGGGAAAAGTTTTCAAATTGTGGGAGAGGTACAGCGATGGAGAGTTGGCGTCGAGTCAGTTGTTGAGAAAGTGTGCTGGCACATATGGTCCATAAGTGTTGGGTATACTAGTTAAAATTGACTAATATTTTCTTTTCTTTTCTGATGACAAAAGCTAATTAATTAATTTTTCAGTTTCTTAATTTTATTCTTTACTTCAGGTAAACAGAAGCTAATGATTTTTATTTTTAGCTTCTGTTTGCCTGAAGTCCTGTTAGGTACCTCCCCGTGGTGTGAACCAGTAAAGGGGATTTTCAATAATTCCCGGCTAATCTAATCAGGCAGCACGTAGCAAAAGTCTTTTCAAATTTTATCATCCTGACACGCGTGAATATAAAATTTATATATTTTCTTCAAGTATTACATGTATATTTATCTGTAATACCCGAAGATAATATATATTTGTTGGACCTTAATTGTTCTAACATAATTGCCGAATCGTCCAAAGTCAAGTGCCGAATCATCCAACGCAGGTGCCGAATCGTCCAACCAGTGGCGGACACAGGAATTCTCAAGGGGGGGAGGCGGATCGTACAGATGCCGAAGGCATCTGCCGCGAGTGCCGAAGGCACGAGCTTTTGTAGGGGGGTCTGGGGGGGGGGGGGGGTTCTTCCCCCCCCCCCCGAAATTTTTTGGAAATGAGCGACCAAATGGGGCATTCTGGTGGTTTCTGGGGTGGAAATCCTCTTGAATTTTTGAACGGCTAATTAACACTTTTTAAACAGCATGTTTCAGAATTTCAAATTCTGTCATACGTTCAAGACAGAATTAGAAAATTTGAAATATGCTTTTCAGATCCGTTTACCATAATACTGTATTTTGGACACACTGTTTACAGTCATAACCGACTTAACCTCAGGAGAACATTGCGATCTGCCAGCGTTTGAAAGTTTTCAGCAGTCAGCCCTCTAGGCTTAGGTACGCCATGACTATGCCAATTAAGATCCTGACCCATAACTGACATAGCCACGGGGTACCTGAGGCTAGGGGCATGTAACACCACAAAATCATGCTGTGTCGGTGACGCTATAAATGGAGGCGACCAGTAGATATATTTTGCATAATTTCAACGGTATATTTGTTTTCCATAGCGAATGGTGATGGAGGAAATAAATGTCGTTGTATGTTTTTACTTCAGTTCATGTATTGTCCCCAAATGAAAATCCTGGCTACGCCCAACATACGAGACAAACACGAGCTAAAGGGGGGGGGCGACCCCCCCCCCCCCCCCTCTGTATCCGCCATTGCGTCCAACCCAAGTGCCTAATCGCCGGGGAATGCTCGATATGTGCCACGGTCCATATGTACCAACCGTCGGTCGATATGTACCATGAAGAAAGTCGATATGTACCACCTAAAAGATCGATATGTACCACTTAAAAGTCAATATGTACCACTTGAAAGTCGAATGCTACCATTAATGGAATCGACCCAAAATTTGTAATATAATTACTCTTTGTGATACAAAACACATCAAGAATTATTTTACAGACTTTGGGTCATAGTTTGTATTATTCACGTTGCGGAGGGCCGAGAGAGTGAGATGTCGGGATCAGAATTTTCATCAAACACAACTAAACTAATGTTTTTATTTTTTATTTAATATATGAATAAAACGTAAGACATATTTTAATAGAAATGTGAACAATAATTAGTAGTAGAAAATAACATGTCGCTTGTGGCGCCCACCTGTTTCCATAAAGGAAACCCAACAATCTTGCTTGGTGTCGATGCTATTAATCCGACAAGATATCGTTAAAATAAGTAGCACTGTTAAGCTCATTAATCACAAAATGGAACTTTAATTGACTTGACAACAAGTGTCAAAAATGAAGTAACACAAGAAAACATACAAGTTTTAATTTATCGATTTGTTTTCAGGGTCCTGTATGGGAGACTAGAGGAGGTGATTGAAGAGAAGGGTTTTTGGGAGAAATTCAGAATGGCTTCAGGAAGGGAAGGCGAGTTACTGATCATCTTTTCACGCTATCCCAAATGATAGAATCCACGAAAGCAAAAAAGAAAAAGCTGTTTATGGCCTTTTTGGATGACAAAAAGGCATACGATAGAGTATGGAGGGAGGGTATGTGGCGGAAGCTGGAGGCTCTGGGCTTAGGAGGCGAGTTTGTTGGAATTATGAAAACATTATATAAAGACGTACAGAGTGAACTTACCCTGGAAAACATTACAACAAAACGTGTGCCTATGGAGATAGGCCTAAAACAGGGGTGTATCCTTTCGCCAATCCTGTTTGCATTGTACAACAAAGAATTAGGAGATGAACTCCTGCATAGCGAGGAAGGGGTAGCAGTTGGGGACTTGAATATTCCAGGGCTATTTTTTGCAGACGATATGGTGCTAGTGTCAGAAAGCGAAGAGGGGCTTACGAAAATGCTGGGAATCGTTGGGAAATATGGGAACAAATGGAGACTGGAACTTAATGAAAGCAAGAGCAAAGTTATACCTGTGGGCCGCAAAGTGGACCCCACTCGAAGGTGGAGAGTGGGTGAGTTCTGCATTCCGGAAGGTAGCAGCAAACTTCTCAGTGTAGGGGAGACAGGTGATTACGAGTATTTGGGGGTAAATATAAACATTACAGGAAGAGGCATCTACCGAAACAACACAAATAAATTGATTCTGAAGGGGAAGCGAATCCTTAACCAAATGAAACTTATAGGGAGAAACAGTTTCAATAAGGTTTTCGTGGGGAAAACCATTTGGGAAAGGGTGGGTCTACCAAGTATAACATACGGTACGGAAGTGGTACCCCTAAACCAGACGGCCGTGAAGAGCTTGGAAATCCTGCAGAACGATGCAGGCCGATGGATAACGGGGTCGAGTAATGCCGCAGCGCTAGAAGCAATCAGGGGTGAGCTTGGGTGGATGATGACCAAGGACAGGATATACCTGTTGAAACTCGGTTATCTTAATTATTTGATAAATCTCCCCGACAGCCGATGGTGTAAAAGAATGTTCCTGAGAATTTTCGAATCAAATATCAAGACGGGGTGGACGGTCCAAGTGAGGGAGCAAGTAGAGAACTACTCATTGGATATCTCGGACCTGGAAGTTGGGGCAAACCAGGGTAAAAACATCGTCAGAGAAAGGGTCATGGCGGATTGTAACCGTAATTGGCGGGGGGGGGGGGGGGGGCAAATCAAAGAGGTCTTTGGGTGGCCTGCGTGATAAAGAGAAGCCAGGTTTTGAAGAGCACCTTGATGGCACCTTTGGGGAGGGGGGGGGGGGTCACTGTTGTTCAAGATGAGGTCGCGATCCTGGAGCTGAGGGGAAAAATTGGGAAAGACAGTGACACACTGGTCCTCACCCGAGGGGGCAGGGAGGCCCTGAGAAGAGTAGAAAAAAAAAGATAAGAAAGAAGAGCCAGTCGACCAAGCGCAGGGACGCCCGATGCTAGGAGGCTTTCCTGGATAAGAAGAAAGAGGTGAGTGAGGGAGCGAAGGTTCCCGGGTCAGCCGCCAGTTCCTTTCCTAATCCCACAGTCACACCCAGTCAACTGTCGGCTCGCCAACCAGTACAACTGGATGAGGAACGTGATGTGGAGATTGAGGAGGAACTGGAAGTTGCTTTTTCGCCACCTCCCACCCCTCACTCCCTTTTCCTTCGCTTCCGGACAGCCTGGGCAAGGGACACACACCAATCCAGCCACCGCAGACCGCAGAAACACGCGAAGAGAAGATTATGAGGGAATACAACAAAATGATGGCAGAGTCCCAAGAATTCAAACAACAATCTACTGAGATGGACACTGAATTGAGGACTCGGACACGGACTCAAAACACATACCGAATAGAGGACTCGGACTCAAGTTTAGTGTTCAGATTTTTTGTTGAATTACCAATGATTAACCATACGTAACAGTGATCTTGTCGTTGTGATGATCAGCAAAAATCTGTTAAACTGCCGTAACATATTCCCAGCAGCCATCGTACTTTGTGGAATGCCCCTATATTTTTATATAAAGACTATCATTCATTTATTTAGTTGGGATAAGCTGACTTTTTGTGAATTATCGATCGACTCCTTTCCATCTCGATGGCTTCATTTAACCATTTATCTTCGACTAACTACCAAACACGACCACGTCAACGTTCAAAATATCTGTTCAATGTTTTTTTCAAACTTGGAACCAAAGGCCGTAATATTATTTTGGTGTGGAATATCCTGTGGGCCCAATACATGCCACATGGATTTAGTGTTGAAAATGTGTTTCCAATTTAAAACGTGTATATCCTGGTGTATTCGCTGCGGTATTCCGTGATCCACGGGTGGCAGATTTTCGTCTTCGATGACAGTTAAGTTAACTTTCTCGCGTTTCGCAGTATAGCGAGAAATATATGTATTGTGGGTTCGGTAGTTAAAGGGTTAACAGCCTTAACGGCAGTGTCTTAACACTGTAGTCAGTTCATGTAAAGGCTGAGTGAATAACGTGTTATCAGACACGGGAGTTATGAGTTCGTCACGCTGAGTGACCAGTTTAAGCTGATGTTGTGTTACTGTCATTTCTTGCCATATCACCGCAACGGTTACATGCTTCATTTTAAAACAGAAAGTGTAAGGATGGAGGTCGGCATCCTGACCCTGAGGTCAATTTTGCATACTCCGACTGCAGGTTTCCAGAGTCTTTTGCCACAAATAGGCTTTTATCTCTGGTTGTTCCTGGGTGGCTTGTTGACCGAAGATGGGGTTTTTCTCTGAAGTTTAATATGCTAGAGTATTTTCTCTGTTGATATTTGTGTAAATCTAACGATATATGTCAACCTGTCATTACTGTCACAATGAAGATTTCACTCCATATTTTTCATAGTTAATGTCATTAAATATGGGGATCATGCTAACCGTTCTAGCGTGTACTCGGCTCCTTGCAGTAGATATTTATTATCTTTTTACACACAGGTGTGCTATATACCTATCTTAGAATTATAAGAAGTATACACTATACTGCTTTACATCTACGAAAATGTGAAAGTTGAGAACTAGAAGTATACCTCTTTTTATCATCGGAATATGATGTATTGTTCTGGTGAGGCAACGTATGAATTGGCAACACATTTTCAACACAAAATCGATATGGTGTACGTTAGAAGCAGTGGGGTTTGTCTCGCAGAAAGAGAAGATATTACGATCTTTGGGTCCAAGCATTGGCGGCGCTTCATGGGCGGGGATGGGGTGGGGGGATGATGACATTTTACCTCATAAGCGTAGACTTTGCCTACTCCCTTTCACAAACGCGCCCATCCATTCAGCCAGGTACACCCGAAACGTGAACCAATTTCCTCCTCAATTACAAGGTTGGAAAGGCAGCTGGCGTGTGGGACTCTATATAGACTGGTCATACAATTTTTCAAACTTTCCACACCAGTGCGGGGGGGGGGGGGGGGGGTCACATTCTTCCACACCCATCGCGACATTACGTGCATCGATGATGCCCGCGGAATCACTTTTCCAGCAAAATCTTTCAGCCCCCCCCCCCCCCCCCCCCCCGCCCCCAAAAATGCCTCCCTACACCCTTGGATACTCCCTACCCGGAAAATTCTCTAGTTGAAGTTCTGTCATTACCTCTATTTGTAATCAAAAATTGCCCCTACGCCTATGCCACCAGAACACTTTATTTGAAAGCACAAAGGTAAAATTTGTAGCAAAAGATGTGGAAAATGTTTTGTTTTTTTTTTGTTTTAGAATTTCTATTATTTTTTTCACTGCCATATACCATCTGTGTTTTTATGCCGAAACGAAAAGAGAATGGAAAATAATTTGGTTTCAAATCTTTATGAACATAGTACATTTATATTTTATGCAAGGAGAAAATAAATTGTTTTTAGACTGAATTTTGGATATTGAATCCCGTATGAATGCCAAAACGCAAGAAAATCGGTTGCCGAAATATGTCAGTAAAGTGGGAGTGGCCTATTCCATGCAATTATTTCATTGGTTCAACGCAAAGAGCTTGAACCATTTAGTTAGAAAAACTCAACTGATAATTTATTTTAAAGCGGGGAAGTAAAAAAGGCCATAGCTAACGACAATCGCGTGAGATGGGAAAAAGCAACCGAAAACCTAAATGGGCTGAGAAAACCTAAGAGGTTCTGGGATACATTTAAAACTCTTACTGGCCAAAAGAGCAAAATTGCCAATAATAATGCGCTAAAGACTAGCGACGGATCTATGGCCATAGACGACAAGGCAAAGGCCAGTGCTTTTGCCGAACTTCTAAAGAAGGCACATCGTCCACAAGAAGGGAACAGATATGACAACGATTTTAAGGTACGAGTAAATAAATTTGTCCAAGATAACAACTCAATCTTCAATGAACCGAACTTCGACCAAAGGCATGAAGACGGGGACGGCCATGAATTAACCGAACCAATAAGCGTAGAAGAGGTCATGGGTATAATCAGAAAATGCAGATCATCTTCGTCCCCAGGAGAAGACGAAGTCTCTTACAAAATAATGAAACAGTGCCCCAACATCTTCTACTGCAGACTTACCAAACTCTTAAACTGCTGTCTCTCCTGTGGGTACTTCCCAAAATGCTGGAAAGTGGCCACGGGAGTCATGATACCTAAACCCGACAAAGACCTTACCAACCCTTCTAACTACCGCCCAATCAGCTTGCTTAGCTGTGTTGGGAAAATATTTGAGCGGATTCTCACTACGAGACTTCGCAGCTATCTCGAATCAATCATTTTTTTCAACAAATGGCAAAGAGCGTATAGGAGTCAGAAAGAGGGAATCGAACACGTATATAGACTGGTCGATTATATGAAAACAGCATTTAGTCAAAACGAAATCGGAACCGTGCTTTTCTTGGATGTAGAAAAAGCGTTCGACTCGGTATGGCACAATGGCGTGAGATATAAACTAGCGAAAATGGGATTACCCACTAAAATTCTAAGGATCATATCATCATTTCTAACTGACTGAAAAATCAAGGTGAGGGTTAATCGCGAGGTGTCAGAGGAAGTAATACTCGAAGCGGGAACACCACAAGGGTCGGTTCTAAGTCCGCTTCTTTTCATAATATATGTGAATGATATAGAAAAAGTAGGGAAAAACTTTGTTGAACTATCGCAGTTCTCAGACGACAAAGGCATTTGGACAGCCAGCAAGTCCAGAAACATAATTAAAAATCGTCTACAGGATACCATTCGCGATCTTGAGAGCTGGTGTGCCCTGTGGCGCATAAAACTCAATGCCGCCAAAACTCAAAAAGTTACGTTCTTCAAAAAGCAAAGGAAAAAACCAGTCCCGAGTATCGATCTCCAGTTATACGATCACAAACTAGAAGCAAACAAAGAGGCCAAATTTTTTGGATTTATCCTAGATAGCAATCTCAGTCTAAACAGTCACGTAAACTCCATTACGGTTAGAGCTACTAAACGTATCAATTTTCTGAAGATGATCAGAGGTAGAAATTGGGGAGCAAACAAAGATGTGCTTCTCAAGCTCTACAAAACATTTATACGTCCGGTACTAGAATACGGTGCCATAATAACAAGCGACCTAAGCAAAACCAACATTCAGAAGCTACAGAGGGTTCAAAATTATGCCCTGCGAGTGGCACTATGCAAACCGAAATGGACACCGACAAAGGAACTTCACGAGCTAGCAAAAATAGAAACTATTGATACGCGATTAAAAGACCTACAAACCAAAACCCTCAACAGACTCCAAGATAGTGAATTAATGGTTGAGCTGAACGAACACCGATCCCTTAACAGAAAAACAAAATAAGTTTCCAGAAAAAAAAAAAAAAAAAAAAAATAATAAAATAAAATAAAATAAAAATTATGCAATATAACTAAATCGCGTGGAGTCAGTGAGGATTGCCTCGCTACTCATTGGGAACTTTAGAGGATAGAGTCTGTGAGGACTGCCTCGCAACTCTGCTGAAGCGCGATTGAAACGCGTTTAATAAGATCTATATAGCAAAACCCTCCACATACTCCAGGATAGTGAATCAATGGTGAAGCTGAACGAACACCGAACCCTAAACAGAAAAACAAAATAATCCACAGTAAATTAAAATTACTCAATAGAATTAAACTGCGTGGAGTCAGTGAGGATTGCCTCGCTACTCATTGAGATCTTTAGGGTTGAGTCTGTGAGGATTGCCTCGCAACTCTGCGTGTGGGGAGTGGGCTCCGAAGAAACACACCCCTTACCCCATCCATAGCAACAATCACACAGCAAGCACAATATACAATAGCGCATACCTATCTTTCTCTCTACCTTTTACTTTTCTAACTGAATATTCTCAAATTTTCTTGCAACACTCTTATCAAGAAGACGCATGGAAATGGTAGACAAAGCGTAGGAGGAATTGGCGCAACCTACCTTTCTGCAACATATACAACAAACCACCAAACGCTAGGCAAGGATTGAAACAAGCTTGTCTGGCTGGGAACGAGTGTACATTTGATATAAATAAACATTTGAATAAAGATTTAACAGCCCTTTTAAGGGCTTGAGGGTGTGTGTCAGTGAGTGTTTTTTTTTTGTTTTGTTTTTTTTTTTGGGGGGGGGGTGGGGTGGAGGAGGTCATTTGGAATTCCCGAAGGATAACCAGATACCTCAAAATCACATACGGCATCCTATCTTCCAGAAGGCTTGATGGATGACTCCCGGTTTCTTAAAACTAAACTGTTGGAGCTTTCTCCACTTCTTTTTTTGTAACCGCTATGGTCATATACCGGGGCCGCTACCAAACCGGCGTTGCTGTTTGGTTTTCTTTTCTCTTCTTCCCTTAAACTTGCCATCGCACAACATTACCTTCTGGCTCGCCACCATGGTGGGACTCAAACCTCTACCATCGCCGAACTGGAACCGAATAGAGCTCGCTCTCTAATAGTTTTAAAGGCGTTGAGGGATTGAGTATTGACCATCTAACACTCCAGCGTAAACTGCCGGGTATTCTAACCGCGTGCATAACCCCCTCAGACTCCATCTTTAGCAATAGGAAAGCTAGGCCTGTGTGATCCAACTGACCAAGGGGAAAAAAATAAGGTTAACCGGGTCGCAAGGGATTTGTAAATCCCACATCGTCCCTGCGCGCCTTCGGCGCGCTAAAACCTTTCATTCATTCACTTCTTTTTAAAGCGAAATTAATAAAATACACCCTTTAATATGTATCAAATCAATTATTGAGGACATCAGACAAATTAACTTCGCAACACTTCGTGTTTATACAAAGTATTCAAATTCTTTGATTTGGGGTATTTTGAATCTTTTATTAAAACATGATATAACAGCTGGGTGTAGCCTTAAGTGAAGTCGCAAGTGTTTCAGATGTCTACACTTATGGGGTAAAATGTCATCACCCCCCCCCCCCCCAATCCCCGCCCATGAAGCGCCGCCAATGCTTGGACCCAAAGATCGTAATATCTTCTTTTTCTGCGTGACAAACTCCACTACTTCTAACGTACACCATATCGATTTTGTGTTGAAAATGTGTTGGCAATTCATACGTTGCCTCACCAGAACAATATATCGTATCCCGATGATAAAAAGAGGTATACTTCTAGTTCTCAACTCTCACATTTTCGTAGATGTAAATCATTAACTGTCATCGAAGATGAAAATCTGCCACCCGTGGATCACGGAATACCGTACAGAATACACCAAAATATACACGTTTTCAATTGGAAACACATTTTCAACACTAAATCCATGTGGCATGTATTGGGCCCACAGGATATTCCACACCAAAATAATATTACGGCCTTTGGTTCCAAGTTTGGAAAAGCATTGAATGGATATATTGAGCGTTGACATGGTCGTGTTTGGTAGTTAGTCGCAGATAAATGGTTAAATGAAGCCATCGAAATGGAAGGGAGTCGATTGATAGTTCACAAAAAGTCAGCTTATCCCAACTAAATAAACGAATGATAGTCTTTATATAAAAATATAGGAGCATTCCACAAAGTACGATGGCTATTGGGAACATGTTACGGCAATTTAACAGTTACACGATTTTTGCTTATCATCACAACGACAAGATCGCTGTTACGTGTGGTTAATCACTGGTAATTCAACAAAAAAATCTGAACACTGAACTTGAGTCCGAGTCCTCGATTCAGTATGTGTTTTGAATCCGGTGTCAGGACAATCGTGCCCACGGCAACTCGTACCAGTCAAGTCGTACCCAAAATTGGACGGCTCGTACCCAATTTCGGCTGGACAGCTCGTACCCACAGTTGGACAACATGTACCGGGTCTTTAATTGTATGGGCGAAGGCGAATATTGGCCGAAGGACTTGGTAAGATTTGTGTCTGCTTTCAATGGGTATGCAGAAAGGCAAAAACTTTCCATTTTTAGCATTTATCTCAGCAGAACAGTCTGAACAGACTTCGCCGGTATGGACATTTCATCAAGAGAGCAATTCGAAGGAAACAGGAAATGTTTAAATTATATATTAATACAGTGCTGTAGATACGGGATACGACCCCCCCCCCCCTTCCCACCCCCCCCCCCCCCAAAATCGGGTAATCTTTGGCTCTTCGTTAAACTTCTGAGGGCTTTTCTACGTAATATTTTGTTGTACTGGTAGTCATACCCAGCAGTTCACGTGTTGCAGGGTTAATGCAAAATCAGATGCGATCGGGGCTCATTCCCCCGCCCTAACCCACCCCTTCATTAGTTGAAGGATTAACGCGATGTCGGACGCCTGGTCAAATTACATCTATATAGACCTGTGCCAATTTTTGTTTCGATCAGTCGAGGAACGAGAGTCAGGTGCCTAGAGAGAGAGAGAGAGATTCACTTTTATTCACATTTATAGTCTAATTGCAAACCTTACAAAGATGATAATTACCATTTGATTTTCATGATTGTCATGGAAGATAATTGTTAGAAAAACACACCTCCCAACTGGAAGATTAACTTAATTGGCGATAATAATATGCACAGATAATTGGAAGAAAATTAAACACCAATCGACTATAAGGTGATAGACGATAGAAAATAATTCTTCGTGATCTCACACCTGGCACTGCCGGGTAAGTCTAAATTAAATGACTGTCGAGTTTTCAGGTGTGTCGATATTGACCATAAAATTTCCGACAGAAATCAGTTGATGCGAGCTGGTGGACTCAGAGAGAGAGATGTATTAGAGCTTTTTAATTAGATTTTTTTTTTTTAAATGAACATCATTTGTGATCTTCTTGATTCAGTCTATCACTGGTCATTGTTTGCTGTTTTTCTTCCCAGCGGGTAAATGTGCTACGCTTCAAGTACAAAATCCGGCTGGACTCTCAATTTACAATGAAATCCTTTCTCGCCTGACCGGAGTGGCGCCTCACCAGTGATGTAACTTTGCCACACGAAAAATAATGTAAAGGTGGAGAGTGGCATTATTAATTAGGAAAGGCAAGAGTTAATGCGACGAAGGCTATGGTTTTAACCCTGATAACTTGCATAGCCTAGGCCTAGATGCGAGGCCTTTTAGTTTTTTCCAGTACTCTATTTCCCAAAAGTGAAGCACAGAAACCGGGTGTCGGGGTTGGAGGGGGGGGGGGGGGGATGTCATTCACGCCAGTTCTCGAACGAATACGATTGCAGACTTTCAGGAACCACTGGTGCCTGCTATCAACAAAGTACGGCCAATGAATATATGTTTCCTGTTCTGTGTATCACAGCCGCCATTTAGACGTAAACTTTGTGTATATTTCATTCATATTCGTGGAATATCTGACGAAGGAATTTCAAAGTAAACTGATTTCCATTACTATTATAGCACCTTAAACGGATGAAACAAAAGCAAAAACCCTGCTTCTATAGTTCTTAGGCCATTAACGGCCTTCGCCCATACAATTAAACACCAAGTACAAGTTGACCAGCCATGGGTACGAGTTGTCCAACCATGGGTACGAGTTGTCCAATTGTGGGTACGAGTTGTCCAGCCGAAACTGGGTACGAGTCGTCCAATTTTGGGTACGACTTGACTGGTACGAGTTGCCGTGGGTACGATTGTCTAGAAACCTTGAATCCGAGTCCTCAATTCAGTGTCCATCGTTTTTAATACACTGGGCTGGCAACTATGGCGTCGCCCATTTCTGGACACTGGCCGTCTTGTGTTGGCTGCAGTTGCTAGCTTTGGTTTCAATTTTTCTTCGAACTTCGCCAAGTCAGCAGTCTTTTTGAGTTCCCAAATCTCCTTAACGCTTCCTTTGCTTCCAACTAGGTTTTTGGCCCTGGTAGTCACTGTAATTAAGTTGTGATTCAAACTATCAAATACCATTTTTCTTTTTATTTCACACCTTGTGCCGAGCACCTGTGGTCAGCGAAGATGCATTCCGAATCCTCTCCTTTGATATTGTCAGCTATTTCTACATATCTTGCTGTACTGCATACCTTTTATTATAAATTCTGTACAGTTAATGTAACATTATCAATCTTTTGTATGTATTATATCATGTTCAATTCTGAATAAAAATATTGTTTAAACCGAGATGCATTTTCCTGGAAAGCGAAAGTAGACTATCGAATTTCCGGTTTAGACGAGAGGCGAACTTTGAGTTTGATCTTGATGCTCGCCCATTTTCGTCTGCAAACTGCTGACAGCTGAAACGAACGGACTTTTCATTCACAAATCGTAATTGGCAGTCCATCAGAATGTCTGTGGCCACAAGAAGCTTACCATTGAGAAGGGTTTTCTCTATTGGAGTCGGAATGACTAAGGTATTAAATCATATATGCTGACACATGCCCAGGCGTGTACTACACGCCTGGGCACGGTGTAGCCATGACTCTCCAATACTAATAATGAGGGTTGCCCGACTCTGGTCAGTCGTTTTTATATGGTGGTGGTGGGCTGCTATTTGAAAGGCCGTTGTGTGGGCTTTCGGGGACCTCCCCTACCTCTAGTGATGACCTGGACACCCAGGTCGTTGCCCGCTTCTCTCACTTTCCCGAAGGAAAGCTGAGCTTAATCGATCTCCGTCCGTCGTCTGTCGTCCATTAGCACTATGTTTTGGACTTCTCCAAAACCACTGGAACAATACAAATTGAAAGTTTTTGTGAGTGATAGTCCCAAAGGGGCATTGCATTTATGTTCAACTCTACATGCCCAGCCCAATAGGGAGAGAGTGGGGGAAAATGATCCAAATATTTTAAAAATATTCTCATGAACCAATGG
The DNA here is from genome assembly GCA_031216915.1 of Pictodentalium vernedei. Taxonomy (NCBI): domain Eukaryota; kingdom Metazoa; phylum Mollusca; class Scaphopoda; order Dentaliida; family Dentaliidae; genus Pictodentalium; species Pictodentalium vernedei. The sequence goes on from CM062293.1 coordinate 257,668,435, forward strand.
GTACAGTGACTTGATATTTGGTATGGAGCTTCCTTTTGAGGTGTAGAATCAACTTTGTTCACACAAAGTTTGTGAGGCAGATTCAAGTTTATTCAAATCAGGGCCATAGTTAATATTTGGGCTCTATATGGTAGCCCAAATGTAACTTAGTGCAATATGAGGAAATTTCTTTAAAAAATTTTTTCTTCAGATCCACCAGTCAGAATGCTTTCATATTTGGTATACAACATCTCCAGAGGGGTGAGATTCAAGTTTGTTCAACTCAACTGCCTGGGTTAATATTTGGGCTCCCTATGGGGACCTGAATTTTAACTTAGTGCAATATGAGGAAATTTCTTCAAAAATCCTCTTAAAATTCACCAGACAGAATCCTTTCATATTTGGTTTGCAAAATCTCTAGGGAGTCAGATTCAAATTTGTTCAGATTGGGTCCCTGGGTTAATATTTGGGCTCCCTATGGGAACCCAAATTTTAACTTAGTGCAATATTAGGAAATTTCTTTAAAAATCTTCATCTTCAGACCCACCAGTCAGAATGCTTTCATATTTGGTATACAACATCTCTAATGGTGTGAGATTCAAGTTTATTTAAATCGAGTGCCTGAGTTAATATTTGGGCTCCCTATGGGAGCCAGAATTGGCCATGTAGCTGAAATTTTTAGTACCCTCTAGAGGTGTGTAACTAAGATTAATCCACATAGATTGTATCAAGGGCCACCATAAAGAGCTCCACTTTTTACATTATGATTAACTGAAGAAAAGGCATGATGGTTGGACTATTTTAGTCACTCTTGAGATGCTCAAAGATTGACAATGGATCCTATGGAGACTGATTGCTTAATGTAGATTCATTCTTGGACTCTGTTTATATTGGGTTCTGTTCAAGGTGAGTGCTTGTGGCTCTGTGGGCCTCTTGTATAATCAACACCTTACTGAAAGTCAGAATTGAAGGAGGTACATGTAACAAAAGCACAGTTTGTGAAGTTTGTAGTGTGCCGTCAACGCAGTCACCCAGAGACAGTAAGTAACTTTCCAAATATACATTACGTGATGACGTACATCATAATTACACAAACCATGTACAGAACGTGGAGAGTGTGTTATCACTAAATCACCCACAGAGTGGAGATTCCACCCAAGCAATAATTGCAAATTTGTTGCAAAGCATAACAAGCACAGGCAAAGTTTCAACCAATGGACCTCCGGGTTAAACCCGGAGGTCCATTGGCTGAAACATTGCTTGTGGTTTTTGTCCATATGTATAAAATTTGAAAGTTATAGTTTGGTTGATAACTTCACTCCGTGGGTGATTTAGTTACAATCCACTGTCCACGTACTGTACCTAAAAATGATATTAGTTATCTACCTAGAGGCTGAAACAAAATGCCCCCCCCCCCCCCCCCCCCCACAAATCATAAACAAATCATAAATGACCCTCCTGGGGTCATTTTAGGTGAACCCAAAATGGCCCTTCTGTGGTGATTTGAAGCGAACCATAATGGCCCTCCTGCAATTTTTAAAATGACAAGCCTGCAAACCAATGGCCCAATTCCAATCAAATTTCATGTGAGTTATAACTGTGTTGGCACATTTTAATTTTGGTAAAAAAACTTACCAGTGTTTAGGGTAATGTGAGAAAAAAAGCTAGCATTGGTAGGTTGGGATTTTTTATTATATAATTTTTTTCTTTTATAACAATAACATGACTTGGGAGGGCATTGTGGTTTATTAATGGCCCAACAGGTGTGAATAACAGCCCGACAGCTTATAAAAGGTCCGAGACAAAATCGAGGGCTGTTAATAAGCTGAAAGGCTGTTATTCACACCTGTTGGGTTGTTAATAAACCACAAGACCCAACAAAGTCATACTATTACTATTATTACCACTGCGATTCTGATAAAGTTTTGACTCACTATCTTACTGTACATGGCAGCTACAAACAGTCAATTGGTCTTCATTCAATTCGTCTGATTGAGACGTTTTTAACGTTTCCAATTTTTGGAAATGATATTATCGTCTGTTCTCAAACAAATTGGTGTCACATGATTGGCACCGGTACCCTTTCAGTTGCAACAAAGTTAGAAATCTTAAAAACAGACCCGATATATACCGCTTTTAAGTCAGGAATAAAGGCTTAAAATTTCTGCATACATACTTACTATATACAGCTGCTTGTTCTTATAGGACTAACTTTGTTGGACATTTTACATATTTAATAATTTAAAAAAAATCACATTGTTTACTAGTTGAAACCATTTCTGGAAACTGTTTTCATTTTCCAGTGTACAACATCGAGGAACAAAAGTCACTTGACATGTCAGGCTGTTAATGAGATGTTCAACTCATTACCGGCCCGATGCATCACGCGACTTTGTAAGCCGAACGCTACGTTCTTGTAATGCACTGTTAAACTGTGTTAATGTACTAGGGAACGCCCTAATTGGAAATAATTGTTGATAAAGTGTCCTGACAAGTTTGGAAAAGAAAAAATGTTGCTGATGTGTATTGGATAGATACATGTCTTGGTGTACACCGATTAATGGTTGATAAATTGATATATAACATCTTTGTAAGGATTATTCACAAGTTTGTTCAAATTAAGCACCTGGGGTTATATTTAAGGGTGGTTGTTCACGAGGCCTTCAGATAGCCCCCTGCAAATATTCAAATATGACCAAATTGAATACCAGACAATATTTGTGAATCGAATTGAATATCAAATAAAATACAAAATACATAACAATCGTTATCTGCAGCACTTTGACTAAAAAAATTGCATTTAAGTCCAGCGTGCATAATTAAGTTTACCCATTGCAATGACATATCATTAAGTTGCCTTTACCGCGTAGAATTTGATAATGCAAGTTCTCCAGTAATCAGATTCACACACACATTCTGCTGCTGGTGTTATATATACAGTTGGACCCTGTTAATTGAATAGCCACTTTGCCAATGAAAAGTATTCGGGTAAAAGGACCATTCAAAAACAGGGATTGTGTCACTTTCCTGTCTTCTAGTAATAAAATTGCATTTATTCAATGATATCTTGTTTGACAGCGCTCTGTGAGCTCTGTGAAACAAGATATAGTAGATTAAATTCCTGTATTGGATGCACTGAGGCCAAATAGGTCTATAAACAAAGGAAAACTGGGGACAGTCAGGGTAATTTCTTGACAGGTTACAAGAATTTTTATTCAATTAGCAGGAGTTTATTCTGTAACCTATATTCATTTGACAGGTCAAATTTGTACTGGAGGTATGGTAAATGGTTTTGTGTTGGGAAATTATATTCAATTAACTGGGTTATTCAGTTGAGAGATATCCAATTAAGTGGGCTCCACTGTACTACTACACAAATAATCAAATTCTTGGTGCATCTCAGTAAGTTGGATTCATTTAACTCTATCAACACGGGAGGCTGTTTTTCCGGTCCAGGAACACGATACATCATAATTTCATTAAGTAGGATGGCTACTAAGCAACCGTGTGAGGTAGAACAATTTATTAATATTAATTGCTCTACCCCCCAAATAATGGATATGAACTCTTCTAATTTCTGCCATTTAACTGGCATGGAAGATAAACAGTGTTCAAAGGGTTAAAAGACAGAACATCCCTATTCCAAAGGATGTCCGAAATGAAACTTAAAAATTTATTATCTTTAGTGTTGCTGAGAAAGGCCCTACATATGTGCATTTACACTTGTGAATTGCCAACATATTACACATGTCATTCATTGGTAATCGATTCAATAATAGGAACTGAATGATGACCTTCCCAGTGTATATTAGTATGAACCCTTTCTCTGACAAATTGTAGACACTAGGCACGAAATAGCTTGATAATGTTACAGGATGTGTAAAAAAAATCGCCAATTTTCATTATTTTTTTATTTTTTGTCTCAAAAACATAGGTTATGACCCCTCATTGGAACGAGCTTGTCGAGCTCGCTCCAGTGAAGGGTTATAACCTATGTTTTTGAGACAGAAAATGAAAAAATTTAGTTATTCAGTTTTTTTTTTTGCAAGTGTCTTCTGCTTTGTATGTTAGGTGAAGGGTTATCAGACACTGGAAATCAGAAAGTAGTCGGCGGTTAATAACAGGCCTGACACGATTAATCAAGAAGTTGACTAATCATCAGAAACACCCATAATCAACTACAATTTCAAAGTCAGTGATTATGCTTTTTCATCAATCCTTTACTGTAGTACTGAAATGGTTAACTGGATAATCGGTTTGAAACCAGTTATCTACCTAACCGATTAGAAAAAACGTCAACCGGTTATCTGAAATGTCGATAATGGTCGTCAATCCACGTTTAAAACATAGTAAACCTGCCGCTTCTCCTTTGTGATAGATTACACATCGAAGCCACATTGTATATATTATCGACTCTGGCATTCAAAACTTCGTTAATTATCTGCAGTTTCCGTGAGTAATGAGAAATCGCAGAAACTATTCTGTAGTGTGAATACAAACGAACGTCGAGTACTCGACAACGTCCATTTGTATACACACTACAGAATAGTTTGAGAATACTGTTTTCCAGTTTCTATAGTTTTCATCCCATATTCGGTGAAATAATGGCCATGGATAACCGGATATTAACCGGTTATAGCTCTCGGTTAGTCGGTTATGAAAATGAGCCAACCGTTTCAGCCCTACTTTACTGATGAATTATTAGCCATTACTCTCCTCCCCATTGTGCTTGTAAGAATTGTCAGAGGCTGTAGAATATCAAACTACATTGTAATTGATATGTGAACAAAGTATAAAGGTATAACACATGACAGCAGGTCTGGCATTCTAGAAAGTATAGGATTACAAATAATTGCACTTCTCAGTTTGCCAAGTGTAGTTGCTGTCTTAAATTTCACTGTGGCTATTATTAGACTCTTGACCACCTCAGGTCCAAACCTGAGCCTTGGCCTTGGCTCAGGTTTGGGCCCGTGGTGGTCAAGAATCTGAATTTTCCATGGAGAGCAGTAGGCATGCAGCATTCCTCGCCCCGGGCCGCAGTCACCCGCCTGAGTTCAATATTCCATGGACAGTAAACATCCACCTAACCCCGATTTCTGCGGCCCATTAATTCAGTCGAAGGCATCTCAAAATTGGCTGCCTCAAATGGTAATTTTTGCAGATGGAAGGAGGTACATGTAACAAAAGTGCAATTTGTGAAGTTTGTAGTGTGTCGTCAACGCAGTCACCCAGAGACAGTAAGTAACTTTACAAATATGAGCCGGAGGTCTACCAATTCCAAATTTGTAATTAGTTATTACATTGTACATCAGACTGAAACAACTCTTGTGTCACGTGCGATTACGGGATGTATCATCCCCAAGCCAGATCGACCCCTGGCGATTTGCCTGGGACGTTTCGGCCCAAAATCATAGCCAGGACGATTCATCCCCCAAATCTGATTGATTTGTCCCAAGTTATCACCATCTGGCAGTGAGCAAGTGCACTTGCTTTTACAGTCATGTAATGTATAGATATGGGCTTGGTTATTTGGGTGCAAGATAACTATAACACTCAATGTTGGTAAGTATCATGGGTAACCTGGTATCTTGCATCCAAATATTCAAGCCTGCATCTATACATTACTTGATGACTTACATCATAATTACACAAACCATGTACCTTAAAATGATATTAGTTGTCTACCCATCTGTTTATTTATTTATTGGTGTTTAAGGTCACATATTTCTGCACAATGGCTAACCATGACCATGACAGGTTTACAGGTGGTGGAAGCCAGAGTACCCAGACAGAACCACCGAGCACCGACGAGAAAGTGTCAGCTCCCCAACATACTAACTCCACACAAGCAGGGTTAGCATTGGTTGAAGACAGATGCACCATTGACGTGCAGTATGCCTTAGTACACAGCGTCACCGTGCCCCCAAGTGGGCAATGGGGGTTAAGTGTCTTGCCCAAGGACATAACGCGGTTGCCGCAGGTGGGATTCGAACCAAGGACCTCTCAGCTTGCAGCCTGCACCTCTACCTACTGAGCCACTGCACCCTCCCCCCCCCCCCCTATCTACCCATCAGGCTGAAACAAAATGGCCCCCGCAAATCATAAATGGCCCTCCTGGGGTCATTTTAGGTGAACCCAAAATGGCCCTCCTGTGGTGATTTGAGGCGAACCATAATGGTGCTCCTGCAATTTTCAAAATGACAAGCCTGATAATAGTACTGAAATGGTTAACTGATTGAAACCGATTACCTACCTAACCGATTAAACAAACATCAACCAGTTATACGAAATATCAATAGTGATCGTCATTCCACGGTTAAAACATAGTAAATCTGCCGCTTCTTCTTTGAGCTAGATAACACCTCGAAGCAGTGCTGTATATATTGAGAAATAATCGACTTTGGCATTCAAGACTTCATTAATGAATGGCAATTTCCGTGAGTACTGATTAACTGCAGAAACTATTCCATAGTATGTATATAAATGAACGTTGTCGAGTACTCGACAACGTTCATTTGTATACACACTACAGAATAGTTTCTGAGAATACTGCGTTCCAATTTCTATAGTTTTGATCCCAGATTTGGCGAAATATTGGCTACGATTAACTGGATATTATCCGGTTATAGCTCTCGGTTAGTCGATTGTGTAAATGAGCCAACCGTTTCAGCCCTACCTAATACCTGCATGCCTAAAGAATGTCCATCCCAAGGAACTAATTACCAAAAATATTGTTTTCTGTATAGTTGTTTCTGAAGGTCACAGAGTATAATTAAAGTCCAATTTAATTGCTTATTCTTCAAAAGTTGATCATGAAATTGCATAATTGTGCCAGCCCATCCTAGTTAATGATTAACCACTAGGCTACTTTTGGATTTCCAGTGCCGGTTTTTTCAGTGGGTTAATCGGTTTTAAATATAGATTTATCTTGTTTGCGTTAATATCTGTTGCATTTCGACCACAAAAACATTGAAGAAAACATTAACGATAGGTATTCAGCATCGATTGTCAAGTCGAATTGGAATGAAATATTGTGATTGAATCAAATATTTTGAATACCGAATATTCAGAGAGGACTACCTTCCAACTTTAACATTGGAGATTGGAAAATCATTTTAAAATTCTTCTCCCAAACCACTGCTTCAAATGTTTCCATGTTTGATATATAGCATCTTTTTAAGAATGATTCCCAACTTTGTCAAAATCTGATCTATGGCAGTATGGCATCAAACTTGGGGGTGAAATCATAAAAAAATATCCTTATCTCAAACTACTGCTCCAAATGGTTCCATGTTTGATACATAACATCTTGTGGCCAGTTGTGGGGGTGGTATACAATTTTGATCAAATTGAGCCCTTGGCATTAAATTTAGATATGTCATGGGGTCCCCGATTTTAACTCTATGGGTAATAGAGAAAACATCAGTTACATCACAAAATCTGCTCTGAAACCACTGCTCTTAATACTCAGTACATAACACCCTTGTGGTGATGATTTGCAAGCCTCTGGAGCCTTATTTAGGTGTGAATGGCCCATGGGGCCTGCAGATATTCAAACTGAGGGTAATGGGGGAAACATTAAAAACCTTATTACAGACTACTGCTCCCAATGATTTCATGTTTGGCACAGCCTCCTATCCCGATCTCCTTTTCAGCAAGGTTGACCCAAACGAATACCAGAATCTGAATAATCAAAACCTCTCAGCTCTATTGAGAGAGAATTTTCATAATCTTTTTCACATTATCAGTTTCAGGGAAAAACCTCGATTTTGGTTCAGTTTTTCTATACCCCGGTATGTAAAGAACATATGAAAAATCACTTCAGACTCCTTAACCCATTACCTATCATGAAAAGCAGACAAAACTTGCAAACAAAATTCTTGAATAACTAATTTTTTCATTTTTTTGTCTTAAAAACATAGGTTATGACCCCTCATTGGAACGCGCTTGACGAGCTCGTTCCAAACAGGGGTCATAACCTATGTTTTTAAGACAAAAAATGAAAATTAATTGGAGATTTTTGTGAATAGCGCTGGCCGGTTTTGGTCATTACCGGTATGTTGGGTAAAGGGTTAACATGGAAAAATTTCCCAATGTATGACAGCATTCACAACAAAACGCCGTGTCTGTAAGTATTTCCATTGTGTTCAGTCTAACATCCCTTTGATCATTCTTAGGGGTTCTTGGGGATCAGCTGCTAAGACTATTGAGTCAGAAAAAATATAAATTAGGGTAACAAATGAGTACAGTTCATCTAATCTATGTTGTGATGTCATTGTCACATTTTCCACAGGATGGGTCAATAAGTCAGAAAATTTGACAATGAGAACACAATGTATTCATCCCTTTGCCAGATGGACTAAGTGACAAGAGTCTATAGGAGCCACTAGCCCAGTTCCCTCCCAGTAAGATAGTGTAACCAGGGCTTTTTATCTATTTATTTCATTAATTATATTCAGGAATCCATATTTTCTGAAACGACATCTCCAGTGCTGTCTCACACGTGTACCGTATTTGTTTTGTTTTTAGCTCACCTGACTGAAAGTCAGGGTGAGCTTTTCTTATCACTCTTCATCTGTTGTCCGTCCATTTGTCCATCCGTCATCTGCAGGAGCTAAAAAATAGAAAAAAATTAAAACGCCCATATCTCCAAAACTACACTGCACTGAGAATTCTTATTTGGTGTGAAGCTTCCTTAGGACCAACAGAATGGAATGGTCAAAAAAAATTACCATCAGTTTTATCATGGGGTACTTTTTTGGGACCTTGAAAAAGTGCTGAGTCGGCATTTTTTAACACTGTGAGTAATGGGAAAAACATGTAAGACTACTTTTCTCCCAAACCACTGCTCCAAAAGCTTTCAAATTTCACATATAACATCTTTGGAAGATTGTTTCACATGTTTATTGAAATCAGTTGCCTGGACAAGTGGGTCAATATTTGGGCTCTCTATGGGAGCCCAAATGTTTAAATTAATGCAGTATGAGGAATATTCTTTAAAAATCTTCTTCTTCAGATCTAGCAATAAGAATCTTTTGATATTTGGTATGCAGCATCCTCAGGGGGGTGAGATTCAAGTTTGTTCAAGCCAAGTCCCTGTGTTCATATTTAGGCTGAAAATTTGGGGCCCAGTTGCGGACTTAGAAATTTTGGACCAAAATCCTGAAATTTTTTTTTTGTTTTTTATGCGTTTTGGTCAATTTTAAGACAAAAAAAATTTTTTTTTTTTTACACTGAAAATTTTAGGTCCGGGTGGGACTTTGAAAATTTTGGACCAAAATCCTGAAATTTTTTTTTGTATTTTTATGCGTTTCGGTCAATTTTAAGACAAACATTTTTTTTTTTTTTACACTGAAAATTTGGGGTCCGGGGTGGGACTTAGAAAATTTTGGACCAAAATCCTGAATTTTTGGGGGTTTTTTTTATGCATTTCGGTCAATTTTAAGACAAATTTTTTTTTTTTTTTTACTCTGTGAAAATTTGGGGTCCAGGGTGGGACTTAGAAAATTTTGGACCAAAAGATTTTTTTTTGTTTTTTATGCATTTCGGTCAATTTTAAGACAAAAAAATTTTTTTTTTTTACACTGAAAATTTGGGGGCCCGGGTGGGACTTTTTGGACCAAAATCCGGAAAATTATTTTTTTGATTTTTTATGAGTTTTAAGAAGAAAAAAAATTTAGGCTGAAAATATTTTGTTTGGGAGAAAAACCTGTTTTTATGCATTTATCTCAATTTTGTGACGTAAAAGTGCAGGAACTGAAAATAGAAGGAAAATCCTGTGAATTGTGTAGGCACAATCGCTTCATCTAGTTGGTATATGCTTTTCTTGGGAGGGGGCATATGCAGCTTATTCAAGTCAAGTCCCTGGTTTGATATTTAGACTACCATGTCAGGTGAGCGCCCTCAGGCCCCCTGGGGCCTCTTGTTTTGTTTCACAATACACAACGTCATAAAACTTAACCAATAGCCAACGCACGTCTTAACACTGTTCCCCTTTTCCCGCTAATACACTTATATATTTTTAGCTCATCTTGACAAAGACAAGCTGAGCTAATCTCATCACTCTGCGTCCGTTGTCCGTCAACACCATGTTTTGGTCTTCACTCCAAAACCACTGGGCCAATTCAAGGGAAAGTTTGTGTGAGTGATGGTCCCGAAGGGGCACTGCATCTTTGTTCAACTCAACATGCCCAGCCCCATAGGGAGGGAGTGGGGGAAAATGCTCCAAAATATTTTAAAAATCTTCTTCTCATGAAGGACTTGATATTTGTTATGGAGCTTCCTTTTAAGGTGTAAAATCAAGTTGGTTCAAACGAAGTTCGTGAAGCAATATTTGGCTTTGTAATGGTAGGGGTAAGATTATGCCCTGCCCCAAATTTCTATTTTCTGAACCGCTGGTCTGGTTGGAACCAAATTTGGTATGTTGTATTATTGGGTCATAAGTACTTGACTCATGCCCCCCCCCCCCCCCCCCCCCCAAAAAAAAAATTCCCGCATCCCCATGGGAACCCTGGGAGCTAAAAATAGAAATATTTTCAAATGCCCATATTTCCCAAACCACACGGAACAGAGAGCTGTTATTTAATATGAAGCATCCTTAGGATTAGTAGAAAGAATTGAATGGTAAAAAAAATTGCCATCGGTTATGTTAGGGTGTTCTGCACTGGGCATCGAAAAAATGCTGAGTCAGCATATTTGGAAAAATTTTAAAAAATCTTTTCTCCAGAACCAATCATCAGAATCTTTTGATATTCAGTATACAGCATTCATAGAAAGGGGTGGGGGGTGGGGGAGGGGCAGGGGCAGAAAATAAAGCCCATTGGTTCATATTTGGGCTCAATACAGGAGCCCAACTTTATAACTTAGGGTAATATGGGGAATATTATATAAAAATCTCCTTCTTTAATGTTTGGTATACATCATTGTTGTGAGGGTCAGATTCAAGATTGTTCAAACCAAGCCCAAATTTTCACTTTGTTCAATATGGGGGATAATTTTTAAAAATCTTCTTCTTCAGATCCACCAGTCAGAATGCTTTCATATTTGGTATGCAACATCTCTAGGGGGGGTCAGATTCAAGTTTGTTCAAATTGGATCCATAGGTTTATATTTGGGCTTGCTAGGTAGCCTGCCCAAATTTTTACTTAGTGTGATATGAGGAAATTTCTTTAAAAATCTTCTTCAGATCCACCAGTCGGAATGCTTTCATATTTGATATACAACATCTCTAGGGGGGTCAGATTCAACTTTGTTCAATTCGATTGCCTGGGTTAATATTTGAGCTCCATATAGGAACCTGAAATTTAACTTAGTACAATATGAGAGAATTTCTTCAAAAATCTTCTTCTTCAGATCCGGTAGTCAAAATGGTTTCATATTTGGTATTCAACATCTCTAGGGGGGTCAGATTCAAGTTTGTTCAAATCGGATCCATAGGTTAATATTTGGGCTCGCTATGGTAGCCCAAATATTAACTTTGTGCAGTGTGAAGAAATTTCTTTAAAATTTCACTTCTTCAGATCCACTAGTCAGAATGCTTTCATATTTGGTACTCAACATCTCTAGGGAAGTCAGATTCAACTTTGTGCAAATCAAGAGCCTGGGCTAATATTTGGGCTCCCTGTGGGAGCCAGAATTGGCAATTTTGCTGAAAAATTAGAAATTTTGTATTCAGTACCCTCTTGAGGTGTGTAACTAAGATTAATCCACATAGGTTGTATCGAGGGGCTTCATAGGGGAGCTCTACATTTTACATTATGATCAACTGAAGATCAACATGATGCCCAGATTATTTTTGTCACTCCTGAGGAACTCAAGGATTGACAGTGTATCCTATGGAGATGGATTGCTTAATGTAGACTCATTCTTGGACTCTGTTTATATTGTGTTCTGTTCAAGATGAGTGCTTCAGGCCCCTTGGGGCCTCTTGTTTGTTTCACTTTTCATAGAGCAGCCATTGTCCATTTTGTTTACTGTTGCAGCTCACATCTGTAAATCTCTTTTTCTGCGAGTATTAGGTTATTTTGGGGAGCGCGGTGTCTCAGTTGGTAGAGGTGCAGGCTGCAAGCCGAGAGGTCCTCGGTTTGAATCCCACCTGCGGCAACCGCGTTGTGTCCTTGGGCAAGACACTTCATCTCCATTGCCCGCGCGGGGGCACGATGACGCCGTGTACTAAGGCATACTGCACGTCGATGGTACACATGTCTTCAACCAATCTAACCCTGCCTGTGCTGCTGTGTGGAGTTACTATGTTGGGGAGCTGGCAGCTGCTCGTCGTTGCTCGGTGGTTCTCTCCGGGTACTCCGGCTTCCTTCACCCGTAAAACTGTCACGGTCTTGATTAGCCATTGTGCATAAACATGTGACCTTAAACATAAATAAATAAATAAATAAATTAGGTTATTTAGATTCTGCATATCTGGTATGTTCAAAATATGTTTTTCATTTTGATCGATATTCATATTTTTGCATACGCATATCTCGAATTACACATACCATTTTCGTTTTTCACAACTTTCCTTTGCCAGCTTATCAATTGTAAAATCATTATTTTGTATGGGAGCATGACGGATAAGTGGAAGATTGTTGGACTTCTATGCTAGAGGTCCCGAGTTCGATCCCCATCCGGGACGACCCATGTTGTGTCCTTGGGCAAGGTACTTTATCCCGGTTGCCTACATGGGGGCTAAGGGTGGTACTAAGGCATACTGCATGTCGATGGTGCACATGTCTTCAACTGCTGTAACCCTGCTTGAGTGGAGCTGGAACAGAGTTACAATGTTGAGGAGCTGACAATTGCTCGTTGATGCTCGGTGGTTCTTTCCGGGTACTCCGGCTTCCTCCACCTGTAAAACTGTCACAGTCACGATTAGCCATTGTGCATAAGTATGTGACCTTAAACACCAATAAATCAATAATTATTTTGTATATGTTGTATTGCAGGTTCCATTCATGGTACCATTGATATATCAGATATTCAGTGAAACTGGTGTGATTGTCATATAAATAAATTTATTGAACTTGCTGAATGAGTGCTGATTGTCTTCTGTGGAGATATTCACCCCAGGGTTAAAATGGTTTGATCAGTTTATGCACAAAACAGTGTAAACATTCGACTAGTTCTAGTTGGTTCTTGTGGTTCGGTTCTTCGGTTTGCACAAAACCCAAAACCAGACCGGAAAAAAGGTCCGCAGCTTTGACTACCTTTGACTAGCTTGAATAGCAGTTAAAACTTTCCTCCTAAAATCTGGAATAACTTAAAAATTGCTTTTTGTTTGCCTTTACAACAAGCTTGTTCCAATGAAGGGTCATAAGCTATGTTTTTAATGAAAAAATAAAAAAAAATAATTAGTGCAATTCCATCTTTCCACACCCCCACACGCTCCCCACACACACACTCTCTCATTTTAGTTCAGCCACCACTGCCTGCTATAAATTTGGAGAATTCTGCTACATAGTTGAGGTATGGACAAACATAGTTTTTATGCCTAAAAAAATTGGGGGGGGGAGGCAGGGGGCATATAGTGTTTGTCATTCCTGTCCATCTGTCCGTCTGTCCGTCCATCCATCCATCTACCTCATTGTCATTTGTTGAAAGTCAAGGTCACAGGGTGCTTCCAAACTTGGATGTTGGTTGCACCAGTAAATTTTTGTGTCTGCTCCATAACTTTGAGGTGCTTCATTGGATTTTGCTGAAACTTGATATGCATGTTCCTTATAGGGAGGTGATGTGTTATTTTTTTGGCTGTTGAAGGTCAAGGTCACAGATCAAGGTCATTCTCATTTCCAAATCATGGAACACTACTGTTCGTGTCTGCTCCATAACTTTTGTGTACAAAACATGATGCAAATGAAATTGTACATAGTGGTTAAGCTCAGGATGATGATGTGTCGTGATACGACCCCATTGTTGTTCGTTGAAAGTCAAGATCACAGGGTGTTTTCACACTTATACGTTAGTTGCACCAGTAGATTTTTCATGTCCGCTCCATAACTTTGAGATGCTTGAATGGTTTTCGGTGAAACATGGGTTACAATTGTTCCTTAAGGGGAGACGATGTGTCACACCCAAGAAATGTTTGTGTTCGTTGAAGGTCAAGGTCCCAGGTCGTGGTAATTCTCTCATTGGAATCAAGAAACTCTGCTTTTCGTGTCTGCTCTATAAGTTTTGCATATGGCGCATGGTGAAAATGAAATTGTGCTTAGTGATTAAGCTAAGGATGGCAATGTGTTAATTCAGCATATCAATTTATCGGCAAGTTGCCATGTTAGGGTTATAGTCTCTTCCGAGAGACAATCTCTTGTCAGACAAAACATGAATTTTTAGCTCAACTCGGCAACGTTCTTTGAACTTAGTTTAGATCTGACCCCATTGTTGTTCGTTGAAATTCAAGATCACAGGGTGTTTTCACGCTTATATGTGAGTTGCACCAGTAGATCTTTCGTGTCCGCTCCATAACTTTGAGATGGATGGTTTTTGGTGAAACGTGGTTTACAATTGTTCCTTATTGAGAGATGATGTGTCACACCCAAGAAATGTTTGTGTTCGTTGAAGGTCAAGGTCCCACATTGTGGTAATTCTCTCATTGGAATCAAGAAACTCTGCTTTTCGTATCTGCTCTATAACTTTTGCATATGTCACATGGTGAAAATGAAATTGTGCTTAGTGATTAAGCTAAGGATGGCAATGTGTTAATTCAGCATATCAATTTATCGGCATGTTGTCATGTCAGGGTTATAGTCTCTTCCGAGTGACAATCTCTTGTCAGACAAAACATAAATTTTTAGCTCAACTTGGCAACGTTCTTTGAACTTTGTTTAGTCAGACCTCAATATTTCCCTATGGAACACCCTACAGGGCACATTTATCATCGGATTGCTTTGAAATCTGGTATGCTTGTTTGACCTCCAGATGGGAGCTATCAATTTTCTTCCATTTCAGTCAAACAATGTTGCCGCTGGCAACAACCATTGAACTTGTTTTAGTCAGACATCAGTATATTCCTTTGGCACGTCCTACAGGGCACATTTATGATCAGATCGGTTTGAAACTTGATATGCTTGTTTGGGGTTACATCTAGATGGGAGCTACCGATTTTCATCGATTTCCATAAAAAAATGTTGCCACTGGCAACGACCTTCGATGAACTTAGTGCAGTTATGCATCAATATTTCCCTTTGGCACACCCTGCAGTGCACATTTTTGACTGCATCGCTTTGAAACTTGGTATACTTGTTTGGGGTGACCTCTAGATGGGAGCTATCGATTTTCTTCTATTTCCATCAAAAAATGCCGTTGGCAACATTCTTAGAACTTAGTTTAGTCAGACCTCAATATTTCCCTTTGGCATACCCTTATGATCGGATTGCTTTAAAATCTGGCATACTTGTTTGGGGTGACCTCTAGATGGGTGCTATCGATTTTCTTGTTTCTGCTGGCAACAATCTTTGAACTCAGTTTAGTCAGGCATCAATATATTCCTTTGGCATGCCCTTCAGTGCACATTTTTGACCAGATCACTTTGAAACTTGGTATGCTTGTTTGGGGTGAGCTCTCGATGGGTACTATTGATTTTCTTCGATTTCCATCAAAAAAGGTTGCTGCTGGCAATAGCCTTCGATGAACTTAGTGCTGTTATGCATCAATATTTCCCTTTGGCACTCCCTGCAGTGCACATTTATGATCGGATCGCTTTGAAACCTGGTGTGTCTGTTTGGGGTGACCTATAGATGGGAGCTACCCTCTTTCTTCCATTTTCATCAAAAAATGTTGCAGCTGGCAACGACCTGTGAACTTAGTTTAGTTGGACCTTAATATTTCCCTTTGCCACACCCTACAGGGAACATTTATGATCGGATTGCATTGAAACCTTGTATGCTTGTTTGGAGTGACCTCTAGATAGGAGCTATTTATTTTCTTCCTTGTCCATCAAAAAATGTTGCCATTGGCAATGCCCTTTGATGAACTTAGTGCAGTTATGCATCAAAATTTTCCTTTGGCACACCCTGCAGGGCACATTTATGATCAGATCACTTTGAAGCTTGGTATGCTGGTTTGGGGTGACCTCTAGATAGAAACTATTGATTTTCTTCCTTGTGCGTCAAAAAATGTTGCCGTTGGCAACGACCTTTGATGAACTTAGTGCAGTTATGCATCAATATTTCCGTTTGACACACCCTGCAAGGCACATTCATCATTGAATTGCTTGGAAACGTGGTGTGCTTGTTTGGGGAGACCTTTAGATGGGAGCTATTGATATTCTTCCATTTCCGTCAAAAATAGTTGCCATTGGCAACGACCTTTGTTGAACTTAGTAAAAACTTAGTGCAGTTATGCGTCAATATTTCCCTTTGACACACCCTGCAGGGCACATTTATGATTGAATCGCTTGGAAACTTGGTGTGCTTGTGTGGGGTGACATCTATATGGGAGCTATCGATTTTCTTCCATTTCTGTCGGAAAATGTTGCCACTGACCTTTGAACTTAGTTTAGTCAGACCTCAATATTTCCCTTTGTCACATCCTTCAGGCACATTTATGATCGGATCACTTTGAAACTTGGTATATGTGTTCGGGGTGACCTATAGATGTGAGCAATTGATTTTTAGCTCAACTTTGACGTAGTCAGATTTGAGGTTATGCCATGGCCCGTTGCCCGTCTGTCCGCCCATCAACAATTCAGTACGTCTCAGGCTAGAGGCCGTATTTATGAATTTTTTTCTTGTGCAGAAATTCTGCAAATTAGATGAACTTTGATTTTTTCAGTGCTACTTACACACAGTAAGTACACAAGTCAATACGGCTTGGGCTAGGGGCTGTATTTATGAACCGATCTTCAAGAGACTTCTTGGGTACCTTTTTTATGACCTTTGAATGAGAACGATTGTTTCTGGGTGCGGCCCAAAATTCAAGATGGCTGCCAGAGGCCATTTTATACTGCAATTAGGTCTTGTTAGTTTTTTTTAAACAACTTCTAGATGGCTCAGGCTAGAGGCCGTATTTATGAACCGATCTTTACGAAACTTCTTTGGTACCTTTGTTATCACCTTGGGATGAGAACGAGTGGGTGCGGTCAGAAATTCAAGATGGCCACCAGCAGCCATTTGTACCAAAATTAGTGCAATCAATTTTTTGTACAGAACTTCTGTATGAAAGTTCTGATTTGAATAAATTTTTGTAGGAATGTTTAGTAACATGGAATACATCACATATAATATGGGTTTTTTTCTCGTGTAGAAATTATGCAAATTAGATGAACTTTGATTTGTTCAGTGCTACTTATACACAGAAAGTGCACATGTCAATACGGCTCGGGCTTGAGTCTGTATTTATGAACTGATCTTCATGAAACTTCTTGTGGTACCTTTGTTACCACCTTGTGACAGAAACGAATGTTCTTGGGTGCCTTTGTTATCACTGTGCTATGAGAAATATTTTTGGGTTCAGTCAGACCCACTCTGGGACTCTAAGATTTCTTTTCTAGTTTAGCATCTAACTGTCACCCCACCTTTACAATACTTTACCAATATATTTGTTACAGGCTATGGTCAGCATTTATGTACAAACCGTTACAATACTTTACATGTACCTTTGTTATCAGGTCATTACCTAGATGTTTGTCTTTGCTGTGTCACATACTGTACATGTACATGTCTTAAACAAGTTGAGCTGCAGTGTCATTGGCACTTTCATTTTGTACAAAACTTCTAGGACTACGTTTGTTATCATCATGGGATGGTAATGAGTGCTTTGGGGCTCGGTCAAAAATTCAAAATGTCTGTTGGCAGTTATATTTACGGGAATTCTGTGTATTACACTTTTTGTACAGAACCTGTGAAGAAGATTTTTTATGTCAGTGATGTTTGCTATAAATTTATTGGGTGCCTTTGTTATCACTTTACTAGGAAAACAAATATTTTGGGGTTCAGTGAGACACTCGGAGCCTCAAAAAGGGAGATAATTGAAAATCTTTTCCAAATACACCAGACAAATAATGTTTCTTGAATTCAGCATCCCTAGGATGTGTATATTCAAATGTGTTGAAGCCAAGTTCCTGTGTTAATATTTGTTGTTGTTTGGGGAGGGTAAACATCAATTAGCACAACCCGATTTTCTATTTACAATGAGAAAAATAAAACCTCACCCATGAGAACCCTATGACCTAAAGATAAAAAATTCAAATACCTATATTTCAAGAAGGACTTGACAAATATTTATTAATTACCCGGTAGTATGAATCAATCTAAGAAGGGTTCGAATGAAACAGGCCAAAACAATTGCTAACATTTGGCTTATGATGCACCATACAAGGATCCCCATTGTAACATTAACCCCATGAAGATTTATTTTCTAGTTTAGCATCTAACTGTCACCCACCTTTACAATACTTTACCTATACATTTGTTACAGGCTATGAGAAATATTTTTGGGTTCAGTCAGACCCACTCTGGGACTCAAATATTTTTTCTTTTCTAGTTTAGCATCTAACTGTCACCCCACCTTTACAATACTTTACCAATATATTTGTTACAGGCTACGGTCAGTATTTATGTACAGACCCTTACAATACTTTATATGTACCTTTGTTATCAGGTCATTACCTAGATGTGTGTCATTGCTGTGTCACATACTATACATGTACATTTGTCTTACAGAAGTTGAGCTACAGCGTCAATGGCACTTTCATTTTCATTTCCACAAAAAAGTATTGTCGTTATCACCAGCGTTTGAACTTACTGCATTTGTGCAGCAACTTATCCCTTTTGCACTCTCTGCAGGGTATATTTATGAATTTCCATAAAAAAGAGAAAAAAAACATTGCCACAAGCAGTGACCTTCAAACTTTGTGCATTTGTGCATTAACATCTTCCTTTGGCATGCCTCAGAGGGCACATTCATTATCAGGTTGTTTTGAAATTTTGTATGCTTATTCAGGGTGACAAAGATGGGAGCTATTGATTTTCTTTTCATTTCCATCAAAAACTGTTGCTGTTAGCAACAATCTTTGAATTTATTGCATTTGTGCATCAACATTCTTCTTTGACATGGCCTACAGGGCACATTTATCTTAGGATTGTTTTTGAACTTGGTGTGTTCATTAGGCGGGACCTCTATATAAGAGCTGTTGATTAGCATTCATTTCTGTGAAAAAAGTTGCTGTTTACAATAACCACTGAATTTACTGCATTTGTGTATGAACATTCTTCCTTTAGCCAGCCTTACAGTTTACATTTAAAAATGCATGGATTACTCTGATGTTGTGCACACACAATGCTGTTATGTTTAAATTTCACCAAATAACATTGGTACCAATGATCTTCAATTTTGCCATTTCACTTATAACTTACCAAGTTCAAGTTTGTCAAGTTGAACTCCAGTGTCATTGACACTTTCATTAAGTTTGCGACCGAAAATTCAAAGGACACAGGACTGTTGCTACAAATAGAACTTGGTAAAGAAATGGTTTCTGAGCAATAACTTTTGTTCAACATAATTCAGAACCACCAAATTTATGGACAGACAAATACTTCACAAGAAATCACAGCCATCCTATAGAGTTGATAGGATTTGACATAGTGGAAATTCTGGTAAACTACCAGATCGTGTGGGTTAATGCTTAGGACCTGAAGTCAAGAGCATGTGCCTTGCAGCAGATGCTTCAACATTGAGGGTTTGGGTAAAAAGTGGCGAGAAATAAATGTATTATAACCAGTATTGTTTCCAGTGGAGTGTCATCTTCCTAAACAGACAGATGGCACTTGACTAGAGATAACTGGTAGGCCATACATCTTGATTATTTTAATGGTAAATAAATTCACTATTATCTTTCAGCCTTCTGGGAGTAGACAGTTTTATGATGTAAGCCAAGCTCTCAGACCACTAATATATAATTCTGTTTGGTGTTCACTCTTACAGGCTGTTTGTTTACACAGTTTCCTTGAGTTGCATAAAGACTACCATTCATTTAATGTGCTGTCCCTTTACTCACAAAGATTAACAGATATTATTTTGTGATCCAGTTATGGATATTCCAGGCCTTTTGTATTTAATTCACATTGAAACCATCAAGATATTCATGCATTTAGTGGAACAACATTGCATACTGCTAATCATAAAATTACAGGCTTGGTGAGTCTTCATTCAAAATGATAAAATCATTAAAGATTTGATCAAATGAAGTCTCAATTGAGAACATTTCTTGTGTTGATTCAAAGAAAACAAATGTGAATGGTATTTTTTGGATTTACTCATCTGGAATATTTAAGTTCGTCGGAAAAGCAAACCCAATGTTCATTTTTCTATCCAACTGAAATATTTCAGACTTCTTAATCTGTGCATGGGTTCAGGCCTGGAAATAAGCCGTCTGACATTTGCAAAATGAGGTCCCCAGAAGGTTAATTTGATCATGCTAGCCCATACAGTGGGCCAATTTATCATCTGGGTAGTGGGTACCTCGTTCTGTTTGGGTTTGAGACCCTGATTCAGCTTGAGGTTCACAGAGGGTAAATTTAGTGATGCTACCCTGCAGAGCAGGGTAGTATCACTAAATTCACCCTCTGGGGACCACATTTTGCAGATGTCAGTCTGCTTATTTTCTGGCTTGCATGGGTGATGGACTATTTAAGTACTAGACTGGTTCCAGGCCATTACAGCTTCAAATTCCTTATAACATTAGACTGGTGACTTGAGAGCTTGGATATAAGCATTAAATAAGAATGTCATGCATGTTCAGTGTGCGAATAAATTCCCCTTAATTTTTTTGGTCAATTTGCAGTTTGAAAAGCCTGGAAGGAGGGAAAATTTTGACTATCCAGATATGGCAAAAGAGGCAGGTTCGTATGCATGTTTATTTTCATTCATTTCAACCAATTACACAATAATTGGCTGAGTACTGAAAGCTCATATTTGGGCTCCATTATGATGTGCAGATACCATAGCTTAAAGGCTTCATATTCTGTGGATGTGCTTCGTCTTATCTTTGAAGTAAAAGTATTTGCCTTGTTAAAATTTATACTCTCTCATAAACTGTAACAAGGCAAAAACACAATGAACAAATTTGACGACCAAAAATAATTTAGCACCCCATCAGTTAAATAATATCACTCCTTTCAGAGATGGTTTTAAAAGGGGGCAGAAGTATTCCATTTTTCACCATTGTAGTACAGGCCTGGCATTTTCATGGGAGTGATTTATCTGCTAGACTTCTGATTGCCTTAAAGAAATTAAGGAGGGTGAAAACTAGCCCTCCTGGTCTGAAGAAATAATGATTACCATAACCACCTTTTCCTAAAATCTACATCTTTCAGATCTCTGCTATGTTAATGGTCTCTGTAAGATGGCCACACTACCCCTCCCTCACCTTTGGGCCTTGCTGAGGCCCAGAGGTGTGGCAGGGGCAGTGTAGCCATCTCACAGAGACTACCTTGTTAGCGGCAACAAATAAAATGTACAAAGCCCACTTGGCAAAATTCATTAAAAGTAAAACTTCATTTTGCCACTTTTAGCTTTTGTAAGATTGAGGAGAGCTAATCGCTCGCCTAGGGGAGCGAGTTTTATCCCTCCTGCATTTTTAGCTCAACTTGACGAAGTCAAGCTGAGCTATTGCTGTCACCTCTCATCTGCCGGCGTATGTACATACATCCACAATTCCCTTTTGCACACCGCACAGGTTGCATTTATGATCGAGTCACTTTGAAACTTGGTATGCTTGTTTTGGGTGACCTCTAGTTGGGAGCTATCAATTTTCTTACATTTCCATCAAAAAATGTTGCTGCTGACAATTACCTTTGAACTTAGTTTAATCAGACCTCAAGATTTCTCTTTGGCACACCCTATAGGGCACATTTATGATCGGATTGCTTTGAAACATAGTATGCTTATTTGGCGTGTCCTCAAGATGGGAGCTATCGATTTTCTTCCATTTCCATCAAAAAATGTTGATGCTGACAATAACCTTTGAACTTAGTTTAGTCAGGCATCAGTATATTCCTTTGGCACGCCCTACATGGCACATTTATGAGCAGATCACTTTGAAACTTGGTTTGCTTGTTTGGGGTGACCCCTAGATGGAAGCTAGTGATTTTCTTCCATTTCTGTCAAAAAGTTGCCATTGGTAATGACCTTTGATGAACTCAGTGCAGTTATGTCTCAATATTTTCCTTTGGCACACACTGCAGGGCACATTTATGATTGGATCCCTTTGAAACTTGGTATGCTTGTTTGGGGTGAACTCCAGATGGGAGCAGTCCATTCTTTTTCATTTCCATCAAAAAATGTTGCCATTGGCAATGACGTTTTGAAATTAGTTTAGCTAGGCATCAGTATTTCTCTTTGACACATCCTACAGGGCACATTTATGATTGGATCACTCTGAAACCTGGTATGCTTGTTTGGGGTGACCTCTAGATGGGTGCTATCAATTTTCTTCCATTTCCATCAAAAAACGTTGCCGTTGCCATTAACTTGGCAACAACCTTCAAACTTAATTTAGTCAGGCATCAGTATATTCCTCTGGTGTGCCCTACAGGGCACATTTATGATCAGATCGCTTTGAAACTTGGTATGTGTATTCGAGGTGACCTCGGGATGGGAGGAAGCTAATGATTTTCTTTCATTTCCATAAAAAATTATTGTTGTTAGTGCCAGCCTTTGAACTTAGTGCATTTGTGCAGCAACTTATCCTTTTTGCACTCTCTACTGCATATATTTATGAATTTCCAGACCCCCCTCCCCCTCCCCCACCACCAAAAAACCCCAAAACATTGCCACTAGCAATGACCTTCAAACTTTGTGCATTTATTGCATTAACATCTTCCTTTGACATGCCTCAGAGGGCACATTCATTATCAGGTTGTTTTGAAACTTGGTATGCTTATTCAAGGTTACCAAGATAGGAGATATCTATTTTCTTTTCATTTCCATCAAAACCTGTTGCTGTTAGCAACAATCTTTGAATTTATTGCATTTGTGCATCAACATTCTTCTTTGACATTGCCTGCAGGGTACATTTATCTTAGGATTGTTTTTGAACTAGGTGTGCTCATTAGGCGGAACGTCTAGATAAGAGCTATTGATTAGCATTCATTTCTGTGAAAAAAGTTGCTGTTTACTGAACTTATTGCATTTGTGCATCAACATTCTTCCTTTAGCCAGCCTTACAGTTTACATTTAAAAATGCATGGATTACTCTGATGTTGTGCACACACAATGCTGTTATGTTTAAATTTCACCAAATAACATTGGTACAAATGATCTTCAGTTTTGCCATTTCACTTTTTACTTACCAAGTTCAAGTTTGTCAAGTTGAGCTACAGTGTCATTGACACTTTCATTAAGTTTGTGACCGAAAATTCAAAGGATACAGGACTGTTGCCACAAATAGAACTTGGTAAAAAAATGGTTTCTGAGCAATAACTTTTGTTCCACATAATGCAGAACCACCAAATTTATGGGCAGTTATGCCGGTATTTTTATGCCCCCCGACTTAAGTCGGGTGGCATATAGTGATTGAAGTGTGCGTGTGTCCATCCGTGTGTGTCTGAGCCAATAACTCAAAAACTGTTAGGGTCACAGTCATCAAACTACACACAATTATAAAGGACCCTGGGAGGATGTGTCACACACCATAGCCGGGTTTGTACCTTCAAGGTCACATTTCAAGGTCACACTAAAAATCGGTCAATATTCGTGTCTCAGCCATAACTCAAAAACGAATCATAGTACAATTGTTAAACTTTTTACAAGTGTTAAGGACAGTAAGAAGGTGTGTCGCGTATAATAGTTTCACCGCATCTTCAGGGTGAAGGTCACAATTGACCTTCATATGTTCAGGGTCACAAATCGTGTCTCAAGCATAACTAAAAAAAAATTAGGGCCACAGTCATCAAACTTCTCACAATTATCAAGGACCATAGGAGGATATGTCACACACCATAGCTGGGTTCGTACCATCAAGGTCAAGGTCACATTTCATGGTCACACTAAAAATCAGTCAATATTCGTGTCTCAGCCATAACACAGAAACGAATCGAAGTACAATTGTTAAACTTTTTACAAATGTTAAGGACAGTCAGAAGGTGTGTCGCGTATAATAGTTTCCGCCGCATCTGCAAGGTGAAAGTCACAATTGACCTTCATATGTTCAGGGTCATAAATCGTGTCTCAAGCATAACTCCAAAACTATTAGGGCTACAACCATCTAACTTCGCTCAGTTATAAAGGACAATGGGTGGATGTGTCACAAACCACAGCCAGGTGCGTAAGGTCAAGGTGGGGGTTGGGGGGGGGGGGCATGTGTTACCTTAGTAACATTTTTCTTGTTTTATTATTAGCTCAATTTTGACGCAAGTCAAATTTGAGGTTATGCCATGGTCCGTCATCCATCTGTCCGCCAACAATTCAATACAGCTCGGGCTAGAGGCCGTATTTATGAACCGATCTTTACGAAACTTCTTGAGTACCTTTGTTATCACCGTGGGACGAGAACAAGTGTTTTGGGGTGCGGTCCAAAATTCAAGATGGCCACTGGCAACCATTTTGTACCTTAGTTAGTGCAATCAGTTTTTTCTACAGAACTTCTGTATGAAAGTTCTGATTCGAATAAATTTTTGTCTGAATGTTTAGTAACATGGAATACATCACATATAATACGCATTTTTTTCTCGTGCAGGAATTGTGCAAATTAGATGAACTTTGATTTTTTCAGTGCTACTTACACACAGTGAGTACACATGTCAATACGGCTCGGGCTAGGAGCTGTATTTATGAACCGATCTTCATGAAACTTCTTGGGTACCTTTGTTATGACCTTGGGATGAGAACAAGTGTTTCTGGGTGTGGTCCAAAATTCAAGATGGCTGCCAGAGGACATTTTGTACTGAAATTAGGTCCAATCAGTTTTTTGTACACCACTTCTATATGGCTTAGGCTAGAGGCTGTCTTTATGAACCGATCTTTACAAAACTTCTTGGGTACCTTTGTTATCACCTTGGGACAAAAACGAATGTTTTTGTGTGCAGTCCAAAATTCAAGATGGCTGCCGTGGCCATTTTGTACCGAAATTAGGTACAATCAGTTTTTTTGTACAGAACTTCTATATGAAGGTTCTGATTTGAATAAGTTTTTAAATGAATGTTTAGTAACATGGAATACATCACACATAATACAGGGGAGTTTTTCGTGCAGAAATTATGCAAATTAGATGAACTTTGATTTATTCAGTGCTACTTATACACAGCAAGTGCACATGTCAATTCGCCTCAGGCTAGAGGCACCATTTATGAACCGATCTTCACGAAACTTCTTGGGTACCTTTGTTATCACCTTGGGACGAGAACGAGTGTTTTTGGGTGTGGACCGAAATTCAAGATAGCTGCCAGTGGCCATTTTGTACCAAAATTAGGTACAGTCAGTTTTTGGTACAGAACTTCTATATGAAGATTCTGATTTGAATATATTTTTCAATGAATATTTAGTAACATGGAATACATCCCATATAATACAGGCTTTTTTCTCATGCAGAAATTATGCAAATTAAATGAACTTTGATTTATTCAATGCTAGTTATACACAGTAAGTGCACATGTCAATACGGCTAGGGCTGGAGGCTGTATTTATGAACCAAACTTCATGAAACTTCTTAGGTACCTTTGTTATCACCTTGGGACAGGAACGCGTGTTTTTGGGTGCCTTTGTTATCACTGTGCTATGAGAACAAATATTTTGGGGTTCAGTCATACCCACTCTGGGACTCAAAGATTTCTTTTGTAGTTTAACATCTAACTGTCGCCCACCTTTACAATACTTTACCTATACATTTGTTACAGGCTACGGTCAGCATTTATGTACAGACCGTTACAATAATTCATATGTACCTTTGTTATCAGGTCATTACCTAGATGTATGTCATTGATGTGTCACATGGGAGCGCGGTGGCTCAGTAGGTAGAGGTGCAGACTGCAAGCCGAGTGGTCCTCGGTTCGAATCCCACCTGCGGCAACCGCGTTGTGTCCTTGGGCAAGACACTTCATCTCCATTGCCCATGTGGGGGTACGATGACGCTGTGTACTAAGGCGTACTGCACGTCAATGGTACGCATGTCTTCAACCAATCTAACCCTGCCTGTGCTGCAGAGCGGAGTTACGATGTTGGGGAGCTGGCAGCTGCTTGTCGTTGCTCGGTGGTTCTCTCCGGGTACTTCGGCTTCCTCCACCTGTAAAACTGTCACGGTCATGATTAGCCATTGTGCATAAATATGTGACCTTAAACATCAATAAATAAATATAATAAATAAATAAATTATGTGTCACATACTATTATACATCCACATGTTTTACACAAGTTGAGCTACATTGTCATTGACACTTTCATTTTTATTTTTGTAATTATTTCTTTGCCATCAAAAGTTCATATTCTTGGTTTGTTTTATGTTTTTGGCCTCATAATCTACAGGATAGCATGGTGGTTATGAATTTCATCCCTTGAGTGCAAGAAGGCTTTGCAATGCCTTGTTGCTATCAAGGGAAAATTTATCAATTTTATTAACTTTCGTAAAATATCAGACATAAACCTTTTAATTTTATTGTTTTAACCCTTTACCTAACATGAAAAGCAGACAATACTTGCAAACAAAATTCTTGAATATCAATTTTTTGTCTCAAAAACATAGGTTATGACCCCCTCATTGCAACGAGCTGGATGAGCTTGTTCCAAAGGGGGGTCATAACCTATGTTTTTGAGACAAAAATGAAAAAAATAATGAAAATAAATTGGGCAATTTTTGTGAATAGCACTGGCTGGTTTTGGCCGTTGCCAGGGTATTTTTTGTTTTTAAAAATTTGATTAGCAGTTTCCATCTTTGTTTCAAAGAGTGATGATAAATAGTGAATATAAGGGCAATATGAAAGAAAAATGGTTAGCATTTGGACATTTTTGAATAGCATTTTGCGATGCGAATCCAGTCATCAAATACCCTGGTTGCATTGGGTAAAGGGTTAAGTTTGCATTGGTTATTAAAAGAGAGCATGTGGCAGCCAAAATGACAATGTGGGAGAACCTTAGGTACAGATTCTTAACTTTCTTAGGCCTCTACAATGCACCTGCGATGCTACAGTGTATTTTTGTTTGTTTATCTTGATTTGGTTTTAATTTTTCGATAATTTTTTATGAAATATCCATCCTTATATAATCTTAACTTTTCAGTCCCTTTCGCAGTCTTATCGAGAAAAAGATGACATTTGTGATCACAGTACATGTACTGTCATTCTTGTGAATAACATTTTGTGTTTGGCTGTGAGCATTTCTTTCATTGTACAATTTTTTTCAGGAATTAAAGCTTTGAGAGATGCTAAAATAAGTTACGACAAAATAGAACAAGCCTGCGTGGGATATGTTTATGGTAGGGATTTATGTATAATATTTATTTTTCATTCTGGCAGATGATGCTTGACTAGAAACAATTGTTATTAACATTTATATTCAGTGAATTCATTGGGGTTTTTTTCCAGGCATGGGATAACTGCATGTCTTGATTTTTTTTCATGTCAAATGTATTCAGTGTTATTTCTCATATTCTACAAATTTGTTTGACTGCCCAAATTATAAATGGATAAAACTGAAAACCCGTTATGAAATACAACTTGCAGACAACAATTGGGATATCTTCAGCTCAGCCGACTTTCAGTCAGGATAAGCTATAGCAATCACTCTTCATCCACCATCCTACACTACGTGAAGAGTGTATTATCACTAAATCACCCGCAGAGTGGAGATTCCACCCAAGCAATAATTGCAAATTTGTTGCAAAGCATAAAAACACAAGCAAAGTTTCAGCCAATGGACCTCCGGGTTAAACCCGGAGGTCCATTGGCTGAAACATTGCTTGTGTTTTTTGTCGATATGTACAAAATTTGAAAGTTATAGCTTGGGTGATAACTCCACACCGCAGGTGATTTAGTTACAATCCACTGTCCATATACTGTACATAAAGGCTGTGTTTGTGACTTTCATAAAAAAAAAACAATCCAATTTCAGAGAAATGTTAGGGAATTGTTGGTTATGAGGATGCATTTTGATTTTGTTCACATCACATCAAGATAGAAAGATGGTGGGGAAAAATGCCACAGACTTTTTAAAAAATCCTCTTCTCATGAACTGATTGGTACAATGACTTGATATTTGGTTCTGACCTTCCTTTTGAGGTGTAGACTAATGTTTGTTTAACCTTTTACCCAATGCACACAATATCAAACTTTATTATTTTAATTAGTATTTTTTAAAATTTTTCAAAGAATTTCGACAAAATCTTATCATGTGAGCTCTCATTGGAATGAGCTCGATGGGCTTGTATCGTTGAGGTGTCGCATGATATGGATTTGTTGAAATTTTTTTTTTCAGCTGCTTCATTTGTAAATTATGCAGGCAGATGTGGCCAATTCGTTAGGTAAAGGGAAGTTCATGGGCCAATATTTGCTGTTGTAATGGTAGGGGCAACATTTTTGGACTTTTTCAGTCTTTGGGATCCTTGGGTCGATTTGAACAAAATTCAGCATACAATATGAGTGGGTGACATGTTCATGATTTATGCAAAGATATGGGAACTTTAACAGACTAAAAATAGAGCCATGGTCAGATGGTCTAAGCAGCATTTTTTTCTGAAACTGTGCAAAACAGCTAAATAATATTTGGTGTGCAGCATCTTTACAAGTAATATAATCAAAAATGATAAAAAAAATACAGTTGGTGTGTCATCGGTTACCACATGGTTCAAATTTAAAATTGTTGGTAACAGGAAAGTCTCTCTATTTCTAATGGACTACTGACTTCAGGCTTTTTCAGAATCACTGGGCCAAACCTAAACTAAATTGGCACACATCATCTTGGCAGAAAATACTCTCTCCATCCTTTTCAAACAAAGTTGCTGCTTTCCTAGGGGTGGGAGTGATGTCCAAAATGCCTAAAATTCTTAAAACAATTTCTCATAAACCACAAGTAAGAAAGCTTTATTTCGTTTGTGACTTCCTTTAGTGCCAAGGATTCAGCGTTGTTCAAAGAAAGTTTCTAGGTCTATATTTGGGCTGACCATGGGTGGATCCCAATATTAGACCTGAACTTCTATTTGCAGAATTGTTGGGTTGATTTAAACCATATTTGGCACACTTTATTATTGGGTCATTTGTCCTTGAATCATGCAAGAGAAATTTTCCTGTGGAAAGCCCAGAAGCTGAAAATAAGATTAGTGGCTAGGTAAAAATTAAGTAAAATCTTAACCTTCCAAGCAGATTGAGATCTTACAGCATTCCTGGAAATAAAGAGCTCACCCATTAGCAGGTTATGCTATATAACATTGTGATAACCTATAGAAAAAAAGCGAGATCGCACGTTAGTTGTTGCTATTTATTTTGCCAAATATTTTGTCAAAACAGCCTGTTACTCTATTCATATGTGGATGCAATGCACAGTCTTTGAGTTGAAGTTTTGGGAACTGTGGGAAGTGAAGCAGTGCTTGTTTACTCTTGTGTAAACAAGCTTGGTTTTACTGGTAAAATAGGACCTGGGAACCAATGCCTGGGGTGGAAGTCCTCTAAAATAGGCAATATGGGTCTAAACAATTTGCTGAACTTGACTTTATATCCATGTTATGGTCACGATTAGCAATTGTGCAGAATTATGTGACCTTCAACACTAATAAATAAATAAATAAATCATAAATTTGAGTTGGAGGTAGTCCCGAAGA
Organism: Pictodentalium vernedei; assembly: GCA_031216915.1. NCBI lineage: Eukaryota > Metazoa > Mollusca > Scaphopoda > Dentaliida > Dentaliidae > Pictodentalium > Pictodentalium vernedei. Next base: position 257,698,145 of record CM062293.1, read on the forward strand.
TTCTCAAGTCTGACTGGCAAAACAGCTATGATTAGGAATTTATGTTATGTTGTGTCACTTTGTTGTAACCTGTAGTTCATTTGCATATTTTACAATAGCAGTAACTCCCACATAACCCAAATAATCATTAGCGGCAAGCCTGAAAATATGCTGACTGTCATCAGCAAAATGAGGTCAGCAGAGGGTGAATTTGGTGATGCTACCCTGCACAGCAGGGTAGCATCACAAAATTTACCCTCTGTAAACCTCAATCTGCATCAAGGTCTCAAGCCAAAACAGAAAGATTTACCTAGAGGATAATTTGGCCCACTGTATGGGGTAGCATCAGAAAATTCACCCTCTAGGGACCCCATTTTGCAAATGAGAGATTGCTTATATTCAGGGTTGATTAGCGGTTTTCAAGCCTGTTATAGCTGGTAAATATTATAGTAATCTTACTATGTACTAATGTCAATTGCACTGAAGATCCATGCCACTGCAAAGCAAGTTAGAAGCATGAAGTTTTGATGTTGATGGTATGGATTCCTCTGTACAATTACTCCAAATAAATGAAGGGATTTGTTAAATCACTTTCCAAGGCACATGAGGAATATTAGAGATGTCTATAAAAGACTGTCTGGTACCACCAGGATTTTTTTTTATTAGCTCACATAGATGTAAGTCAGCTTGAGCTATTACTAGCACTTGGTTTCTGTCTTCTCTCATCTGTCATCCTGCTTCCATCAGCTTTTGCATATCAGTTGTCTTCTTTGGAACCACAGTCCCAAACCCAATCAAACTTGCCTCAAATCATATGTGGGGGAAACCCTTCGAACTTTTGTTCAATAAGAGGTGCTAAACCTGATGTGCTTGGGGCAGTGCCCCAAAACCTCAAAATTCTTTAAAAATCTGCATTTCTTAAACCGCCGAACCCAATATTTTGAGATTTGTTATGCAACTTTCTTTAGTGATGAAGATTCAACACTGTTTAAAGAAATTTCATGTGCAATATTTGGACTTGTGTCAGGAGGGACAATATATATAGCCCGGTCCAAACATTTTATTTTTAGAGCTAGATGGCCATTTTGAATCAGATTTGGAAAGGAGTATTATTTGGTGACATGTGCTTGATTTATGACGAAAAGTTTTTTCACCTCCCTGTTGGAACCCCAGATGTTAAAAATATTCAAACATTCTTATTTCATGAAGTACATGTCATCGGTTTCTTCAGGGGCTCCCTTTGGGGACCCCATTCACAATAGTTGGTAATAGGAAAAACACTGAACAATCCACATGCCATGAACTATTGGCTGGTAATGCAGCCTGCTTTAATGGTGTAGAATTATGTATGTTCAGAAAAGGTTTCACGGGTAGTATTTGAACTCGCCCTGGGAGAAGCAAACATTATGGCCTACCCAAAATTTCAGTTTTTGGAACTGGTCTGCTGATTTGGACATGTGTAGTATTAATGGGGGATATATGCTTGATTTATGCATAAAATGTTCCCCATCACACCATTGGGAACCCTAGAAGCAGTTGCACAACTGGGAAGCACCATATGAAGACCATATAAATATGCCCATTTAACTGGCTAAGTGCTTGAAGCCACTATCGTGGTTCTATTGAAAAGTGCAGGAAGCCACTTTAGTGGCTTTACACTGTATGCACCATGGCTCATTTTCTCCAGAGTAGGAAAAAATCTTCACATAAAAATGTGGTACCCTACAATACATTGTAACCAAACAATTATTTATGAACAAATTTTGCACAAGTAAGGTCACTCTTATTGGTAGCACAATATCTTTGGAAAAAATACTCATGTTACAAGTCACCTTTGTAAAATAATTTAGCACTCAACCAATTAACACTTTTGGTAATGGGGAAACACTGAATAATCTTCTCTGCTACTGGGTACAATTATAAGATACTTGGTGTTTAGCTTCCTTGAAGGGTGTAGATTCTTTTTTCTTCAAAGAAAGTTCCTCTGGCAATTTCTGGGCTTATCTTGAGAGGGGCAAAATTTATGGCCCCTCCCAAAATATTTGTTTTCAGACCTGGTTGGCAAAAAATTGTTTTGCCCCAACCTCTGAAGGAGGATTCTGGGGATATCTAGTGAAGACCTCTGCCTGTCCGTCCATCCATCTATCTGCCTGTAGGATCTGTCCATCCAACCCATAAATTTTTTAAAAAATTAAAAAAAAATCTTCTTCAGATCCACCAGTGAGAATCTTTTCATATTTGTTATACAACATCTCTAGGGGGTCAGATTCAAGTTTGTTCAAATCGAGTCCTTGGGTTAAGCTTTGGGCTCTCTATTGGAGCCCAAAGTTTAACGTGGTGCAGTTTGAGGAAATTTCTTTAAAAATCTTCTTCTTCAGATCCACCAGTCAGAATCCTTTCACGTTTGTATACGGCATCTGTAGGAGGGTCAAATTCAAGTTTGTTCAAATCCAGTCCCTAGGGTTAATAATTGGGCCCCCTGTAGGAGCCCAAATTTTAACTTACTGAAATATGAGGAAATTTCTTTAAAAATCTTCTTCTTCAGATCCACCAGTCAGAATCTTTTCATGTTTGGTATACAATTTTGAGACGAAAACTCCCCAAATTTTTAGCCTGAAAATTTTTGGTCCTGTTCCGACTCCGAAATTTTGGACCAAAGTTCGGAATTTTAAAAAAAAGAAAATTTTGGGTCCGGTTCAGACTTGCAAATTTTGGACCAAATTTTGGAAAAAAAATTAGTGTTTTTTTATGCGTTTTGTTCAGTTTTGAGATAAAAAAAAAATTTAGGGTCAGGTTTGGACTCCGAAATTTTGGACCAAAATTCGGACATTTTGGGGGGATTTTTATGCGTTCTCAATTTTGAGATGGAAAAAAAAAATTTATAGCCTGAAAATTTTGTGTCCTGTTCCGACTTGTTTTTAAAATCTTCTTCTTCAGACCATGTAGTCAGAATGCTTTCATATTTGGTATACAACATCTCTAGGAGGGTTAGATTCAAGTTTGTTCAATCCTAGTCCATAGGTTGATATTTAGGCTCCCTATGCGAGCCAAAATTTTAACTTAGTACAATATAAGAAAATTTCTTAAAAAATCTTCTTCAGATCCACCAGTCAGAATCCTTTCATATTTGGTATACAACATCTCTTGGAGGGTAACACTCAAGTTTGTTGAAACCTGATCCCGGGTTATTAATTTGAACTACTTATGGGAGCCTGAATTTTAACTAAGTGTAATATGAGGGAATTTCTTTTAAAATCTTCTTCTTCAGATCCACCAATCAGAATCCTTTCATATTTGGTATACAACATCTCTAGGTGGGTCAGATTCAAGTTTGTTCAAATCTGGACCCTGGGTTAATATTTTGGCTCCCTATTTGTGCCCAAAGTTTAACTTAGTGCAATGTGTAGTGATTTTTTTAAAACCCTTCTTCATATCCACCATTCAGAATTCTTTCCTATTTGGTATATGACATCTCAAGGGAGGATCAGATTCAAGTTTGTTCAGTTTGAGTCCTTGGTTTAATATTTGGTCTCTATGGGTGGGAGGGGGGGGGGGGGGGGTGGGGGGCATGTTAGGTTCGGGTTTCTTCAAATCCATTCTTTAGTGTCTTTCCATAAAATTTGCCTCTTATGACTTCTTTCTTTTGTAGTGTTGAACCATGTCTAAATGAATGTGACTCCAACTACTTCTTTGAACAACTTTGGCGGGTGAGCGATTAAGGCCCCTTGGGTCCTCATGTTTCATTTACTAATTAACAGAATTGTCCTTTTCATCTCCCAAATCAATTTAATTTTGATTACCTAGCTTGATTCATTTATAGATTTGATCATTGTATTGCCCATACAGAAAGTGAAATGAAGTTATTTATATATCTTGTTTCAGAGTGCATATTAGCTCTTTTTAAGATTCAGTTTGATGAATTTCCAGTGATTTCAAGAGAATATTGTTTATGTACTTGGATAAATTTCCCACCCAAAAGAGAAAGGAGCGAAAAAGAAACTATTTTGTGTTAGGTTTTCAAAATTTACTTCCTGATAAAAAACTGTCCAAGGGCAATAAGCCATTAATTGGAAAAAAATTTGACTCTCGGATTTTGCTTGTATGTGAAAGAGCATATAAAAAATACCACTGCATGCAAAGTGTGAGACATCAGAAGCAGGCCTGAAAATAAGCAGACTGACATCTGCAGAATGAGGTCCCTAGAGGGAAGCATCACTAAATTTACCCTAGGTTAACCTCAATCTGTATCAAGGTCTGAGGCCTAAACAGAAAAAGGTAGCCAGAGGATAAATTGGCCCACTGTATGGGATTGCATCAGCAAATTCCCCTTCTGGGGACCTCATTCTCTTTAAATGACAGATTGCTTATATTTTTATACTGTACCAATGACCCAGACTTAGCTGGTGCTAACTCTAACAAAACCAGGGCCAAACACAAATTTTGCCCCCCAATCCCCAAAATTTGCATCCAAAACAAAAAGAAATCATGTCCTAAAGGACCTCCATACTACGCCTCTACTGCACATGCGCAGTGACGCAGACGTCCCGAAATTGGCGCCAATTATCATTCTCTGTTTGGCCCTTCATCAGTCAACATCTCACTGATCTTTGTGCTTGTAAATCTCAGTTTAAAGGATGCCAGACACGTAATTTTTGGAGAAAATGTGATTCTAAGGAGGATAGAAGGAGGAGAGGAAAAAGAAGTGACAAAAAATAATCAGGGCTGTACTTAAAATTTTTTGATGAAATTATGTTAAGTTGCCTATTTTCGAGGCATGGGCCTCTTGTTGTCATTCTTGCTAAATGTTGCACTGCTTATTCAGTGTTTCCTCTCCCCTAGCCTTCTAAAGTCCCCCCTTGCAATTCTCCCATGTTTTTGGCATATTTTTGAGAAATTTCATTTCTAAAATTTCCTGGGAGAGTTGCTTGGTTACAGAATGTTTTCTGTTATTTTCCCCATAGTTACGTTTTCACCCATGGGTGTATAACGTTTGTGTTCTGCATCTTCCATCTGATGTTCTACAGATTCTCCCCTGGGAGTCTCTGTTTTGCATCAGATAGAGTGTAATTGATGACTGATTCCGGGCCATTTTTTTCAGTGCCTGGAGTCATGTTTTCTGGTGTTTTTACACTGTTTGTTTTCATTGGCAACAGCCTTTTTTGAGGGGGGCTGTTTGCCTTTGCTGTAGTTTATCTCACTATAAGATACATTTATATTATCCGAAAGTGTCTCATTAATTATTTAATATAAATTTAAAATTTTTGACCACACTTTGCCATCGGATCCATCGGGGCTCAACGTTACTTTTCAGCAACTTGGGCTTCGCTGAAAAAATATTTTTTCAAAATTATCTTGATTTGCAATTGTTTTTTCATTTATTAATGGATCATGTTATTATGTATCTTTGTGTCAGGGGTTTTTGCGAGTAACTAGGACTTATTGTTGTTCTTTCACAATGAAGGACGTTGTTCAAATTGTAATAGGAAGAAATCTTCCTCTGACTTTCATGATCATTGTATTAATTGTAGTCAGTGTTCTCGCATTAATCCCTGTCCTGTATGTGAACATTGGGATGAGAAACATTGGAAACGTGTGTCACAATATGTTGTTTCTGGAGAAAGAGCGATTCCGGCTCTTTCTCCGCAAGGTCACTCTACTCTCTCAGTTTCTATTTCAGAGGAACCAGAACAGGGTGATGTTTCCATGTTATCTTCTTCAAGTGTGCGTCCGTCGTCACAAATGAAATCAGAGCTAGCGGCAAAAGTGCTCATGGAGATTAGACAAATGTCGTCCGCTAGCTCGCCCGGTGTAGCGTCCATTCACTGAATGGTTCGGCAGCCGGGTTCGTCCGATGCGGTCCAAGAGGAAATTTTGGGTGATGCGAGCACTATAAACATAATAGATGCACACCCAGTGACGGCGGATAGTAAGCGAGAACGGAGGAAGCCTTTGAGTCCGGTTCCTAGCTCGTCCAGGTCCAGCCGGGCCGCGAGCGAGAGAGGCCCCTCTCTCGTACAACAACATCTGGGACCAGATGTTGTGGTACAAAATGTGTCTTTAGCGGAGCATACGTCCGTCGCTCGGGACGCTCCGTTGTATAAGCAGTCCGCAGAGACTGTTAAGGCTTCCTCTTCTCGTCAGCGCACACGACCGCACCTTGGCTGCGTGACCGCCGATATATTACCAGCTTCGCCGATGAAGGGTTCTTCGGCGACCAGGTCACACCATCCGGCAGCCAGGGATTCGAGACCGATGGACTCTGGACGTTCGCATAGGAAAAGTATGCGGGAGCCATCTGATGCGGAGCTGCCCTCGGCGAAGCAGCGAAAGACTGCGCCTCCGCAGGTCTCGACGCCGGACATTCTTGTGCAGATAGCACAGCTTATCGCAGCATCCCAGCAGCCGACAGAAACGGTGTCGGATCGAGAATTATCCGACGGCGCTGGGTCGGTACGCTCCGCCGAAGCATCGGGGGCGGACGACCGGGAACATCATGAGGTCCGACCGGATGGTGAAAGGGATACGGATGACTTGGAGCTATCCCTTTCGGAACAACATAAAGCTGCCGTGGACTTCATCCGGCACTTTCTCCCTCAAGTTGTTCCGTCGGGCCAGACTGCTGCGCTTCCGGACAAGAGAATTATAGCGTCATTGGACTCTGAATTTTTTGAGCGGTTCAGGGACATCGCTCCTGAGTTTCCGTCGCAGTCCAATAATGTTGCAAGAACATTTGAATTATTGAACGACGCTATATTTAAACTTGCTTCCAGGACGGGGAAAGCAGGTTTCTTGTCCGCTAATACTCTCAACCTGCCTTTCATTAATGCAAGGAATAAATTCGATACGGCAGGACAGGGTATACCGAGAGTTCCTCTGCGTATGGACGACGAGGCGGAAGACTTAGAGCTATCATTACCGTCGTCAGCTGCTATTCCAACCGCGGTGTTGGAAACAGCTATTGCGTCTAACAGAGCCAATTTAGATGCCTTATCTTACGCAGATCACCTTACTAAGGCGTTATCACTGCGCCTTCAGGGGAAAGAGTTTCAGGATATACAATCCTCTTTAAGGCTTCTTTCAAGGGCAGTAGCTTATTCCACGTGTAACTCCGCCCTTTCAGTGGCAAATCTGGAGTTGGTTAGACGTGACACAGCCCTAGCTACATCCACACTAGTGGATTCTAAGGTGAAGAACTCTCTTAGAGTCGCTTCGGTCTCAGGAGAACTTCTCTTTGACGACAAGCTTTCCGCTATTTATGATAAAATTAAAAAGAAAGCTAATGATTCTCTGTTGTTCAGATCTGCTCCTAAGAAGTCGGATACAGCAGACACGAATAAGACAGGCACTTCTGGGTCTAATGCGCCCAAGAGAGGTTCCTATAGAGGTTCCGGTGCGTCCTCTTGGTCTTATTCGAGAGACCGTCAGGATAGCGACTCTCGTTCGGGACGTCCTTCAGGCCGGGACAATTGGTCGGACGCCCCGAGGTCGACGAGGCGAGGTGCGGGTCGTGGAAGACGTGGTTTCTCCTACCGCAGGCCTCGCAGGTCCAGGAGGTGATGGCTTAAACCTCTATCGCGTTCCGGTTGGCGGAAGATTGTCGAGCTTTTCACAAGAGTGGGCGTCGATTACGGACGACCCTTGGGTGAGAGGAGTGACTTCGGAAGGTCTAAAGATATCCTTCAAACGAAAGCCTCCATTAACTCGAAGTCCAAAGTGGACTCATCTTCCGTCAAATCCACAGAAAAGAGACGCTCTGTTATCGGAGGTGCAGTCTCTTTTAATGAAGAACGCGGTAGAGGTCGTAGAAAACCAGGAATCTCCGGGATTTTACAGCCATCTGTTTCTGGTTCCGAAACCAGACGGCTCGTTCCGTCCAGTCATAGATTTGAGCTGGATAAACAAGCTGATCGTCGCTCCGAAGTTTTATATGGAGACGATTCGATCGGTCAGAGCGAGTATTCGGGTGAACGATTATGCAACGAGCATAGATCTCAAAGATGCGTACTTTCACGTCATGGTACATCCGACATTCCGAAAGTATCTACGCTTTGCAGTCCTAGGAGTGGTGTATCAATTCCGGGCGATGTGCTTCGGATTGAATCTAGCACCCTGGGCTTTCACTCGGGTAATGAACTCGGTAATGATCTACTTCCGAGCTCATTCGTCTGCGGTAACATCGGCCTACCTGGACGACATTCTTCAGAGGTACGGCAACGAGTTAACGCTTCAGAACGATGTTCAGAATCTTCTTCTATTGCTCCGACGTCTCGGTTTTATAGTAAACGAGGAGAAGTCGGATCTGGTGCCGTCCAAGTCATTCACTCATCTGGGAATGAGCTTCGAGACACACAACAATCTCGTTCGTCTGCCGTTAACCAGAGTGAAATTAGTCAGTTGTTACGCTCGCTATTGTCTGCACGCAGACAAAGTCACAGCGAGAGAATTTATGAGACTGATAGGTCTGTGCGGAGCCGCCGCGGATCTCATTCCGATGGGGCGGTTACGCACACGTCCTCTTCAAATTTTCCTGACTCAGAATTGGAGTGTGAAAATTCATTCGCTCGATGTAGACGTTCTCTTGTCAGATCAAGTGAAACAAGAGATTCAGACTTGGGCAAACATTCAGTGGTTAACTCAAGGAGTTCCGCTGCAGTTGCCGGATCCGAGTTTTAGCGTTATGACGGATGCCAGTCAAACAGGTTGGGGTGCATCATTAATCCCAACGGATTCGAGATGCCAGGGTCTTTGGGATCCGCAATTCCTGTGCAAGCACATAAACATCAAGGAAATGATGTCTATTTGGCTTGCGTTACGTCACTGGATGGACATTATTCACGATGCTCATGTCCAAATCCTATCCGACAATACGACAGTAGTGGCGTATATACGGAATCAGGGAGGCACTCATTCAGTTCCGTTGTTCAATCTAACGGAAAGAATCCTTCTGTTTGCGCTAGAACATCACGTTCTTCTTTCGGTCCGTCACATACCGGGTCGTCTGAATGTGCTAGCAGACTCCCTTTCACGAAAGGGTCGCTTGTTGCCGTCGGAGTGGACTCTCAACAAACAAGTATTCAATCAGATTTGCTACCAATGATAGACTTATTTGCGACACATCTCAACAATCAGTTGCAGACGTATGTGTCTCCGTGTCCGGATCCAAGAGCATTTGCAGTAGACGCTCTGTCGATCCCTTGGGACGGAATGATAGGATATGCGTATCCTCCAGCGCCGTTAATTCAACAAGTATTGCTAAAGATAAAACAATCTCAATGCAAGATTCTGTTGGTAGCATCTCTGTCGCCACAGAGACCGTGGATAAATCTACTCAGGTGTCTGTTGTGGGACCTACCGCAGAAGCTTCCTCCACGGGAGGATCTTCTTTCGCAGAGGAAATCGCGCCAACTCCATCACAACCCGCAAGGTCTCAACCTTCACGTTTTTCCGTTGTGTGGTCCTTCTTGCATGGCAAGCACTTTACAGGACGAGCAGTGGACGCGATTTCTAACGGTAGGAGGACCTCCTCTTCGCTAAACTATGCGGCTAAGTGGAAGGTTTTTCGTCGTTGGTGTAGGGATCATTCTGTAGATATATTCGATCCCTCTATACCAGACATTGCAAACTTTCTAGTATACTTGTTTGACGAAATCAAACTGCAGCCTTTTTCAGTCCATTCTATTGCTAGATGGATTCAGTTAACTATCCGTACTGCTTATGAAGATTTATCTTCTTCTCAGCAGTCTGTGCTTAAGATTTCTGCTCATGAAGTAAGAGCTCTTTCTACTTCCTGGGCTTATGCTAATAGTGTTGCTATTACTGATTTAATGAAGGCTGCTTATTGGTCTCAGCCATCCACATTTACGAATTTTTATCTCAGAAATATTGAGTCCATTTCTGGAGACCTGCATTGTTTAGGTCCGTTATCTGTTGCTCAGAATGTCGTCCACTAAACAGTTGCAACTATAGTTATGCAGGCTTTCTGTTCCGGCAGTGACTCCGTCTGGCTGCCCTCTTCGCTCTGGGCTATTTGACCCAGGACAAGGGGAAGGGGGGGTGGGGGGGGGTGTTCCCTTAGGTCACCTGCTTTATAGTGAAAAGCAAGGGAATGCCTCCTCCAAGTCAGTATTTCTGAGTCGCTTCCGGGATGGTTTTAAAGTGTAATATTAATGTTTAAATTCATTCATGTCTTATTTTTAAAGTGTAGCTCGGTGTGAAGCATTTGTATATGTCAAGTGTCAAACGGGCTTTAATATACAATACTCGGACACTCTTAAATGACTATAAAGAGTCTCAATTCTCTGGACTACTTTATTTATTGGCTTGCTTTAAAAATAATTAGTATAAGGGTTATACTGGATGTTAATAGAGAACATGAATGTTATTGTGCTCAATTATTAAGGGTAGTGTATCTTTCTAATTTAATATTAAATAAGAAAGATACATGTAAAGCCTAATACTCCTTTTCTCCTTAAGGGGTTACCTCTTTACTATATAGTTGAGCTTATTGGATTTTCCTCTATGTCCTAGGCCCTCCAGCCTGTTTACTATTCAGCTAAGTCTGGGTCATTGGTACAGTATAAAAATGTTAAAAAATTTATAGTAATTTATATATTTTTTATACTTACCAATGACCCAGACGGGGATGGCCCTCCCTGGAGTTGGGAACTCTTGCCTCTCCGCTGAGTACATAGCGCTGACCAGGCACTGCCAGTAAGAATGATAATTGGCGCCAATTTCGGGACGTCTGCGTCACTGCGCATGCGCAGTAGAGGTGTAGTATGGAGGTCCTTTAGGACATGATTTCTTTTTGTTTTGGATGCAAATTTTGGGGATTGGGGGGCAAAATTTGTGTTTGGCCCTGGTTTTGTTAGAGTTAGCACCAGCTAAGTCTGGGTCATTGGTAAGTATAAAAAATATATAAATTACTATAAGTAATTTAACTTTCAGGCTTGATAAGAAGCAACACAGAATTACTTAAATCTGTAATTAAAGAGCTTTAATGCAGGCAAGTTTTCACAAAACACGACATTCAGAAGATATCAACAAAGTTACCCAAGAATTTTCTGAAGTAAACAAATTCAGGAAATCCCCATGGCATCATTTCTGAATGTACATGGTTTATATTTTAACACTGCTGCTGTTTGAATAAATGTCTGCCCTGAACAACAGCTGTGCATTATTTTAGCACTAAATTGGGCATAATTAGATGAAAAGCTGTTATTATTTCAAATAAATTGTAGTTATGAATCCAATAAAACCCACAGTATGTTTATCGTCAATGGCAATCTGCTGATATAGATTTCTTTGAGGTGTATGCTATAATTAGACCTGCGTGAACACAAACATTTTTCCTTCTGAGAAAGTTGATTTCAATGAATATGGAAAATGACATTGCCCCAGAATTTCCATAAGTGATTTGCTAACCACTTCGGTTTGAATAACTATGGCAGTGTTTTCCAAATATTTGATAAATTCTCGTCAAGAAGTTAATTTATTTAATCGAATCGGATGCTTTCATATGAATGATGTATAAAACATGAGGGTATTTTTGCAAAACTGTCTCTTTGTTAAATGGTCAATTTAATTTTTTTAAAAATCACGGCTTATAGTCCCTTTGGTAACTTTTTTGGAGATTATACTTTTCGATAACTTTGTATAATAACTTACACTCTATCTCTATACATTGCTTAATTTCTTAGATGTGTTATCATGCTTACACACCAAGGAGGGACCCTTTTTGCATCAGAAGCTACACATTTTCTCTCTGTCCTAAATTATCTTATTCATTTATTTATTTATAACAAGCTATTAATTGAAAATAGAATGTGTTTTCATATTTGGAATTCACTAAAAAAAAAAAACAATGAGGGGTCTTTGCTGAATTTGAATAGTACTGGATTCTTTTTGCCATTATGTTGGGTAAAGGGTCAATATAGTTAAGGTTTACACTAAGCCTGTACAGTGCCCAGGGTTAGTTACTTGGTTAAAAATGAAATTTTTTTTTATAATCAGAAAGTGTGACTAACCCTGTGCAATGCACAGGGTTAGTCACACTTTCTGGTTATAAAAAACGGGTAACTGCTATATCACATGCTACATGAAAATATTCACTGACTAAGGCTTAAAAATGCACATGGTTAGTTGGTTACATATTGTTACATAGGGTGCAGGATTTAAGGAACTATTGGAAATACTTCTACTGGATTGTGGAAATTTTTTTTAAGTGAATTCCAAAAATGAAAGCATATTCTATTTTCAATTAATATCTTGTTTTATTTATTTATTTGTTTATTTATTTATTTATTGGGGTTTAATGGCACTTTTGACAGCCAGGGTCATCTCATGTTGGACAGTTTTACAGGTGGAGGAAGCCAGGAAGTAAATGTTTTGTTATCACATGTCTAAAAAACATTCGTGTTAAGAAAATAACATACACTTCTCAAAATCACTTGCACAAAAAAAACCCTTCTGCAGTCATAATTTTAGCTCTCCTAAAAGGGCACCTTGATCATTTTAGGTGCACCGTTTTTTTTCCTCACATTATTGTGATTGAAATGAAGCATAGTCTATATGTTCAATCAGAAGTTCTGGCTCTTATTTTCTATTTTAGGCGACTCTTCATGTGGCCAGAGAGCTGTATATCAGCTTGGACTAACTGGAATTCCTGTCTACAATGTAAGTCTTGGTTTACCATTTCCACAACACATTCGACCAATGCTTTTTCACAAATATCAACCTCGTCAAGCTTCTTCTTATGAGGGGGTCATAAGCTGTCTTAGAGCTACAAAAGAAAAAAACTTATGTTATTCAAAACTGTTTTTGCAAGTTTCACCTTCTTTCCATGTTGAGTAAAGGGTTAACCCTTTACCAAATGAATCGGCCACATCCACCCACATAATATACAAATTCAATAGTTAAAAATACCAATTTTTCAAAATATTTCAACAAAACCATATCATGTGACCCCTGATTGGAGCGAGGTTGTCAAGCTCGTTCCATTGAGGGATCACATGATAGGGTTTTGCTGAAATTTTTTGAAGGAATAATATTTAAAATAATAAATTTTGATATCGTCTTCGTTTGGTACTATTAGTTATTCCTGTACATTCCAGGGTGTATGGAAATTGACACGGGTTGAAAAACTGATACATGTATCAGTTTTTAACCTTTTACCCAACGCAGACGATTTCAAAATTTATTATTTTAAATATCATTAGCTCAACTTTGGCAAAGCCAAATTTGAGGTATTGCCATGGCCCATCGTCCATCTGTCCATCTGTCACACCATCAACACGGCTTGGGCTAGAGGCCGTATTTATGAACCGATCTTTACAAAACTTCTTGGGTACCTTTGTTATTACCGTGGGACGAGAGCAAGTGTTTTTGGGTCCGGTCCAAAATTCAAGATGGCCGCTGGCAGCCATTTTGTACAAAATTAGATGCAATCAGATTTTTGCGCAGAACTTCCATATGAAAGCGCTGATTTGAATAAGTTTTTGTGTGAATATTTAGTACCATGGGATACATCACATATAATACAGGTTTTTTTCTCATGCATAAATTATGCAAATTAGATTTATTCAGGGCTACTTACACACTGTAAGTACACATGTCAATACGGCTCGGGCTAGAGTCTGTATTTATGAACCGATCTTCACAAAACGTCTTCGGTACCTTTGTTATCACCTTGGGACGAGAACGAGTGTTTCTGGGTGAGGTCTAAAATTCAAGATGGCTGCCAGTGGCCATTTTGTACTGAAATTAGGTCTAATCAGTTTTTTGTCACAACTTCTATACAGTTCGTATTTATGAACTGATCTTCATGAAACTTCTTGTGTACCTTTGTTTTCACCTTGGGACAGGAACGAGTGTGTTTTGGGGTTCAGTCAGACCCACTCTGGGACTCAAAGATTTCTTTTCTAGTTTAGCATCTGACTGTCACCCACCTTTACAATACTTTACCTATACATTTGTTACAGGCTACGGTCAGTATTTATGTACAGACCGTTACAATACTTTATATGTACCTTTGTTATCAGGTCATTACCTAGATGTTTGTCATTGCTGTGTCACATACTATACATGTACATGTCTTGACAAGTTGAGCTACAGTGTCATTGACACTTTCATTTGTATTGTCATCAGCATGATACATAATCAAGGACTGCTCCTAAAAAAGTTTGCTTCCATATATTTTATGAATTTGATGTGAATCTTATAGAATATTACAAATTTAACTCATCATTTCACTAAATCACCTGAAACCTCTCCCCTTTTCTCCTTCGATCTACACAAACTCGACAAACACATATTCCTGTCTCCACTCTTGAGGCTGTTATAAACACAATTAGAATCCCAAATTTCTTTAAAAATTACTGTTTGCTGGAAAATAATAAAATGTAGATTGAAAACTTGCTTGTGGCCCATTAACGTTTTGTGAAAATTGTAGTGCATAAAATGATTATCACACTTTACCCTATGCACACGATATCAAATTTATTAACCCCCTTCACTCTGATGTCAAAATACCTTTACAATACTTTACCTATACATTTGTTACAAGCTACGGTCAGTATTTATATACAGACCATTACAATACTTTATATGTACCTTTGTTATCAGGTCATTACCTAGATGTTTGTCATTGCTGTGTCACATACTATACATGTAAATGTCTTAACAAGTTGAGCTACAGTGTCATTGACACTTTCATTTTCTCATGCAGAAATTATACAAATTAGATGAACTTTGTTTTATTCAGTGCTACTTATACACAGTAAGTGCACATGTCAATATGGCTCGGGCTAGAGTCTCTATTTATGAACCGATCTTCACGAAACTTCTTGGGTACCTTTGTTATCACCTTGGGACGAAAACGATTGTCTCTGGATGCAGTCCAAAATTTGAGATGGCTGCCAGTGGCCATTTTTGTACCAAAATTAGGTCCAATCAGTTTTTTGTACACAAACTTCTATATGGCCCAGGCTAGAAGCTGTATTTATGAACCGATCTTTACAAAACTTCATGGGTACCTTTGTTATCACTGTGGGACGAGAACAAGTGTTTTTGGGTGCAGTCCGAAATTCAAGATGGCCACCAGCAGCCATTTTGTACCAAAATTAGTGCAATCAGATTTTTGTAAAGAACTTCTGTTTGAAAGTTCTGATTTGAATAATTTTTTGTAGGAATGTTTAGTAACATGGAATACATCACATATAAAAAGGTTTTTTTTTCTCGCGCAGAAATTATGCAAATTAGATGAACTTTTATTTATTCTGTGCTACTTATACACTGTAAGTACACATGTCAATACGGCTAGGGCTGGAGGCTGTATTTATGAACCAATCTTCATGAAACTTCTTGTGTACCTTTGTTATCACCTTGGGACGAGAACGAGTGTTTTGGGGTGCGGTCCGAAATTCAAGATGGCTGCCAGTGGCCATTTTGTACCAAAATTAGTGCAGTCAGTTTTTTGCACAGAACTTTTGCATGAAAGTTCTGATTTGAATAAATTTTTGTATGTACGTTTAGTAACATCGAATACATCACATATAATACAGATTTTTTTCTCGAGCAGAAATTATGCAAATTAGATGAACTTTGATTCATTCAGTGCTACTTATACACAGTAAGTGCGTCATGTTGCAGAAATTCTAAAGAGTGCAGAAATTCTAAAGAGATTTTTAAGATAGTCAGTAACCTTCTACATGTGAACGGGAAGGGCGAGCTCCCTGAGCACACCCATCTTTCCGAGCTCGCATCTAGATTCTCTGACTTTTTCAGAGATAAAATTTCAAAGATTCGTAGTGGCCTCGAAAATTTGGCCTTAAATTCAGTGACCATTGATGAAGACATATCAGTAGATTCTGATATCTCCCTTAACGACTTTCAGCCTCCCACAATGGATGAGGTTAAGTCAGTTATATTGAAAACCTCCTCCACATCTTGTTCTCTCGACCCACTGCCAACATGGTTTCTCAAAAACAGCTCTGTTTTAGACCACCTACTTCCCACCATTACTAGTATATTTTGCTCATCTCTGGCTCTTGGAACTGTACCAACAGCATTTAAGCATGCCCATGTTATTCCACTCCTGAAGAAACCAAGCCTAGATGTCAACGTTCTAAAAAACTACAGACCAGTCTATAACCTTCCTTTTCTGTCTAAATGTCTTGAAAAGGTTATTGCCTCCAGAATTATTCAGCATATTTCAGATAATAACAATCTGGAAATATTTCAATCTGCATACAGACCCGGGCACAGCACTGAAACAGCCTTAATTCGTGTCAGCTCCGATGTGCTGAATTCGATGGACGATCATAGGCTAACATCATTCGTGCTGCTCGACCTGTCTGCTGCATTTGATACGATTGACCACCAAACTCTTTTGTCGCGGTTAGAAAAACGACTCAAAATACGCGGATCTGCCCTTGAGTGGGTACGTTCCTACTTAAGTGACCGAACGCAATCTGTGAAAATATGCGATACTCTATCAGAGCCCGTCGAGCTAAAATATGGCATCCCCCAAGGCTCAGTACTCAGACCCTTACTGTTCACAGTTTACACCCTACCACTTGGGGATCTCATAAGGAAGCACTCTGTAAATTTTCACCTGTATGCAGACGATACCCAGCTGTATCTGTCTGCTGATCTTTCCAATATGAATGACTCCTTAACAACACTGGAGGCATGCATTGAGGATATTCGACAGTGGATGGGGAGAAACTTTCTGAAATTAAATGATGATAAAACAGAATTTGTACAGTTAGGCGCCAAACATCAGCTAGACAAAGTTCCAATTAACTGCTTGAAAATAGGCGATAGCGCAGTTAGCTCAAGTAAAACTGCCCAAAACCTCGGTTTCACTTTTAATGATTGCTTTGATCTGCATAACCAAATCACAAAAGTGAGCAAAAGCTGCTTCCTCCAAATAAGAAACATCAACAAAATCAGAAAGCTACTTGACCAAAACACACTGAAAACTGTTATACAGTCTTTGGTCCTGTCCCGTTTGGACTATTTCGGCCTTCCTCTGAAATCAATGTACCTGCTTCAACATATTCAAAACACCGCAGCTAAGATCATTACCGGTGCGAAAAAATATGACCACATTACACCAATCCTGAAATCTCTGCATTGGCTGCCAGTTGAGTCTCGCATTAAGTATAAGGTATTGGCGATGACACACAACATCTTACATAGCGACAGAGCACCAATCTACCTTAAGCAGGTTATCAAAGTACACACACCGTCGAGGAATCTCAGATCAGCTTCTGAGAGTCTCCTTTTCGTACCGCGAATTCGATCAACAGCAGGGAAGAGATGGTTCACTTTCGCAGCTCTCTCACTCTGGAACGCCCTCCCTCAGAACCTTAGAAAAACCCTAAATGCAGATCACTTCAAGAAAGCTCTGAAAACCCATCTCTTTCAAGCAGCCTTCGGCCGCTGATTATACCATTGTTACCATCACCTATGTGTGCAGCACTTTTGAGCAGCGTTTCGCTGGGAAAAGCGCTATATAAATAATTATTATTATTATGTCAATACAGCCCGGGCTAGAGTCTGTATTTATGAACCGATCTTCACAAAACTTCTTGGGTCCCTTTGTTATCACCTTGGGATGAGAACGAGTGTTTCTGGGTGCAGTCCAAAATTCAAGATGGCTGCCAATGGCCATTTTGTACCGAAATTCGGGCCAATCAGTTTTTTGTACACAACTTCTATACGCCTCAGACTAGAGGCCGTATTTATGAACCGATCTTTACAAAACTTCTTGGGTATCTTTGTTATCACCATGGGACGAGAACGAGTGTTTTTGGGTGCGGTCCAAAATTCAAGATGACTGCCAGCAGCCATTTTGTACCAAAATTAGTGCAATCAGTTTTTTGTACCGAACTTCTGTATGAAAGTTCTGATTTGAATAAATTTTTGTAGGAATTTTTGTAACATGGAATACATCACATATAATGCAGGTTTTTTTCTCGTGCAGAAATTATGCAAATTAGATGAACTTTGATTTATTCAGTGCTACTTATACACAGTAAGTGCGCATGTCAATACGGCTCGGGCTAGAGTCTGTATTTATGAACCGATCTTCACGAAACTTCTTGGTGTACCTTTGTTATCACCTTGTGACAGGAACGAGTGTTTTTCAGTGCCTTTGTTATCACTGTGCTATGAGAACAAATATTTTGAGGTTCAGTCAGACCCACTCTGGGACTCAAAGATTTCTTTTCTGGTTTAGCATCTAACTGCCACCCCACCTTTACAATACTTTACCTTTATATTTGTTACAGGCTACGGTCAGCATTTATGTACAGACCATTACAGTACTTTACATGTACCTTTGTTATCAAGTCATTACCTAGATGTTTGTCATTGCTGTGTCACATACTATACATGTACATGTTTTATACAAATTGAGCTACAGTGTCATTGACACTTCATTTTTAGCTCAACTTTGACGTAAGTCAAATTTGAGCTTATGCCATGGCCAGTCGTCTGTCGTCCATCTGGCCGTCTGTCCGTCTGGCTGTCAACAATTCAATACGGCTCGGCATGTAGTCCGTATTTATGAACCAATCTTTAGGAAACTTCTTGAGTACCTTTGTTATCACCATGGGATGAGAACGAGTGTTTTTAGGTCTGGTCCGAAATTCAAGACGGCCGCTGGCAGCCATTTTGTACAAAATTAGGTGCAATCAATTTTTGCGCAGAACTTCCATATGAAAGCGATGATTTGAATAATTGTTTGTGTGAATGTTTAGTACCATGGGATACATCACATATAATACGGGCTTTTTCTCATGCATAAATTATGCCAATTAGACTAACTTTGATCTATTTGGTGTTACTTTCAGCACTGTAACTGCAAATGCCAATACAGTTCGGGCTAGAGGCCGTATTTATGAACCGATCTTTACGAAACTTCTTGAGTACCTATGTTATCACCGTGGAACGAGAACAAGTGGTTTTGGGTGCGGTCCGAAATTCAAGATGGCCACCAGCAGCGATTTTGTACTTTAGTTAGTGCAATCAGTTTTTTGTACAGAACTTCCGTATGAAAGTTCTGATTTGAATAAATTTTTGTATGAATGTTTAGTAACATGGGATACATCACATACAATACAGGTTGTTTTCTCGTGCAGAAATTTTGCAAATTAGATGAACTTTGATTTATTAGTGCTACTTATACACAGTAAGTGCACATGTCAATACGGCTCGGGCTAGAGTCTGTATTTATGAACTGATCTTCACAAAACTTCTTGGGTACCTTTGTTATCACCTTGGGATAAGAATCAGTGTTTCTGGGTGCGGTCCAAAATTTGAGATGGCTGTCAGTGGCCATTTTGTACCGAAATTAGGTCCAATTAGTTTTTTGTACACAACTTCTATACAGCTCAGGCTGTATAGAAGTTGTGTACAAAAAACTAATTGGACCTGTATTTATGAACCGATCTTTACAAAACTTCTTGGGTACCTTTGTTATCACCGTGGGATGAGAACGAGTGTTTTGGGGGTGCAGTCAAAAATTCAAGATGGCCGGCAGCCATTTTGTGCCAAAGTTAGTGCAATCAGTTTTTTGTACCGAACTTCTGTATGGAAGTTCTGATTTGAATAAATTTTTGTATGAGTGTTTAGTAACATGGAATACATCACATATAATACAGGTTTTTTTCTCTTGCAGAAATTATGCAAATTAGATGAACTTTGATTTATTCAGTGCTACTTATACACTGTAAGTGCACATGTAACTATGGCTAGAGCTGGAGGCTGTATTCATGAACCGATCTTCACGAAACTTATTGGGTACCTTTGTTATCACCTTGGAATGAGAATGAGTGTTTTTGGGTGCGGTCCAAAATTCAAGATGGCGGCCGGCGGCCATTTTGTACCAAAATTAGTGCAATCAGTTTTTTGAACAGAACTTCTGTATGAAAGTTCTGATTTGAATAAATGTTTGTATGAATGTTTAGTAACATGGAATACATCACATATAATACAGGTTTTTTTCTCGAGCAGAAATTATGCAAATTAGATGAACTTTGATTTATTCAGTGCTACTTATACACAGTAAGTGCATGTGTCAATACGGCTCGGGCTAGAGGCTGTATTTATGAACCGATCTTCACAAAACTTTTTGGGTACCTTTGTTATCACCTTGGGACGAGAACGAGTGTTTCTGGGTGCGGTCCAAAATTCAAAATGGCTGCCAGTGGCCTTTTTGTACCAAAATAGGTCCATTAAATTTTTTTGTACACAACTTCTTTTCGTCTCAGGCTAGAGGCCGTATTTATGAACTGGTCTTTACGTAACTTCATGGGTACCTTTGTTATCACCGTGGGATGAGAACGAGTGTTTTTGGGTGCGGTCCAAATTTCAAGATGGCCACCAGCAGCCATTTTGTACCAAAATTAGTGCGATCAGTTTTTTGTACAGAACTTCTGTGTGAAAGTTCTGATTTGAATAAATTTTTGTAGGAATGTTTAGTAACATGGAATACATCACATATAATACAGGTTTTTTTCTCGTGCAGAAATTATGCAAATTAGATGAACTTTGATTTGTTTAGTGCTACTTATACACAGTAAGTGCACATGTCAGTACGGCTCGGGCTAGAGTCTGTATTTATGAACTGATCTTCATGAAATTTCTTGGGGTACCGTTGTTATCATCTTGTGACAGGAACAAGTGTTTATGGGTGACTTTGTTATTACTGTGCTAAGAGAACAAATATTTTGGGGTTCAGTCAGACCCACTCTGGGACTCAAAGATTTCTTTTCTAGTTTAGCATCTGACTGTCACACCCACCTTTACAATACTTTACCTATATATTTGTTACAGGCTACGATCAGCATTTATGTACAGACCTTTACAATACTTTACATGTACTTTTGTTATCAGGTCATTACCTCGATGTTTGTCATTGCTGTGTCACATACTATACATGTGCATGTCTTAAACAAGTTGAGTTACAGTGTCATTGACACTTTCATTTAAATTTTTTTTTTAAAATTTCAACAAAACCATATCATGTGACCCCTCTTTGGAACTAGCTCATTCCAAAGAGGGGTCACATGATATAGTTTTGTTGAAATGTTATGAAAAACAATATTTTTTCAGCTGCTGAATTTGCATATTACATGGGGTGGATGCGGGCGATTCATTGGGTAAAGGGTTAAACCAGTGTAAATTTCCATACACCCTGGAATATACACTGATAACGATTTTGTTTTCTCAGGAATGAAACAAATGAAATTGGATACCTTTAGTGGTAATAGCTTTTTATATTCAATATTTTTAATTAAGGTATGCCAAAAAAAAAACCAAAAAAACTTCCACCATATGTTAGTCTATACAACTTAGCTAGTAGAGTGCTAAATTATTTTGGGTCATTATAATTTGTTCCCATGTCTTCATCTTGGTACAATTCTTATATGTTAGAGGCAAATCCATACAAACTAATAATTTTACTCAAAAGATAATATAAAACACATTCACAGAATATGAAGCTTTCAGGTTGCAGACCCTGCACTTCATCAAATGGCAGTTCATTGGCCATTCAATCAACCCTTAATGTGCATATTAACCTCAGCTTAACATTGGTCAATTCCACATTACAGGTTGACTGGTCAGTTTCTAACCTCGCAATCTTGTGCAATGTTTTGTAAATATTCATAAGAACAAGTGTATGATCAAGTACGTCACTCTTACTGTCAGTCTAAGAAATAAATGGAACAGTGTACAGTGAGAGCCTCAACTGTTATAGTAATTCAATAAATAAGGCCCCACAATGTAGATCTTCTGTTTCTCAGGCCATTTTTTTAAAATTGCTTGTCAGCGGGCGGTTCTAAGCTCACCTTGACAAAGTCAAGCTGAGCTAATCCCATCACTCTCCGTCCGTTGTCCACCTGTCGCCCGTCAACACCATGTTTTGGTCTTCTCCTCCAAAACCACTGGGCCAATTCAAGTGAAAGTGATTGATTGTCTTGAAGGGGCATTGCATTTTTGTTCAACTCAGCATGCCCAGCCCCATAGGGAAGGGGTGAGGGAAAATGCTCCAAAATATTTTTAAAATCTTCTTCTCATGGACCAGTGGGTACAATGACTTGATATTTGTCATGGAGCTTCCTTTTGAGGAGTAGATTCAAGTTTGTTCAAAAGAAGTTTGTGAAGCAATTTTTGGCTTTGTAATGGGAGGGCTAATATTTTTGGCCCTTCCCAAAATGTCTATTTTCTGAACCGATGGCGCAATTTGAACGAAATTGGTATGTGATATTATTGAGTCATAAGAACTTGACTCATGCAAAAAAAAAATTATTCCTGCATCCCCATGGGAACCCCAGGAGCTAAAAGTAGAAATATTTTCAAACACCCATATTTCCCAAACCACACGGAACAAAGAACTGTTATTTGGTATGAAACATCCTTAGGACTAGTAGAATTGAGTTGTAAAAAAAAATTGCCATCGGTTATGCTAGGGTGTTCTGTAGAGGGCATAAAAAAAATGCTGAGTCAGCACATTTGCAAATATTTTAAAAAATCTTTTCTCCAGAACCAATGGTCAGAATCTTTTGATATTCAGTATACAGCATCCATGATGAGGGGGGGGGGGGGGGGGGGGGGGGGGGGGGGGCTGGGGGGGGGGGGGGGGTCAGATACAAGTTTGTTAAAATAAAGCCCATTAGTTCATATTTGGGCTCAATACAGGAGCCCAAATTTTCAACTTCAGGCAAAATGGGAAATATTATTTAAAAATCTTCTTAAGAACCACCAGTCAGAATCTTTTAATGTTTGGTATACATCATTGTTATGAGAGTCTGATTCAAGATTGTTCAAACCAAGCCCTAGGTTAATATTTGGGCTTCCTATGGAAGCCCAAGTTTTAACTTAGTTCAATATAGGGGATAATTTTTTATAATTTTCTCTTCAGATCCACCAGTCAGAGAGCTTTCATTTTTGGTATGCAACATTTCTAGGGGGGTCAGATTCAAGTTTGTTCAAATCGGATCCCTAGGTATATATTTGGGCTCGCTATGGTAGCCCAAATTTTAACGTGGTACAATATGAGGAAATTTCTTAAAAATCTTCTTCTTCGGGTCCACCCATCAGAATTCTTTCATATTTGATATACAACATCTCTAGGGGTGTCAGATTCAAGTTTGTTTACATCAGATCTGTAGGTTAATATTTGGGCTCACTGTGGTAGCCCAAATTTTAACTTAATGCAATATGAAGAAATTTCTTTAAAAGTGTTTTTCTTCAGATCCAACAGTCAGAATGCATTCAGATTTGGTATACAACATCTCTAGTGAGGTCAGATTCAACTTTGTTCAAATTGAGAGCCTGGGTTAGTATTTGGGCTCCCTATGGGAGTCAGAATTGGCTATGTAGCTGAAGAATTAGAAATTTTGTATTCATTACCCTCTAGAGGTATGTAACTAAGATTAATCCTCATAGGTTGTATCAAGGGACTTCATAGGGGAGCTCCACATTTTACGTTATGATCAACTGAAGAAAAGATATGATGATCGGACTATTTTTGTCTCTCCTGAGGGCTCAAGGATTAACAATGTATCCTATGGAGATGGACTCATTCTTGGACTCTGTTTATATTGTGTTCTGTTCAAGGTGTGCTCTTCAGGCCCCATGGGGCATCTTGTTTATTAGCTCACCTGACTGAAAGTCAGGGTGAGCTTTTCTTATCACTCTTCGTCCCTCGTCCGTCGTCCGTTGTGAAAGTGGTGTTTGAGCCTCTTTCTCCTAAACCACTGGCCACATTTTAATTAAATTTCATGTAAGTAGTGGTTATATAGGGGCATTTTGATTTTTATTCAAATTAGGTTTCGGCTCATATTGAGCAGAGATGTGGGGAAAAAATGGCCAAATTTTTTGAAAATCATCTTCTAATGAACCACTAGTAGCAGAGACTTGATATGTGGTATACAGAGTCCTTTTGAGGTTTAGAATCAAGTTTGTTCAAGAGAAGTTTGTCGGGCATTATTTGCCTTCGTTATGGGAGGGGCAGAAATTTTGGCCACGCCTAAAATTTTTATTTTCTGAACCGTGAGGTCGATTTAAACCAAATTTGATATGAGATGATAATAGGTCATAAGTAGTTGATTGATGCGAAAAAATGTTTCTCATTGCCCCATGGGAACCTCGGGAGCTAAAAATAGGAAAACCTTAAAACTGCCATATCTCCAAAACTACATGGCACAGAGAATTCTTATTTTGTATGAAGCTTACTTTTATCCAGTAGAATAGAATGGTTAAAAAAAATCACTATCGGTTTGATCACAAGGTACTTTTTTCAGGACTTTGAAAAAGTGCCGAGTCAGCACTTTTTAACACTGTAGCCAATGGGAAAAACATTAAAAAATCTTCTTCTCCAGATCCAGCAGGCAGAATCTTTTGATATTTGGTATGCAACATTGTAGGGTGGATCTGATTCAAGTTTGTTCAAATCGGCTCCCTAGATTCATATTTGGGCTCGCTATAGAAGCTCGAATTCGAACTTAGTGCATTTCAGGCAAATTTCTTCAAAAATATTCTTCTCCAGATCCAGTAAGTAGAATCTTTTGATATTTGGTATGCAACATTGTGGTATTGATCTGATTCAAATTTGTTCAAATCGGCTCCCTAGATTCATATTTGGGCTCACTATAGAAGCTCGAATACGAACTTAGTGCATTTCAGGCAAATTTCTTCAAAAATCTTCTTCTCCAGATCCAGCAGGCAGAATCTTTTGATATTTGGTATGCAACATTGTGGGGTGGATCTGATTCAAGTTTGTTCAAATCGGCTCCCTAGATTCATATTTGGGCTCACTATAGAAGCTCGAATTCGAACGTAGTGCATTTCAGGCAAATTTCTTCAAAAATCTTCTCCAGATCCAGCAGGCAGAATCTTTTCATATTTGGTAAGCAACATTGTGGGGTGGATCTGATTCAAGTTTGTTCAAATTGCCCCCCCCCCCCCCCCCCCCCCCTGGGTTTATATTTGGGCTCAGTATAGGAGTCCAAATTTGAACTTAGTGCATTTCAGGCAAATTTCTTAAAAAATCTTCTTCTCCAGATCCAGCAGGCAGAATCTTTTGATATTTGGTATGCAACATTGTGGGGTGGATCTGATTCAAATTTGTTCAAATCGGCTCCCTAGATACATATTTGGGTTTACTATAGAAGCTTGAATTCGAACTTAGTGCATTTCAGGCAAATTTCTTCAAAAATCTTCTTCTCCAGATCCATCAGGCAGAATCTTTTCATATTTGGCATGCAACATTGTGGGGTAGATCTGATTCAAATTTGTTCAAATCGGCCCCCTGGATTCATATTTGGGCTCACTATAGAAGCCTGAATTCGAACTTAGTGCATTTCAGGCAAATTTCTTCAAAAATCTTCTTCTCCAGATCCAGCAGTCAGAATCTTTTGATATTTGGTATGTAACATTGTGGGGTGGATCTGATTCAAGTTTGTTCAAATCGGCCCCCCCTGGGTTTATATTTGGGCTCAGTATAGGAGCCCAAATTTGAACTTAGTGCATTTCAGGCAAATTTCTTTGAAAATCTTCTTCTCAAGATCCAGCAGGCAGAATCTTTTGATATTGGGTATGCACCATGCTTAGGGGGGTGAGATTCAAGTTTGTTCAAGCCAAGTCCCTGAGTTCATATTTGGGCTCACTGTGGTAGCCCGAATTATAACTTAGTTCAAAATGAGGAATTTTCTTTAAAAAATCTTCTTCTTCAGATCTAGCAGTCGGAATGTTTTGATATTTGGTGTGCAGAATCCTTAGGGGGGTGAGATTCAAGTTTGTTAAAGCCAAGACCCTGAGTTCATATATGGGCTCCCTGTGGGTGCCTAAATTATAACTTAGTTCAGTATGAGGAATATTCTTTAAATATCTTCTTTTTTTTTTAGATCCACTGGTCAGAATCTTTGGATATTTGGTATATAAGATTTTCTTAGGAGGAGCAGATGCAACTTGTTGAAATCAATTCTCTGGGTTGATATTTAGGCTTCCATGTCAGGTGAGCGCCCTCAGGCCCCTTGGGGCCTCTTGTTTTATTTTTGTAATTATTTCTTCTCCATCAAAAAGTTCATATTCTTGTGTTTTTTTTCAATTTTTAGGCCTCATAATCTACAGAATAGCATGGATGGTGGTGTATTTTGTCTCTTGAGTACAACAAAGCTTAGCAGTGCTAAAGCATTGCAAAGCCTTGTTGCACTCAAGGGACAAATTTATCAATTTTATTAACTTGGGTAAAATATCAGACATAAGCCATTTAATTTTTATTTTTTTAAATTTGCATTGGTAATAAAAAGAGAGCATATGGCAGAGAAAATGACTATGTGGGAGGGCCCTAGAAGCATATTTTTAACTTTTTAGGCCTAAATGCATTTGAGTATATATTGAATCATTGAGTGACAGGAACATAGCCAGTCGCTCGCTCTGATCAACAGTGATGCATGGGAAAGGCGCACGATCGCTCTCGCGCACCATCACTCATGCAAAAATTGTTCAAGGTGGGCGAATAATCGCTCGCCTCTGTTCTTGGGTGTTTTTTATCCATTTGAGTTGCATCAACAGAAACATTCAATTCATTTGACAAAGTCAAGCTGAGCTATTGCCATCACTTCTTGTCCGTCGGCGTATGTACGTACGTAGTACGTACGTCTACAATTTCCTTTGGCACACCTCACAGGTCGCATTTATGATCAGATCACTTTGAAACTTGGTATGCTTGTTTGGGGTGACCTCTAGATGGGAGCTATCGATTTTCTTCAATTTTCGTCAAAAAATGTTGCCTCGGCCAACGTTCTTAGAACTTAGTTTAGTCAAACCACAATATTTCCCTTTGGCACACCCTACAGGGCACATTTATGATTTGATTGCTTTGAAACCTGGTATGCTTGTTTAGGGTGACCTCTAGATGGGAGCTATCGACTTTCTTCAATTTCTGGCAAAAGATGTTGCCACGGCCAACGTTCGTAGAACTTAGTTTAGTCAGACCTCAATATTTCCCTTTGGCGCACCCTACAGGGCACATTTATGATCAGATTGCTTTGAAACATGGTATGCTTATTTGGGGAGACCTCTAGATGGGAGCTATCGATTTTCTTCAATTTCCGTCAAAAAATGTTGCCGCGCCAACGTTCTTAGAACTTAGTTTAGTCAGAAAACTCAATATTTCCCTTTGGCACACCCTGCAGGGCACATTTATGATCGGATTGCTTTGAAACCTGGCATACTTGTTTGGGGTGACCTCTAGATGGGAGCTATCGATTTTCTTCAATTTCCGGCAAAAAATGTTGCCACGGCCAACGTTCGTAGAACTTAGTTTAGTCAGACCTCAGTATTTCCCTTTGGCACACCCTACAGGGCACATTTGTGATCAGATTGCTTTGAAGCCTGGTATGCTTATTTGGGGAGACGTCTAGATGGGAGCTGTCGATTTTCTTCAATTTCTATCAAAAAATGTTGCCGGGGTCAACGTTCTTAGAACATAGTTTAGTCAGAAGACTCAATATTTCCCTTTGGCACACCCTACAAGGCACATTTATTATCGGATTGCTTTGAAACCTGGCATGCTTGTTTGGGGTGACCTCTAGATGGGAGCTATCGATTTTCTTCAATTTTCGTCAAAAAATGTTGCCACGGCCAACGTTCTTAGAACTTAGTCAAACCACAATATTTCCCTTTGGCACACCCAACAGGGCACATTTATGATTTGATTGCTTTGAAACCTGGTATGCGTGTTTAGGGTGACCTCTAGATGGGAGCTATCGATTTTCTTCAATTTCTGGCAAAAAATGTTGCCACGGCCAACGTTCATGGAACTTAGTTTAGTCAGACCTCAGTATTTCCCTTTGGCACACCCTACAGGGCACATTTGTGATCAGATTGCTTTGAAACCTGGTATGCTTGTTTGGGGAGATCTCTAGATGGGAGCTGTCAATTTTCTTCAATTTCCGTCAAAAAATGTTGCCGGGGCCAACGTTCTTAGAACATAGTTTAGTCAGAAGACTCAATATTTCCCTTTGGCACACCCTACAAGCCACATTTATGATCGGATTGCTTTGAAACCTGGCATGCTTGTTTGGGGTGACCTCTAGATGGGAGCTATCGATTTTCATCAATTTCCATCAAAAAATGTTGCTGCGGCCAACGTTCTGAGAACTTAGTTTAGTCCAACCTCAATATTTCCCTTTGGCACACCCTACAGGGCACATTTATGATCGGGTTGCTTTGAAACCTGGCATGCTTGTTTGGGGTTACCTCTAGATGGGAGATTTTCTTTTCATTTCAAACAAAAAACTGTTGCTGTTAGCAACAATCTTTGAATTTATTGCATTTGTGCATGAACATTCTTTGACCTGGCCTGGTATGATAAAAACATTTATCATAGGATTGTTTTTGAACTTGGTGTGCTCATTAGGCAAGAACTTCAGATAAGAGCTATTGATAAGCATTCATTTCTGTGAAAAAAAGTTGCCATTTACAATAACCTCTGAACACACTGCATTTGTGTATCAACATTCTTCCTTTAGCCAGTCTTACAGTTTACATTTAATAATGCATGGATTACTCTGACGTTGTGCACACACAATGAAGTTATGTTGAAATTACATCAAATAACATTGGTACCAGTGATCTTCAATTTTGCCATTTCATTTATAACTATCAAGTTCAAGTTTGTCAAGTTGAGCTACAGTGTCATTGACACTTTCATTGATGTTGGGAATTTTTTAAGAATCACTCACAATTTGATACGTTTAAAGTACAATTCCAAACAATTTCCTTTTCGTCATTATGAACATGACACACAGCAGTTCTCTTATACATCCACACACAACACACTAACAGTAAGAGTGTTGTACATTGACAACTCGCCCAGACCTTACTCCTGCCAGAAAACGAACACGCATTTGCAGATATAAAAAATGGTGGTCATTCTGAGATCTGAGAAACGTTTTAATACTTCCGTATTTTTTTTTATCTGAGACATGCGGAATGTTGCCCTGTTCCTTATTTTCATTTACACACGTGACACCTGTCACACCAATTCACCAGTGACACGAATTAATGTGCCTGATTTGGAATTTACACATCCATTTTCCACGATTTTAATAATCTGCCATTTAAAATCCATAACTAATTTTAGTGGGTTACATATATTTTCACCATCAAAATTTCCATCCGTGTTCAGTTGTATTCATACATTCATTTTGAAGGATGCTTGTCAATGGAATTGTGAAATAAATTTTTGTACATGCCATAATATATAGTTCACTTCAGATTATCTAGATCTTACAAGATAAAAGTTCATTTCAGGAATTCTGGTAATACATTTAATAAACAAACACTAGATTTCAAGCTTGCAATTTTATTCTGAACCACAGGCAAACAATAACATTAACTTAACTTAATTTAGAAAAAAATACACTTTGAATATACAATTCAACAGTATTAAAAATATGAAGATAAACATTGAATCAAAATCACTCTCCTCACATTTTTCACTCTCGCAAACTTGATTTGAGGTGAGCGATTTTCCACTCGCCTCCATTTTGCTCCCATTTGTCACTGGATCAATGAAGCTGTCATGCCTTGTATAACTGTCTCCGCCAGTGTTCTAATAATGACAAACAAGTTATTAAAATGACAGTTAATATTTTATGTTACAATCCAGGAAGTCACATATTCTGTACAATTTTCACAAGGTCAGAGTGCAAAAAAGTTACTTTCAGTTTACAAATAAAGTAGTCCACATAATTAGCAAGAGCACTTCGAATGGAGTGAATTAAGATGTGTTGATGTTAGCCTACAAGTGCTTATTAAATCATGAAGATTGGGAACCACGCAATTGATAAAAAAAAAAGTATGTCCACACATATAATTATCTGACAAGCTTGCATGCGGCACACGCCATGTATATAACTCACTATTCACAAGGAATATTGCCATTGTCATGGTATATATACAGGATCTGGAATCGTTTCTGTCCATCCTTCTGTTTGTCGATCCATCTGTCCTTCCCCCATTTCCTGTCACCATATTTAAAAGAAAATCCTTGAAAGTATTTTTCTAAGATTTGTTAAATAGCTTTTTGATGATAATATCATGAATGGATTGCGAACCAGCTCTGTTCAAGTATTTCTTAACCCTTTACCTAACATGAAAAGCAGACAACACTTGCAAAAAAAAAATCTTGAATAACAAAATTTTTATACTGTACCAATGACCCAGACTTAGCTGGTGCTAACTCTAAAATATCTAGGGCCAAACGCAAATTTTACCCCCAATCCCCAAAATTTGCATCTAAAACCGAAAATTACATGTCTTATATGGTCCTCCATACTTTTACTCCACTGCGCATGCGCAGTGTCAAGGAGGTCTCAAAATTGGCGCAATTATCATTCTTTGTTTGGCCTTCAATACAGTTACACTTCACTGTTATTTGTGCTTGTAAATCTCAGTTTTAAGAATGCCAGACACATAATTAAGAGAGAAATGGTGGATATAAGGAGGAAATAGAAGGAGGAGAGGAAAAAACAGTGGAAACAAATGTTCAGGGCTGTAACTTATAATTATTTTACGAAATTATTCATGTTACCTATTTTTGAGGCATGACCTTGTTGTGGTCATTCTTGCTGTGAATGTTCCATTGTTTAATCAGTGTTTCCTCTCTCCCTTTCCTTTATTACCCCCTAGCTATTCTCCCATGCTTTTGGCTTATTTTTTTGTAATGTTTATTACTAAAATTTCTTGGGAATTTTGTCTTGGAAACAGAATTATTTTCTGTTGTTTTCCCCATGTTTACGTCCTCACCCTTGGGTGGTTAGGCATTTTGGTCTGCATCTACCATCTGATGTTCTGCAGTTTCTTCTCTGGAAGTCTCTGTTTTTGCATCAGATAGTGTTTAAATTGGTAACTGATTTCGGGCCATGTTTATCAGTGCCTGGAGTCATGTTTCCGGTTTGTTTACACTTTTTGTTTATGTTGACAACAGTTACTTCTTACAGTGATTACTTGTCCTCTGCTTAGTTCAGTTCATAGCAAGATACATTAATATTGTCCGTAAGTGTTACATTAATTTTTTGAAATGATTTTAAAATTTTTGTCCACACTTAGGCATTTTTGGGATCCATTTGGGCTCATTGTTCCCATTGGGAACTTGGGCTCTTCTGAAAATTTTTTCAAAAATTTTTTTTTTTGGAAATTATTTTCTTTTGAAATGTTATAATGGATTATAACATATTATGTATATTTATTTCAAGGGTTAGTGCAAGTAATATGACTGTGTATATTTTTTCATGTTGAAAAAATATTCTTCAATTGTAATGCGAGGATATCTTCCTCAAATTCACAGGTTCATTATGTTTCTTATAGTCAATGTAGTCACACTAATTCTTGCTCTGTGTGTGTTGATTGATATGACAACGTTGGAGACGTGTGTCACGGTATTTTGTTAGCGGTGAGAGGTCCATTACAGTCCTCTGTCCATAGGGTCACTCTATATTATCAGTTTCTTTTTCAGAATTCAGAGTGATGTTTCCGTGATGTCTTCAACAAGTGTGTCTCCGTCGTTGCAATATTAGGGCTAGTGAGAAGTGCTCAAGGTATTACGACAATTGCCGGGAGTTCGCTAGTTCGATTGAAGGCATTAATCGCCGCTAGTCCAC
Source organism: Pictodentalium vernedei (assembly GCA_031216915.1). NCBI lineage: Eukaryota > Metazoa > Mollusca > Scaphopoda > Dentaliida > Dentaliidae > Pictodentalium > Pictodentalium vernedei. The sequence goes on from CM062293.1 coordinate 257,729,809, forward strand.
CCGGTGTCATGACCATTCACCAGGAAAGATTGGCTCAGCACCCGGGTTCATCCGTTGCGGTCCAGGGAAGCAGATTGTATTATGCGAGCATTATAAAACATCAGATGTGCGCACCCAGCAATGACGGATCCGAGGATAGTATGGAGGAAGCCCGTCAGTCCAGTAGCTAGCTCGTCCAGGTCCACCCGGACCGTGAGCGAGATAGGCCCCCTCTCTCTTGCATCAACATCTGCGCCGCGATGTTGTTGTATGTTTGTTCGCTTAGTCGGAGCTTATGTCCACTCCTCCTGCTTGGGACGCTCCATCGCATGACAGTCCGACGCAGCTGTTATATTGGCTTCCTCATCCTCGTCAACACACACGACTGCACCTTGGCTATGTGACCACAGATTTCCAGGGGACGTTCGCATATTATATAAATGCAGGATTGAACGTCCCTGGTGTTCTTGCTTTGCCGACCAAGGAATACACGTCGACCAGGTTACTCCATCTGCTAGTCAGTGATACGAGACCTTTCCAGTTGGGACGTTCGCATATTATATAAATGCAGGAATGAACGTCCCGCGAGCTTACAGCGGATTATTCACATAGGACCGCGGCTCCGCAGATCTCATAGAGTAACATGAACAAGGTGTTGTTACCGTGATGTCTTCGTAAAGTGTGCTTCAGTCGTCACAGTCAAATGAAGAGCTAGCGGCTAAAGTGCTCGTGCAGATACGTCAATTACCCGAGAGTTCGCTAGTTCGATCGAAGGGTTTGACGTCCACTAGCTCGCCCGGTGTCGCAACCATTCATCGAATGGCTCAGCACCTGGGTTCGTCCGTTGCGGTCCAGGAAGGAAATTTGGGTGATGCGAACACTATAAAATACAATGTGCACACCCAGTGACGATGGATACGAGGATGGTACGGAGGAAGCCTATTAGTCCGGTTCCTAGCTCGTCCAGGTCCATCCGGGCTGCGATTGAGAGAGGTCCCTCTCTCGTACTACAACATCTGGGCACAGATGTTGTGGTACAAAATGTTCCTCAGCCAGGGCATACGTCCACCGCTCGGGACGCTCCGTTATATAGACAGTCCAGAGAGACTGCTCTTTCGGCTTCCTCATCCTCATGACAGCACACGCAACCGCACCTTGGCTACGTGACCAGTCATATTCCACCAACATCGCCGACCAGGGATTCGACCAAGTCACGCCATCCGGTAGCCAAGGATACGAGGGTTTCATACTCCGGACGTTCGCATATTAAAAATATGCAGGAATCAACGTCCAAGGAGCTTCTAGCGGCTAAATTTTGTAAGACCGCAGCTCCATAGGCCTTCGTTCCGGACATGCTATCGCAGATAGCACAAATTATCGCAGCATCCCAGCACGCGACAGTAACTTTGTCGGATTAAGAATTATCCGAGGAAGCTGGGTTGGTACGTTTTGCTGCAGCTTCAGGCACGGACGACCAAGAATTACAAGTGGTCCGACAGGATGGCGAAAGGGATACGGATGAGTTGTATTTTCCCTTTCGGAACAACATAATTGCCGTAGAGTGCATCCAGCATTATCGTCTGACGTTGTTCCTCCGGACCAAAAATTGCTGCGTTGCCGGATAAGAGACTGATAGCGCCACTGGACTCAGAATTCTTATCGGTTTAGGGACATCATCCCTCAGTTTCTGATATAGTCCAGATATGTCTCACGGACATTTGATCTGTTGAATGACGCTATATTTATATAACTTGCTACCTAAATGGGCAGGTCAGGTTTCTTATCAGCAAATGCTCTACATCTGCCTTTCATCAATTTATGGAATATTTTGTAACGGCAGGACAGAGCATTCTGAGAGTTCTCTGCATCTAGACGACCAGTTCAGGACCTAGTATTGTTTATACCGTCGTCTATGTCGGTTCCAACCACGATGTTGAAAACAACAATATCGTCTAGCAGGGTCAGCTTAGACGCATCATCGTACGCAGATCACCTTACCAGAACATTATCATTACATAAAGGAAAAAGAATTCTAGGATGTACAACCTCCTTAAGAGTTCTTTCAAGGTCCTCACGTAAAACTCTGCCCTTTTAGTGGCAATATGGACTTGGTTAGACATGACGCGGCCCTGGCTACATCCACACGTGTGTATAGTAAGGTGAAAAACTCTCTCAGAGTCGTTACGGTCTCCAGAGAGTTTTCTTGGACGACAAGCTTTCCGCAGTCTATGATCAGATAACTAAGAAAGCTTCAGACTCTCTGCTATTCAAATCCGCTTCCATATAGTTGGATTCAGCAGAGAAGAGTAGGACAGGCAAGGGAAGTTCCTATAGAGGTTCCTATGCGTCCTCTAGGTCTTATTCTAGAGACCGTCAGGGTAGCGACTCAGGTAGGGGCCGTAATTCTGGCCGAGTCATCTGGTCAGACGCCCCTAGGTCGACGGGGCGAGGTGCGGGCCGTGGAGGACATGGCTTCTCCTTCCGCAAGCCTCGCAGGACCAGGAGGTAATGGTATTAACCTCTATCGTGTACTAGTGAGCGGAAGTCTGTCAAGTTTTTCAATTAATTGGGAGTAGATTACGGACGTCCCTTGGATTCGAGGGGTGATTTCGGAAGAACTAAATTGTCCTTCAAACAAAAACCTCCGTTAACTCAAAGTCCAAGATGGACTCAGCTTCCGTCAAGACCTCAGGAAAGAGGCTTGCTTCCATCAGATGTCCAGTCTCTTCTGGAACGATCACGATAGAGATCGTAGAAATCCAGGACTTTCCAGGTTTCTACAACCATCCTTTTCTGGTTCCAAATCCAGACGGCTCGTTCCGTCCACTCATAATTCTGAGCTGGATAAACAAGCTGATCGTGGCTCTAAGTTTATATATGGAGTCCATCTGATTGGTCAGAGCAAGTATTCGGGTGTACGATTATGCTACATGCATAGATCTCAAGATGCGTACTTTCACGTCATGATACATCAGGCGTTCAGAAAGTATCTTCGCTTCTTCATCATAGGAGTCATGTATCAGTTCCAAGCAATGTGCTTCAGTCTGAAGCTAGCCCCCAGGGCTTTCACTCGAATAACGAACTCGGTAATGACTCATTTCCGAGCTCATTCGTCTGCGATAACGTCGGCCAACCTGGACGACATTCTTTAGAGGTACAGCAATGAGTTAACGCTTCAGAACGATGTGCAGAATCTGCTTCTATTGCTCCGACGTCTCAGTTTCATAAGTAAACGAGGAGAAGTCGGATCTGGTATCATCCAAGTCATTCACCCACCGGGGGATGAGCTTCGAAACGCACAACATTCTCGTTCGTCTGCCGTTACCCAGAGCGAAATTAATCAGTTGTTATGCTCACTATTGTCTTCGCTCAGACAAGGTCTCAGCGAGAGATCTCATGAGACTGATATATTTGTGTGGAACTGCCGCGATTTTATTCCGATGGGGCGGTTACGCACTTGTCCTCTCCAATTTCTTCTGATCCAGAATTGGAGGGTGAAGATTTTTTCGCTCGATACGGACATCTTCTTGTCAGTCAAGTGAATAAGAGATTCAGACTTGGGCAGGTTTTCAGTGGTTAACTCAGGGAGTTCCACTGCAATTGCCGGATCTGAGTTTTACAGTCTTGACGGATGCCAGTCAAACAAGTTGGGTCGTATCATTGAGCCCAACGGATTTGAAGGGCCAGGGTCTTTGGGATCCGTAGTTCCTAATTAAGCACATTAACATCAAGAATGATGTCATTTTGGCTTGCACTACGTTATTGGATGAACGTTATTCAGAATGCTCATGTGCTAATTCTGTCCGACAATTCGACGGTATTAGCGTATTTTCAGAACTAGGGAGACAATCATTCCATTCTGTTATTCATGTTAACGGAAGGAATCTTCTGTTTGTACTAGAACATCAAGTTCTCCTATCGGTCCATCATATTCCGGGTCGTCTGAACGTATTAGCGGATTCCCTTCACGGAGGGGCCGCTTGTTGACGCCAGAATGGACTTTCAACAAACGAGTATTCTATCAGATTTGCTATCAAGGAGAGCGGCATATGATCGACTTTTTCGTGACGCATTTCAACAATCAGTTGCAGAAGTATGTGTCATAATGTTTGGATTTTCGAGTATTTGCAGTAGATGCTCTATCGATCTCGTGAGACGGAATAATAGGATATGCGTATCTTTCAGCGCCGTTGATTCAGCAGATATTGCTCAAGTTATATATCTCAATGCAAAATTCTGTTGGGAGCATTTCTACCTCCACAAAGACTGTGGATTAATCTACTCAGGCATCTGTAGTGGGACATGCCTTTGAAGCTTCCTTCACATTTCGGTCCATTCTATGGTCAGATGGATTCAATTTACTATCAGTACTGCTTATGATAATATCTTCAATCAGCAGTCTGTGCTTTAGTTTTAAGCTCATGAAGTAAGAGTTTCTACATCATGGGCTTACGCTAATAATGTTGCTATTACAGATCTAATGAGGGCTGCATATTGTTCTTAGCCCTCCACTTTCTCGAATTTGTATCTGAGAAATATTGAGTCCTTTTCTGCAGATCTGCATTGATTAGGTCCATTATTTTGCACTGAGAATGTCGTCCACTGAACAGTGGCAACTATATATATGTAGGCTTACGGTTCCGGCAGTGACTCTGTCCTGCTGCCCTCTTCACTCTGGAGTATTTGATCACCTGCTTTATAGTATAAAGCAAGGGAATACCTCCCTTGGAGTCAGTAATTCCGAGTCGGTACCGGGATGGTTTTAAAGTAAAGCTAATGTTTACTCATCTAAGTAATATTTTTTAAGTGTTGCTCGGTGTGAGACATTTGTATATATCAGGTATTAATCGGGCGTTAATATACAATCCTCGGACACTTTTATATGAGTATATAGAGTCTCATTTTGCGGGACTTCCTTATTTATTGGCTTTCCTTTAAAAAATATTAGTATAAAGGGTTATACTGAATGTTAATAGAGATCATTGATGTTATTGCGCTCAATTACAGAATGGTGTTGTGTCTTTCTTTTTGATACAAATAAGAAAGATACATGTAAAGCCTATCTCTCGTTTTCTCCTTCAGGGGATAGTTCTGTTATATGTAATTAAGTCTATTGGATTTTCCTTTATGTCCTAGGCCCTCCAACCTTTTTACTATTCAGCTAAGTCTGGGTCATTGGTACAGTATAAAAATGTTAAAAAATTTATAGTAATTTATATATTTTTTATACTTACCAATGACCCAGACGGGGATGGCCCTCCCATGAGTTGGGAACTCATTCCTCCCCGCTGAGTACATAACGCTTACCAGGCACTGGTTGTAAGAATGATAATTGCGCCAATTTCGAGACCTCCTTGACACTGGGGATGCGCAGTGGAGTAAAAGTATGGAGGACCATATAGGACATGTAATTTTCGGTTTTAGATGCAAATTTTGGGGATAGGGGGGTAAAATTTGCGTTTGGCCCTAGATATTTTAGAGTTAGCACCAGCTAAGTCTGGGTCATTGGTAAGTATAAAAAATATATAAATTACTATAAATTTTTTAACTTTTTTTCATTTTTGGTCTCAAAAACTTTGGTCATGACCCCTTGTTGGAACGATCTCGATGAGCTTGTTCCAACAAGGGGTCATAACCTATGTTTTTCAGACAAAAAATGAAAAAATAATGAAAATTAATTGGCTATTTTTGAGAATAGCACTGGCCAGTTTTGTCCGTTACGTTGGGTAAAAGGTTAAAGTGTTGGACACAACGTGGGTCGTCCCGGATGGGGATCGAACACGTGACTTCTAGCATAGAAAAACAACAGTCAGCACTGAGCCACTGCACTTGCGATTTCTTTTCATTAAATTTCAAAGAAAACTGTTAAAATAATTTTTTCCTAATTTAATATATAACTTTTTGGTCAAAATATCATGGATGGGATTAGAACTAGCCATGTTCCAAGTATTTCTTCAAGAGTTATTGCCTCCGTTAGATTTAGAATTTATTATTATAACATTGCTATTTCTTATCATGACATTTCAAAGAAAACTGTTCAGGATTTTATTTCTGCATTTTAGCCTTTACCTAACATGAAAAGCAGACGATACTTGCAGACGATACAAAATTCTTGAATAACTAATTTTTTGTCTATAAAACATAGGTTATGATCCCTCCTTGGAATGATCTCAATGAGCTTGTTGCAAGGAGGGGTCATGACTTAAGCTTTTGAGACAAAAATGAAAAAAATAATGAAAATTAATTGGCTTTTTTTATGAATAGCGCTGGCCGATTTTGACCATTACATTGGGTAAAGGGTTAGTATATAGTGCTTTGGTGATATTATTATGAAGGGAGATTGTCAACCAGCTGTGCCAAAGTATTTCTTCAAGAGTTATTGCCTTTGTTGATCTTCAAATTTCTTTTTATTACATTACCAGTTCTTCTCATCACATTAAAAAAAAATGTTCAAGAGGTGTTTTTTTTCAAATTTAATCCATAACTTTTTTGTGGTAATATCATGAATGGGATTGTGAACTAGCTGTGCCCAAGTATTTCTTTGCAAGTTATTGGCCATTGGCCATCCCATGGTGTTGCACTTGTTTGCATCTATCAGACAACTCAAAAGTGGTAACAAACATCAAGAATTAGGGAGGTCCTTGTTCGACTCCAGTGTATGACAACCAGTGAGAGATTTGTATCTTTTGGTACGATGCGCCTAAATTCAATGATAGTAAGACATATTTCAAGTTGCCTCAATATGTAATTCAACTCACTTATCCTGAAACTGCAAGGTTATTGAGTCAGAGAGATTTTCTGGTCAGTTTGCTGGAAATGGAGAAACCTCACACTGATCTGTTAGCAACAACACCGAATAACCAAGCAGACACATCCTTTTTGCCTTTCTTAGCTCCTCATGTCTTTGCCTGTCAACTGGAATGGAATTGATAGCATTGTCTTTTCTCTGACACTACTTACACAGTCCATTGAAAACAAAGTCAAGTTGGTGTACTGCAGAACAAGCCTGAAAATAAGCAGACTGTCATCTTCAAAATGAGGTCCCAGAGGGTGAATTTTGTGATGCTACCCTGCACAGCAGGGTAGCATCACAAAATGTACCCTCTGTGAACCTCAGTCTGAATCAAGGTTTCAAGTCAAAACAGAAAGATGTACCTGGAGGATAAATTGGCCCACTGTATGGGATAGCATCAGCAAATTCACCCTGTGGGGACATCATTTTGAAAATGACAGGTTGCTTATATTCAGGCTTACTGCAGAGTAATTCTGATTTCTCCACTATCAAGATAAAGGGTGTGGATAAAAAATAAAAACTTTAATAAATCAGATCAGATCATCTCTCATGGATTTCCTTCACCGTGATCAGTCGGGCAGAAACCTTAATGACATAAGAAGTTTACACCTATCTTTTATCAGGACCTGCCTGACAGGTAAAGGTTTTTCAGAATAGCAGTGGAGAGCATTTCTGTGTCTAGACAACTGAATTTAACTAAAATAAATTTAATCAATTCAATCTTTGTTTGATAGAGCTTATTGAGCTCTGTTAAACAAGATTAAATGTGTTAAATTCTCACTTGTATTATAGTAAAAACCTGCAGCTTGAAAATTTGATATTTTGACATAAGTGTACAAAGAATTAATAAAAAATATATGTAACAGGTTTGGATTGATGGGAAATTCTTTAATCCTGCATCTAATAGAATGCTCGACATAACATACAACAGTAAATGTACAAATGTTATTGTTACATATTTTCTGCCTCTGTGGGAACCCTGGGAAGTGGAACAGTGCTCGTTTTTGTGTTTCTTATCAACCTACCTTACAGTTGTTTACTACAGGCTTGCACTACAGTGGACGTCCTAACTCGGAAATATACTCTCTATTTTGATCTTTCCCAAGTGATTTGGGAAAGAAAAGTGGTGCAAAAGTACTACGAAAAAATAAGCCAAAACTTGGTAGAGTGCTACCGGTGCACACCCAGTGGGGGATGCTCTCCTCCTAGTACAGATCTACGGCTTCCAGTGCCAGTGCACAGATGTGTAACCAATGACTCCTTCTTTTTTCTTCCGCCATCTTAGGAAGATGTGCATTCATTTGCATTGAGAAACAGTGATAACTCAACTCATTGATAATGAATGGTTCCTGTGACTAGAATTATGGATCTGATGATTATATAATAACAGGGCTGTGTTTTGTATATTCTCGTTATTATTATTCAACCACATTTTAATTATATTTTTTATATTCTCCTTGTTTGTGCGCGACTTTAGCATCTCGTGTGGTTCGGACATCATTGTTTAGTTGACAGTTTATGTTATCCTTTTGGATATTATTATTATTGGAGTTAGGTGTCAGTGGGAAGCTGTATGGGCAGGATTTCTCCCCTCTGTTGAGGGTGGAATATCTGTTTTCTGGGTCCCAGTTGACCATCTGGGTTCTGTTGTGTTCCCTCCGGTCCTTTAATTTCTGCCACCTTTCTTTCATAGTTGGGAGTATTCTACTTCTTTCTAGATCTGTTGAGTTTACCTTTTCTTCTACTGCTCTCACCTTTGTTATGTCCAGGACTGTTCTTTGTGGGCAATGCCTTTTGCCCAAGTATGTGGACGATTCCCATGCGTCTTGTTCCACTTGTAATGGGTAATGGGTGTTCTTCCAATTGACCCTGTGGGCTCTGTGGGTCTTGGTCACCCACCCTCCGTGCTTCTGTGAAGTGTGGGGCATTCTCGTGACCGTTCCTCCCACACCTGAGGGAAAGGGGAATGCTGTTGTTCGGGGCCTCCCGACATGACATCTGGTGAGAGTTATACCCCCTCTGTGGGGGATGTGCACTCTTTTCCTGTTGTGGATACTGTGGGAGCTGTTGAGCTGTCCAAGGAGATGTTTGGTTCCGGGGCTGTCGACATCTCAGGCTGTCCAGTCAACATCTGAGGCTATCACTAGGGTTGTGACTCCTCCTTTTGAGCCGAGCTCGTTGCTCTCTCCACCTTTCCACCGATTTCAACAGCTCCTGACGTATCTGCAGCTACTGCTGTTCCATCTGCAACATCTTTGGTCACTGTTTCAGCCAGCCTCGGCTTATCCCTGCAGGGGCCTGCAGAGATGTCTGGTAGTGTAGACGTGGGATATCGGCCTCAGCCTTCCCTGAATTCAATTCAGCGAAGTCGGAAGGGGCTGCCGGCCGAATCCTCTGCTGTGGTCTCTCAACCGTCGAGCCCAGCAGCTTTTTTCTTGGATTCAGATGTTCATGATGGGGTCACCACGGACTCTGTTGCATTTCTGTCCACGCACTCTTGTCCGGCCAATTTCGCGGGACCGACGCATTTTGTGCAGCCTGGACCTTCTGTCCCTCAGAGGCCCACTGTGACTCTCCAGAGTTCCCGCACTTCAGATCCTCAGTGTATTTCATACCCCTATAAGCATCTGCACTCAGATGTTTTGGCTGCCACCAGTCACCCTGCGTCAGGTATACTAGAGGATCATGACTCTTCGCTGGTTAAAAGTGTCAGGAGTGATGCCACTTTGCCGGGTCATTCCCATGTTGAACCGGCTGATACGGGCCGTGACCTTAGGGAGGCCCTCTCCTTTCTCATGCCAGTTCTTTCCAAGAGCCTTCCTGTTGCCTCCAGCGAGGCTACTAGTGGTTTCTAGGTGCCTTCCCGGGGTTGGAAGCAGACTACTTTCTGATCCCCTCGGTGTGCCTACACCATGGAAGGCATCGGCTGGTTTGCCCGTGATGGGCTATGTGTCATCCAACTCAGAGGATGGGTCAGACATACCTGACGTTGAGAGCCAACAGTCTTCTGACTTGGGGGCAGCTCATGACTTTGTTTTTGAGTTCCTTCCGGATCTCAAACCGTCAGACCAGCTGGCGGTGTCAGCTAGGCCGCGATAATCAGTTGTGTGCCTCCAGCCTGTGGAGCAACCCGCTTCTGGGCGCCTTCGACTGTGCCAGTCGGTACAGGTGGTTGAAGCGTTTGCAGCTTTGGACTCTAAGCTGAGTTCCAAGGCTATGAAGACTTAGTTCTTCACCAGGGCTGATACCTTTTTGCCTCCAGTGCATTATTGTTCCTACGATTCCGCCAATCTGTCAGTCTGCCAGACTTTGACGGTCTTGGATCAAGATTTCTCCTCCCTCAGGCATTCCAAGCTCAATTCAGCCGTTATTCCTATGGCGAGTCCCTGTTGGGCTTATCGAGAGAGATGCTGGGCTTTCTCTCTCAGAGCACGTGGTCTCTGCTTTGGCTGCTTATCTGCCTCCAGATAAGTTTGATGACATACAGGCTCCTTTGCATGTGATCTCCAAGGCACTCATGCATCTTACTCACATGCATGTCTGTAACGCGGCTAACTCGGAATTAGTTCGCCGGGATGTTGTGTTGGACACAAGCCGTTTCCTTCCTGAGGGGCAACACACTGCTCTTCGATCAGCTTCTTTGGCAGGTACACGACTATTCCATGGTTCCGTGGCAATGGTCCTGGATGACGTCCTGTGTCATTCCAAAGGTCACCTGCTGCTTCGCCAGCTTGATCTGCCTTCTGTTGGAGGCTGGGCCATTCTAAGCCTAACAAATGCCCTTCTGCTTCCTCTGTGAAGCCAAGGGCTGATCCTCATGCCACCGCTTCTACTTCTTACTCACGTGGTAAGGGTAAGTGTGAGCAGACCAGAGGGAGGACTCAGGATCCTTCATCTAGCAGAGGAGGTGGTTTCTCCTCTTATGGGCCTCGCCAGGCTTGAAATCACCTCGATTCGTCCCAGGTTGGAGGAAGGATATCAGAGTTTGCAGACCATTGGGCCACGATCACATCCGATCCTTGGGTGTTAGATGTTGTTCAGTCCGAGCTGTGAATATCCTTCCGTAGGCACCCTACTCTGTCGAGAGTGTCTCTCCCAACCCAAGTTCCTTCAGATGTTTCATGTCAGGAACTTTTGATCACGGAGATAGACAATCTCCTGTCAAAGGGGGCGATCAAGGTCGTCAAGAACATTCATTCAGTGGGATTTTATTCCCACTTGTTCTTGGTGCCGAAGAAGGATGGCCGACTCGGACCGGTTATTGATCTGAGTAACCTGAACCAGTCTATCATTGCTCCCAAGTTCAGCATGGAGATTTTCAGATTGGTTCACCGCTGCATTCACCAGGGATATTTTGCTTCCAGCATCGACCTGTGAGACACTTACTTTCACGTTCCGATTCATCGGGCATCACGAAAATATCTCCGGTTCGCTTTTCTGTGGCGAGTTTACCTTTCGACCTCAATCTGACTCCTTGGGCCTTTACCCGACTGATGTCGCATGTGATAGCCTTCCATCGCACACAGTCCATGTTGACTGCTTTGGCATATCTTGATGATATCCTCCAGAGGCACTCCAATGCTGCTCTTCTTGAGTCAAATGCCGATACACAGTTGAGCCTGCTCACATCGCTAGGGTTCAGAGTCAATGAGGAGAAGTTGGACCTGGTCCCTTCTTAGTAGTTTTGTCATGTGGGGATGGACTTCCGTACTCAGCTGAATACGGTGGCGGTTCCCCAGGCCAGGGCTGTGATTCTCCCAGCTTTCGCCCTGACTCTGTCCCAGTCCACGTCATCGACAGCTCGGAGTATTCTCTGGCTGCTCGGTCTCTGTGGTTCGGTGATGGATCTCATTCTTCTAGGTTGGATGTATGTCAGACCTCTCCAACACTTTCTACTCAGCCATGGAGGCCGAATGTCGATCATCCGGATCTGGTGCTTCAGTTACCAGTAGACAAATGTTCAGTGGATTATGCAGAGAGTTCCGTTGGACTTGCCCATGTTCGATCGTGTTCTGACGGCACTGATGGGGTGCGACGTTGAATCCTCTAGGTCTTTCCCTTCACGGGGTATGGGACCAGGATCAAGCAGCTCTTCACATCAACCCGAAGGAGCTTCTTTCTTGCTCTTCTTCCGAGTTTCTGGCAGTGGATCCCCCACCTTTCAAATCGTCAGGTCCTTCTGTTGTCCGACAATTCGACAGTGGTCACTTACATTTGGAACCAGGGCAGCACACACTTGGTTCCCATGTACAAATTGCCTCGGGATTCTGCTGCTAGTTCAGGATGTCAACGCCCGAGTGGTGGTTCATCACATTCCCTGTCGTCTGAACGTCCTAACCGACTCCCTGTCCCGACGGGGCAGGGTCATTTCCACTGAGTGGATGCTTCACAGGGCAGTGTTCCAGTCGCTTTGCAATCTCTGGGGTCATACCCACATCGATCTCTTTGTGACCCGTTGGAACCATCAGGTGGACACTTTCATGTCCCTGTGTCCAGATCCTCTGGCTTTCATCGTGGCTGTTCTGTCACTCAATTGCAACGGTCTAGTCGGCTACGCCTTCCCACCGGTTCCGATTCTGCCTCAGGTTCTAGCCATGATACGACCTGCAGTTGTCGAATCATTCTGATTGCTCCCCTGTTGCCTCAGTGGGTGTGGATCAATCAGCTCCGCTTGCTGTTGGTGGCAGTTCTGGCACATCTCCCTCTATGGCGCAGCCTTCTTTGCCAAGGTCACCTGAGGAGGTTTTACGTCAACCCAACTTATTGTGCCTTCACGCATATCTTTTGTCAGGTCCTGTCTCCTCTGTAGAGGTTTTTCGAGACGAGGGGTGCATTTCTTCTTCAAGGCGGCTCTCCACTGGTTTAGCCTATGCCGCTAAGTGGAAGGTCTTCTGTAAATGGTGTTCTGATCACTATGTTGATTATGCCAATCCTTCGATAACACAGATTGCAGAGTTTCTGGTATATCTGTTTGATTCTCGGGGTCTCCAGCCTGTTACCATCAAAGGGTACAGGTCTATGCTTTCGGAGACCTTTTCGTATGTGGAAAAGCATTGTATCGGCACTAATCCATACCTCTCCAAGCTTATTTGGCACTTTTCTTTGAAAAGGCCTCAGATTTTGCAGCTTACCCCAAGATGGATCTTTCCTGGGTGCTGCTTTGCTTGGGGGAGGGGGGGGGGGGGGAGGGGGGGCACCATTCGTACCTTTATCACAGGTGGATATACATTTTCTCACATACAAGATGGCTTTTCTGATGGCTTTTGCCTCTGCCAGAAGGGTTAGTGAGCTTCATGCCCTCTCAATTGATCTGGACTTTTTCAGGAGCTCCGACAATAGTGTTACTTTTACCACTGATTGCTCCTTTCTGGCTAAGAATCAGATACCAGAAACAACTCCACCTCCTATCTGTATCAGGGCTCTTCCTTCTGCTGAAGGTAATCGCCCTTTGCTCTGTCCGGTTCGTGTAATTCGCATTTATCTCAACCGGACGCAGTTCATTAGGAAAGGCAAGAAACGATTCTTTCTGTCTCTTATTCCTGGTCGACAGAAGATCTCAATCCATTTCTCGATTGATTTGTCTTGCTATTCGTGGCTTATGCTTGTCTTGCGACTGACGTTGGTATTACCAACCGTATTTCTGCCCATGAGGTACGTGCCTTGTCTACCTCCTGGGTTTATGCTAACTACGTCAAGTTGACGAATGTTATACAGGCAGCGTATTGGAGAAATGCTTCTACTTTCTCCACCTTCTATCTGCGTCAGTTGCAGGAGCAGTCTGAGGACCTTTTTTCTTTTGGCCCTCTTTCTTCTGCTCAGGCTGTTCTAGCCATTAGGCTTCTTACAAGGTCAGTTCCAGCCCTGTGCTGTTTTACTGTCCTTTCTGTCTGTGCATCACACAGAGCCATATGCCTCATCTCTCATTGTCTTTTACTAATGTTTGTGATGCTATGGTTTGATAGGCCTTGGGAACTCTTCTTCTGTCCACGGTTCCAGTGCAGTCAGGTTATGTGGGGGTTGGTTATGTGATTCCCTCCTATTGTCTATTCTGCCTGTAATGAACAATTGTAAGGTAGGTTGATAAGAAATTTAAATTTGATTGTTATACCTACCACAATTGTTTACATGGAGGTCATCCTGTCTTCTTATTTGGTAAGAATCCTTCCTCCCTGCTGATCACATAACTCCAATGTTGGCAAATTCAAAAGAATGAGTCATTGGTTACACGTCTGTGCACTGATACTGGAAGCCGTGGATCTGTACTAGGCAGGGCTCGATTTAACTGGATTAGCATAGCACTTTGCTCTCCAATTTCTGATTTTTGCTATTCAAGATTTATTAGTTTCAAGTGCTTTTGGATCAACTGCTAATCAATTTTCCAGGGTAAATAGTAAATTGCTATTCAAAATTTTCAGATTAAATCAAGCCCTGGTACTAGGAGAAGAGCGTCATGCACTGCGAGCAGTCTACCCAGTTTTGGCTTATTTTTTCTTGGTGCTTTTGCACCACTTTTCTTTCCCAAATCGCTTGGGAAAGATCAAAATAGAGAGAAAACTTCCGAGTAGGGGACTTCAACTGTAGTGCAAGCCTGTAGTAAACAATTGTGGTAGGTATAATAAGAAAGGAAATTTACTATAAAATTTAAATAAAGAAGAGCGTCATGCACTGCGAGCAGTCTACCCAGTTTTGGCTTATTTTTTCTTGGTGCTTTTGCACCACTTTTCTTTCCCAAATCGCTTGGGAAAGATCAAAATAGAGAGAAAACTTCCGAGTAGGGGACTTCAGCTGTAGTGCAAGCCTGTAGTAAACAATTGTGGTAGGTATAATAAGAAAGGAAATTTACTATAAAATTTAAATTTTTTACAAGTCCTACTTTACTAGTAAACTAAAACCCAGTAACCAATACCTGGGGTGGAAGTCCTCTAAAGTGTGCAGCATTATTGGCTATTCTTGACTTCATTCCTATTAATAGTCATGATGCAGCCACAGTGCTAAAAAGTGACCTTAAACATCAATAAATAAATAAAGTTATATATTTTCCACCCTAGCCACCTTTTGATCTCCTCATCATAATGTGCACATTGAACTCATTCAGTGATGAAAGATAAACAGTTTTCAGATGATAAAAATCATATTATCTAGAAACAGATATTGTTACTGAAGCCTGTGAAAGTTTAATTAAGCCTTTATCTACTATTTACACAAAAATGCAATGGCGAACAGCTATATCAGTAGCGATAAAATTTGACATTAAAAAAAACTTTGTATAGTCATTGCAGTAACATATAAGTCACATGACATCATGAGAAACGAATGTATGTGCCCCTGACTGACTGTACTGTAATCACAAGTCACTCCCTTCAAATGCTGACAGTGTTGCAATGGATGATACTCCCTCAACATTCATTCCATGCTGCAGGGAATTATGCTATCCATTACATAAACAATCCACCATCCCCCACCAAAACTAAATAAAATGAAGACAAATCACAATGACTGAAAGTGACAGCAAGAAAGTTTTGAAATGTAGTGTCAATCTCATTGTTGTTTGCACGTTTTTAAAAATTATAAATGAAGTGACGTCATGGAGAACCTCGCTGCAGCATGGAATGGTTTAACCCTGAAGACCACCGGCCGGATCTCCACCAGTGCCCGTTACGCTCTGCAACAAATTTGCAAGTGTTACATGGCAGAAATCCGCACACACGGGTGAGCCGGCAACAATACAGTCTCCATGCACTGTAGTAATCACATAGCTGTATTTACAACTAGCAGATGTGTTGTTTAAAAGCTAATTGAGATATAGGAATATAGTTGGGACTTCACAAAATGCCCAGCAATCAGAGTGGTGCCCACTCAACATTATAAACTTCTGAACAACCTCAAAAACTTCACCATTCTCGACATTATTTAAAAATTCTGAACCATACAGTAACATAAAGAGATCAACAGTAAAAGGTAGAGACATGATTGTATGATTTCGAAAGTTAGAATAGAGGGAGCAATACAGAAGAAAATGCTCAGTTGTTTCAAGTTCTCCACACTGGCAGTTAGGAGAAAGTGATAAATGGTTATCATATAAATGGACGCCAAGATTACTGCAATGCAAATGTAATCTACAATTGTATATTTGGGCTGCACGTGATTTGTTACAACTATAGAAGAACGGCGGTCAGTCATTAACGTTGTTTAGGAAATTTTTTAAATTATTAATAGATGAACTCTCTCGAACAGACAGAAGTAGGGCATTCCATTGGTTGATAAAATTACTAGTTTAATGCTGAATTAATTTAACCATTTACCCAAAATAGACAGTATCAAAATTTATGCTTTCAGTTTTTATTTTCTTAAATTTAACAAAAAAAAATTCAACAAAAAACCAAATAAAAAAAATCACATCATGTGACTCATCATTGGAATATCTCATGCAGTTCGTTTCATTGAGGGAGACACATGATATGGTTTTGTTGAAATTTTTGGAAATGTTTTTTTTAACTGCTCAATTTGTAAATTTTGCAGGTGGTATGTGGCTTAATTTGTTGGGTAAACTGTAAAGGGTTAAAAAGTTCACTGAAATATTGTATATTTTCTAATGGTAGCATATTCCTTTGACAATGGTAACCTTATCTCTGATGTACATAATTTATTTTTCTTTAATTTATTTATTTATTGGGGTTTTTAAGGTCATATATTTCTGCACTGTGGCTAATCATGACCATAACAGTTTTACGGGTGGAAGAAGCCAGAGTACCTGGAGAGAACCACCGAGCAACGGTGAGCAACTGTCAGCTCCCCAACATACTAACTCCACACCAGCAGGGTTAGCATTGGTTGACGACAAGTGCACCATCAACGGGCAGTCCACGGCGTCACCATGCTCCCAGATGGGCAATGGGGTGAAGTGTCTTTCCCAAGGACACAACACGGTTGCCGCAGGTGTGATTCGAACCGAGGACCTCTTGGCTTGCAGCCTGCACCTCTACCTACTGAGCTACCGCGCCCCATTTTTCTTTAATACATGTATTTGTTTCCCTTACATATGATTGATGGGGGTGAGTTTTTCATAACGCAATAAATAATTTTCCAATCATATGAATATGTTTTTGCCTTTGTCCTGCCCACTTTTCATATAAAACATGATGGGTATGTTGAAAGATGCAGTTAAACTGTACTTGCTTCAGGTGGGCTGTTAGTATTCACATGAGTTGTTCACACTGGTTTTTCTCTTCAGTATTCGAGACCATGTGTACTAGCCTATGTTGAAAATAATGACACTGCTGAGTGCACAAAAGTTGATTTGACAGCAATGATATAATTAACAGAGACCTTGGCCACATGTGGTACATTATAATACAGTGAAGCTCACTTAATTGGGTATCTCTCAACTGAATAACCCTGTTAATTGAATATAATTTCCCAACACAAAACCATTTATCATACTTCCAGTACAAATTTGACCTGTTAATTGAATATAGGTTATAGAGTAAACTCCTTTTAATTGAATCAAAAATCTTGTAACCTGTGGAGAAATTACCCTGACTCTTCCCAGTTTTCCTTTTTTTTATAGACCTATTTGGCCTCAGTACATCCAATAAAGGCATTTAATCTATTTTATCTTGTTTGACAGAGCTCAAACCAAAAATATGAACTTTTGATGGCAAAGAAATAATTATAAAAATAAAAATAATAAAAAAAAATCTGCCTGATTACAGTTTTATAAAAAAAATGGCCTGAGAAACAGAGGATCTACTTTGTGGGGGCCTTATGTACACTGTGTATATCTTTTAATTGAATAACCTTGTTAATTGTATGTAACTTACAGAAACCAAACCATTTACCATACCTTCAGTGCTAATTTGATCTCTTAACTTCATATAGGTTACAGAGTAAACTCATGTTAATTGAATCTGTTGTGGAATTACTCTGACATCCACTGAATTACCCACATTAGTAGATATTTTTTGCCTCAGTATATCCAGTATAAAGATTTAATCAATTATATCTTGTTTGACAGAGCTCATGGAGCTCTGTCAAACAAGACATCATAGAATAGATACTAAGTTTATCTCTAGAATACAGGAAAGTGACACACATAATCCCTGCTAATTGAATACTCCTGTTAATTGGATAATTTTCATTGACAAATTGGCTATTCATTAACAGGGTTCCACTGTATAAAAAAAACACTCTGAATTAGATTGCAGCAATTGAAATGAATTATGAGTTGCTTTATCAGAGTATGAATGTGGTATGGATGTGCATATCAAGTAGAGCTGGAAGGCTGTGGGATTTACACTGCAGTTGCGGTTTCGGTTTTTTAAATAATAGAACCTCGGTTGCAGTTTCGGTTGTTCATGAGTATATAGAAACTATCCATATATCCCTAGGCCTCTAAGACTGGCCCTATAATTACATCTTCCACTAACAACTAACAAAGCATCTTCTGTTGATTGTATCAGTTGAATAAACAATTATAACATAACTATGCCTGTAATTTGTAAAATGTCAGGCCAAAAAAAAATCCCAAACTGTGTTTAGGGAAACCCAACCGACCCTAAAACATTATGCCGATCCTCAAAAATTTTATCAAGTAAAAGTCACTTATTTAGGTCATTGTAACCCTAAATTTCCATCCGACGTAAACTGAATTTGAAACCGATTTTGATGTTTAAGCTTTCAAAATTATGTGTAGAAATAAATGTATCGGACAGTATACATGAAGAGCAAGTGGCAGGTTATAGTTCATCAAAGGAAACTGCATTTCATAAACTGATGAACATTTTACAATGTTTTAGCCTAGGTCTTGACAGGTCATGAATATTAATGAATATCGTGTTGAGTTTCGTGTATTGATACTGAAAGCCTCAGCTCAACATTTTTAGTTTTTAATTCCATTCAAACGTATACAGAAATTATTTGACAGTGGCCAGCAGATTCCTAGATATTACATTTATTATAAAGTGAATTATGTGGTCATTCTGGTAATTCGATATTACCCACAGATTCTTAAAGTGAGCTGGAATTTTAAAACCGAATTTGCGGTTGTGTTTATTGGAGTGTGATTGCGATTTTTGGTAGTCTCTCACTACCGATCCTGACTCGTGGTTGCGGTTAACCTCTCAGCTCTAATGTCAAGATTTGTATGAAGTGCTACAAACTTCATGCAACCCTTTATGGATAGCAGACGACACTTGTAAAAATAAATTTTGAATGACTAAAATATTTCACTTGCTTTCCCCAAAACATGGTATCTGGCTTTTTATAGAAATGGTATCAGGAAACTGATTACAATGAGTGATCAAAAGCACCATTTTTGCTGTAAAAAAAATGGAAAAAATATATTTGAATGGCGATTTTTGTAAGTAGTGGTGGCCTAGTTATGACTGTTACGTTAGATGATGGGTTAATCAGTAATATTGGTTAAAATGTTTAAATATTCATATTTTACATGTTTCACAGGTAAACAATAACTGTTCCACTGGTTCTACAGCACTGCTGCTGGCTAAGCAATTTATACAAGGCGGTGAGTTATGCACAAGTAGCCTCCAAATCCTGCTTTCCCCATCCTCTTGAAACTGTTGTTGTCAGTGTATACATCATTTGGTTTCTTGCCTTACTGGATGGATCCATTTACACCTCTAGATTTATATTTATTACATGCCTGTTCTATGAAATCTCCATCTACAGCAACACTAAATTATGCGGAAAGTGAAAATCCATTCCGCACACATATGCCGGACTGAAATCGTTGACAGACTATTTTTAAATAGAAGCGAAATTTCACTGGAATTTTCTACAAATCGTGCATCACAATTACAATTTGAATCGCTAGAGATAGCTCAAAATCATCATCTGAGCTCCAATGTGTTCTATGTGCCAGTAGGCACATAGAACACATTGGAACTGATGGAACGAAACGGTAACATGGGTTCTCCTCACAAATTAGGTTGGCAATAAAATGTGTTCTTCTTGTTGATAGTTGTCAAATGAATTGCTGAGTGTCCTTCTAATAATTGTTTTTTTTATAGATGGGAATGTATGTAATAAACACAGAATGACAGCGCATGTGAATGGGTTATCAAAATGGCACTTGTTTCATCACGGAAGAATAAAACTCGAGGTCTGCGGCGTGTCGTTCTGTGTATATATTTAATTTACTGAAGAGGTACCCATTTAGTTCAGGAACAATGATGAGCACTAGAGCTGGGAAGTTTTCATTTTTCAGTTTCTGTTTCAGTTTCAGTTTGGTTTAGGGAAAATACCTGGGTTTTGGTTCGGTTTTTCAAGTGTTAAGAACGGATAGTAAATAACACTTCAGATTCCTTAACTTGGAAAAAATCTGCAGTAGTTTGTATGACACCAATCACCGCAAAGTCTCTGGCTGTGTCGCCATTTGGTTCAATCTAACTTCCCACTCATGATTCTTACAGGTTCTAAGTTGCTGAGCCTATTGAGTTAGAAAAACCAGGACTTTATATTCATTTATTTTGTGCACACCATATTTGCCCTAATTTGGGAACATTAAAACTAGAAGTAACTGCCTAATCCTGTTATGTTTTTTTGCAATGCCTTTCTTTGTGTTTCTATGGTCATATTATGATGGGAAGTTATTCAAAAATGTAGAAGAGGCACAGAGAATTTATATATTTTTCTTGATGTCTTCACACCTTCTCTTATTTTGGCACACCATCTCTTATTTGGGCACCCCTGAAAACAATGTGAAATTGGGGTAATCTAAAGGCCTGGAAAAACACCCCATAAATCAGAGTTACAAATGAATAATCTTCATGTTACCTTTGTAGTGTCCTGATTGACACATTTTCTTCCTTATTTGACTCGTCCGGTGGACAAGTCAATAAGGGTGAAAATGTGACAATCGGAACATGACATATTCACCCTCTTGCCACATAGAATAAGTGACGAGAGTCCATAGGGGTCACTTGCCCAGTTCCCTCCTGGTAAGATAGTTAGGTCAGTTCAGACACAAACATGGTTAAATTGTTTGGCCATTTTTTGCTGTCTTGTGGGTGGCTTTTCCGGATTTCCGCAAAAAACGTGGTGGCATTGTCGTAACCGGTTCTCGTCAGATCACCAAAGTTAAGCAACATCGAGCCCGGTTAGTCCATGGATGGGTGACCATCTGATCAGTCGATTTGGACTCCTGGGTTGTGTCCTCGGGCAAGGCACTTAACCCTGATTGCCCACATTGGGGCACAATGACACTGTGTACTAAGGCATACTGCACATTGATGGTGCTCATGTCTTCAACCAATCTAACCCTGCCTGTGCTGCAGTGTGGAGTTACATTGTTTGGGAGCTGGCAGCTGCTCGTCATTGCTTGGTGGTTCTCCCTGGGTACTCTGGCTTCCTTCACCCATAAAACAGTCACTGACATGATATGACCTTGGCTGTTAAAGTGTCGTTAAACCTTAATAAATAAATAAAGAAAAAACTAAACAGAACCAGAAAAACGAAAACTGCCCAGCTTTAATGAGCACAAAGTTGCCTTGGAACAATGAAAAAAAACAAAGATGCATTGGCCTGTCAGGTGAAGTAACAGGTGGAAGGGAGGGGAGACTGTGAGTGTATATTTAAGAGCAGTGATAATCAGCAGCCACAGAATTGTGCAGTAAGAAAAGGAAATGATGACAAAATGTGGAGAACTGATTATCTAATATTGACATCGTCTTCAAAATTTTCCCCTCTGCTCAAAAAGAGACTTACACTTTGGACAATCACTTTCTCCTTACATGCTGCTTGCAGATATTCCTCCTCAGTATAGGGTTTCTCTTGTCACTGAAATAAATATAATTTGGGCACATTTAATATTTTCCACCTGTACAATGAATGGATTTTTTCATCACCGATTTTTGTGTTACATTTTAGATTAATTTTTCATCAAATCTAGTCATAGCATACAGCAGCCATGACTATATTTGATGAAAAATATCTTGAAAATACTAAGCAGGTTAAGAGTTAAGGCTGTATTCCAATAATGCTAACGTATTTTTGGAAAAACATCTTGACCCTGAATGTTTTGGTCATCTTTGAATAAGGCAGGTATATTCAACATCAAAATGTAGGTTGTGTTGTAAAGAACCTGAATGAATGCATCCTAACAAATAAACTGGTAGGAGTGGACTTTAACTATTCCTGAGAGTATTCTTCAACATTCATATTAGTACAGTAAAATGTGCCCAACTATATCAAAACCGTTTTGGGCTGAAATTGCTCAAGACATCCAATATCAGATTTTTTTATACCAAGACATCCAAGACCAATCACCCAGAAAGCTAGTACATCAGATCAGTTGAGTTGGCAATAAACGGCTTGCACGCATTAAGAAAGTTTTCCAATTTTATGCTTTTTGTTCACCCAAAACTTCAACTTTTGTGTTTGTTCATGTCTGAACTCATGTGTGATGTTTTTAGTCTCACAACACGGGAAGCATATCGCACCGCATGCTTATTCATGAAGTGCAATGTAAAGTACCAACACACGGATGTGTGTTAATGTGTTTCACAAAAAATATTCAGCTTTGTTTGTAATTCTTTTATTATTTCATGTTAAAATATTTATGAACAATTTGATGCTGAACACATTTTTATCATGTGATTATCACGTGATAGGTTTTCGAAATGACAGCACCATGTTTTGAACAAGTTGTGTTCTAGCAATTACCAATGTGCTGAAAAACATAGAACTACAGTTGTTCACAGTCATGTTATGAGCCAACATGTGTTCTTTGTAAGTTGTAGCAGAGTCAGTGACCTAACCGACTCATGATTGCACTCTAAAATGGTTGACATATGAATAGATTCTTGTTCTTTAAAATTTGCAAACAAAATAAAAAGGCAGTTAAAATTCTTTTGAGCAGTCCACTTATATTTTTAGTTTTTTCCACTGTCGGGTTTTTTTTTTTTTAGCAGAAATTTTAAAAAATATAAAATTTGAAGTCCAATTTTTGTTAATAGGATAGCCTGGTACCCACTATTACTCTAGGTAAATGGTTAACCATGTTACCACTAGTAACCAGGTTCTATTGTATTATATTTACTGACATGGAATAAAGTGCAGTGCATAATTTTCTGAAAGAAATGCATTTGTTTACTGGATAAAATATTGTACACTGAGATCTGATGAACCACATATACTGGTACAGTGGAGCCCACTTTATTGGATATCTCTTAATGGAACAGCCCTCTTAACTGAATATAATTTCCAAACACAAAACCATTTATCGTATCTACATTACAAAATTTACCTATTAATTGCATATAGCTTTGAGTCAGCTCCTGTTACTTGAATGAAAAATCTTGCAATATGTCAAGAAATCACCCACAATCACCAAACCCATGTGCTTTGTCAAACAAGATATAATAGAATAAATGCTCAGTTTATCCCAGAATTAGGGGAAAGTGACCAAATTCCTGTTAATTGAATGCTCCTGTTAATTGAATATTTTTCTCTGGCAAAAATGGCTAATTAATTAATAGGGTTGCGCTACTTAAATCTTGAATAACACTGTTGTTTCCATCTAACTACTCAACACCGGACAATATACCACAGTATACCATGAAGTATAGATTTGACCTGTAAATTATATTTGATTGTGGAGTCCTTTATCATTTACCTAACATAATTGTCCTATCCAATCAGAGCTATTTTCAAATATCACCATTTAGATTTTATTATTGCTTCATTTTTTGCCTCAAAAACATAGCTCATTATACCTGGTTGAACTGAACTTGGTGAGCTTGTTTCTTTGAGGGGTCATAACCTATGTTTCTGAAGCAAAAAATGAAAAATTTAGTTATTCCAGTTTATTCAAGAACTGTTTTGCTAGTGTCTTTTTAGCTCTGTCTGAATATTTTTTGCCAAAACTTTATAATAATATGTATTATCAAAAGATGGTGTTTTGTAAATTATAATGTGGTATGTGCCCCACATGTCAGGGATCAGATCATATTATCAAGAGCAAGGTCACAGACTGCAACTTTTTGATATGGTTATACATTCCTTGTCCAGTCCATATAACTTGGTATGATTGACAGAACTTATTCATACTTGGTACAATTATTGCTCATGACTCAAAGGTGTGTCACAACTTAGATCCAAGCTTATATCATCATGGTCAAGGTCACAGACAGCAAAACTTTGATACTGTTATTCAGCCCTTGTCTGGTCTGTATAATTAAATTTATGTGACAGATCATGTTCCTCTTTCGCACAATTGTTACCCATAACCTAACGTTGTGTCATGACCTTGGCCCATTACCATATCATCAAGGTCAAGATCACAAGCAGTAACACTTGGATTCTTGTCTTGTATTTAGCTTCTCCTAAAAGCAGTGACCCTGAGTGGAGCTGTCTGGGCTGAAAAGCCTCTTCTCTTATTCTAGTTGTGTTAAGTACAGATTGAATTAATTGAATAAAATATGCTAATTTCCATGGGAACCCCAAGAAGTGAAGCAGTGTTTGTGTCCGTGGTAAACAAGCTCTGTTTTACTGGTAAAATAGGACCTGGTAACCAATACCTGGAGTGGAAGTCCTTTGAAATAGGCAACAGGAGATAAATGATTTGCTGGACTTGACTTTATATCCATGTTGCAGGCAGGATTACCTATTGTCCAGAAATAAATAAATAATGTTGGAAAATATATGCAATTTAAATTTCATCACTTCTTGGAACTATCTGGGCTCTGTCAAACAATATACAGTGGAGCCCACTGAATTGGATTTCTTTTCAATGAATATCCCTGTTATTAAATATAATTTACAAACCCAAACCATTTATCATGCCTTCAGTACAAATTTGACCTGTTAATTGCATGTAGATTATGAAAAAACTCCTGATAATTGAATAACATATCATCTGACATGTCAAGAAATTACTATGACAATCCCCAAATTTCACTTGTTTATAGACCTATGTGGCCTCATGAGCTCTGTCGAACATGGTGTAATAGAATAAATGCTTGTTTATCCCCAGAATACATGAAGTCCCTGTTTATCGAATAAAAAGCATTAGCATTATTTTCGCTGACAGAGTGGTTATTCAATTAACAGGATCTACTATATAATGAATTATGGTACACAGGTTATCTCTAGGGTACATGCCATTTACCAAATTCTAGATCACAGAATATTTTTCTAAATTTCATACTTTCCAGATCTGAAGTTTGTATTCAATTAGGTTTTAACATGGCCTCATGGGAGCATGGTGGCTTAGTAGGTAGAGGTGCAGGCTGCAAGCTGAGAGGTCCTCGGTTCGAATCCCACCTGCAGCAACTGCATTGTGTCCTTGGGCAAGACACTTCATTTCCATTGCCCGCATGGTGGTACGGTGACGCCATGTACTAAGGTGTACTGCACGTCAATGGTACGCATGTCTTCTACCAATCGAACCCTGCCTGTGCTGCAGCACAGAGTTATGATGTTGGGGAGCTGGCAGCTGCTTGTCGTTGCTCGGTGGTTCTCTCCGGGTACTCCGGCTTCCTCCACCCATAAAACTGTCACGGTCATGATTAATCATTGTGCATAAATATGTGATCTTAAACATCAATAAAAAATAAATAACATGGCCTCATTGTACAGCTTCTGTTCTATTCAATATTCTACTTTCTACTGGATCCAGTTGCTAGGAATCTTACCTCCTCTCATAATCGTAACCATTTGAACCCTGATGGTATATTCCATGCAAGTTCAGAGCCATTAACTGGTAGAGTCTGTATTCGTTACCTGGGAAAAGACCAATCAATATTTTCAATGTGCAGCCTTGGGGCCGCATTTTGAAAATCTTGATTGGTCAACTACACAAATTTACTGAGCAATTATCTACTCTATGAATTCAGGTTGTATCACAATCTTGGCCAGGTAAAGAGGTCTTTCATGTTCAAAGGGTTAATACATTTATAATAAATCTACTTTCAATAGGATTATCAGAATGTGTGCTGGCTCTTGGTTTTGAGAAGATGGAGAAAGGATCATTGACTGCCAAGGTATACTGACTTTGTTGATTATTTCTCCAGTACAAACAAATGTAATTAATAAGCAGCTCTTTTTCATATTCATTCATCAGATGATGTCTGTTTAAAAAATAATCGACAGTTTTTTTTCTCACCAAAATGTTTTTATGAAAGAGCTCTTTATTGTCCATAACTACTTTGATAACGTCACTAAAAGTGTCTTAAATTTGCATATCCTCTGAAGGTGACCATTTGGGATCATGACCAGAGTATATATTAATTATCAGCATTATGTTTATGTACAAAATGCTTTGTCCCTATATCCCAATAAATTCTATCTTTGATTGGTCAGAATGCCTTGGACAAATAGCCATGGCAAAGGATGCACCCAACATCCAAGGTACATGAGTGTGTGCAACATCCAGGGTATATGGGCACACAAAACATTGGGGTATATGGTTTAAATGAAAGCTTTTCATATTCATTTGGCTCGGTATAAAAATCAAACCAAAAAATCTGAAAATAGTCACAAAAATTATCAGAGTCCAACAATTTGATCATATTTTGCCGTTAAAAATCAAACAATCGAGTAATTAAATGAAACAACTTGAGAAAAATAAAATAATGACATATTGTTATGTCAACAAAATACTGTCTACTCGTTTCCTTAATGACCCAAGGGATGTAACTCTACCTGTTGAAAAACAAAAAATATTCACAAATTTGGTCCAAGTGATTGCGGAGCGTGAGAAATGCGTCCACAAATTTATTTCCACTATGTTTGTATTTTGTTTCAAATGGGACAAAAACGTTATCACCGCCAACATGTATGGAATATGAAGATTTAATACCTGGATGTCTCATTTAAACACCTTGCCTGTGGCTCGGTGTTTAAAAGCCGACATCCAGGTATTAAATCTCCATATACCATACATGTTGGCAGAGATAACTAATAATATCAGAGTTGAGATCTTGTTTCTAAGGCCATATCTCAATGAGTCAAGATATATCCTTAGAAACAAGAGCATAACTCTGATACAACATTTTGTCCATAAACATTATGGTGATGAGAGATTTTTCTTATATTTCTTAACTGTAGTGTTAATAACTTGATTAACTAGCCTTTTTAGTTTCAGATTTCATTTTCACATTCCTAAAATGCAGGTTATTTTGCGGGAAACTATATGGCTGCCTTGAACTTTCCCAGTCACAAGATAAACTGAATAAGTGCATTTGTTCGACATTCTGAAACACTGTGTACTATAAATAGCATGTTGTTTCATCTTAAGTGCTTCTAATGGTTCAGATACAGAAACAGAAAAGCAATGTGGCATTATAAGATATCTCTGTCCTGGTATTAAATCTCCATATACCATACATGTTGATGGAGATAACGTTTTTATCCCGTTTGAAACACAATAGCAACATAGTGGAGAAAAATTTGTGGATGCGTTTCTCATGCTCCGTAATCAGTTGGACCAAATTCGTGAATTTATTTTTATGTGTACCCATACTATGTATGGTACACATAATGCCGGCATCCAGGGTGGCCATCTGTCATTCGTCCATCCTTTGTCTGTCCATCTGTCTGTCTGTCCGGGCCAACTAAACCTGTTTAGGAGGTATTATTTTTAGGGGGTACCTCTAAATTAGGGTAGTATTAGGGTTAGGAGAGGAGTGGGGTTAGGGGTAGCCCCAGGGCAGGGCTTATGGTTGCAATGAATTAGGACCCAGGCAGTAGGGTTGGGGTCAGGGGTGGGGTTTTAGTTTTCATAGCCCCTAAACCAAAAAATAGCCTCTAATCTTTTTGGTCTAGCTAGGGTTGGGTTAGGGTCAGGGGTGGGGTTGGGTTGGGTTAGGGTTAGGGGTAGCCCCAGAGTAGCTCTTGAGGTTAGGGAGGGTTAGGTCCCAGGGGGTGGGGGTTAGGGTCAGGGGTGGGGTTTTAAGGTTTAGGGTCAGGGTAGGGTAGGGTTAGGGTGTGGTTTTTGAGTGGATGGGGTGGGGTTAGGGTTAAATATAAGTTCTAGGGTGGAGGGGTGGGGTTCCAGCTAAAATAAGGTTATGGACATGTAAAATGTTTTTTTCGTAACCCTTAAACCCAAATAGTAAGAACATCCATCCGTCTGTCCATCTGTCCATCCGGCATCCATATCCATTTCTTTGGCATTCGGTAACTTGATAAATATTGCCTGGATTGTCAAGTTACTTTATATTTGTGTTCAGGTTACTGATGTGCCGAGCTGTATAGTTTTTGGTGTAAATCTGATAATTTAATCCTGAGATATTAACTCTTTATCCTTCAAATTGAGAATTCTTCCAATCCCTTTGGCATGAAATAACTCAAAAAAATATCAATCCAATTGTCATGTTACTTTATATATATCTTCAGGTTACTGATGTTCCAAGCTGTATAGCTTTTGGTGTAAATCTGTTATTTTGATCCTAAGATATTAACCCTTTATCCTTCAAATTGAAAATTCCTCCAATCCCTTTGGCATTCGATAACTTGATAACTTGAAAAATATTGCTTGGATTGTCAAGTTACTTTATATTTGTGTTCAGGTTACTGATGTGCCGAGCTGTATAGTTTTTGTTGTAAATCTGATAATTTGAACCTGAGATATTATCCTTTTTTCCTTCAAATTGAAAATTCCTCCAATCCCTTTGGCATTCGATAACTTGAAAAATATTGCTTGGATTGTCTAGTTACTTTATATTTGTGTTCAAGTTACTGATTTGCCCAGCTGTATAGTTTTTGGTGTAAATCTGTTATTTTGATCCTGAGATATTAACCCTTTATCCTTCAAATTGAAAATTCCTCCAATCCCTTTGGCATTCGATAACTTGAAAAATATTGCTTGGATTGTCAAGTTAGAGAGGTAACATGGCTAACTTGGAATTAGTCTGCCGGGACGCTGTGTCAGACACAATCTGTTCTCTTCCTGAGGGGCAGCGCACTGCTCTTCGATCTGCTTCTTTGGCTGGTCCACGACTTTTCCATGGTTCCATGCCGACGGTCTGGGGAGACGTCCTGCATCATTCCAGGGATCAGCTGCTGCTTCGCCACCTTGATCAGCCTTCTGTTGGAGGCAGGCGCCCTTCTAAGCCTAACAATCGCCCTTCTGCTTCCTCTGCGAAGCCAAGGGCTGATCCTCCTTCCACCACTTCTACTTCTTACTCACATGGTAAGGATAAGTGTCGGCAGACCAGAGGGAGGACTCAGGATCATTCATCTAGTAGAGGAGGTGGATTGTCCTCTTGTGGGCCTCGCCGCGGTTTGAGATGAAGATCCTAACTTCGATTTCTCCCAGGTTGCAGGCAGAATATCAAGGTTTGCATTCAGACCATTGGGCCACAATTACATCCTTGGGTGTTAGATGTTGTTCAGTCCAGGCTGTGAATATCCTTCCGAAGGCACCCCACTCTGTCAAGAGTGCCTCTTCCAACACAAGTTCCTTCAGACATTTCACGTCGGGAACTTTTGATCACGGAGATAGACAATCTCCTGTCAAACGGGGCGATCAAGGTCATCAAGAACATTCATTCAGTGGGATTTTCTTCCTGCCTGTTCTTGGTGCCGAAGAAGGACGGTCGACTCCGACCGGTTATCGATCTGAGTATCCTGAATCAGTCAATCATTGCTCCCAAGTTCAGCATGGAGACTTTCAGGTCGGTTTGAGAGTCCATTCGCCAGGGAGATTTCGCTTCCAGCATCGACCTGCGAGATGCTTACTTTCACGTTCCAATTCATCGGACATCGCAAAAGTATCTCAGGTTTGCTTTTCTGGGGCGAGTGTACCAGTTGAAGGCCATGCCTTCCGGCCTCAACCTGGCTCCTTGGGCCTTCACCCAACTGATGTTGCATGTGATAGGCTTCCATCGCACACAGTCCAGGGTGACTACTTTGGCATATCTGGTTGATATCCTCCAGAGGCTCTCCAATGCTGCTCTTCTGGAGTCCGATGTCGATACACTGTTGAGCTTGCTCATGTTGCTAGGGTTCAGAGTTAATGAAGAGAAGTTGGACCTGGTCACTTCTCAGTCATTTTGTCATCTGGGGATGGACTTCCGTACTCAGCTGAATACGGTGGCAGTTCCCCAGGCGAGGGCTGTGATTCTCTCAGCTTTCGCCCTGACTCTGTCTCAGTCCATGTCCACGACAGCTCGGAGTATTCTCCGGCTGCTCGGTATCTGCGGTTCGGTGATGGATCCCATTCCTCTCGGTCAGCTGCATGTCAGACCTCTCCAACACTTTCTGCTCAGTTGTTGGAGGCCGAAAGTCGATCCTCTGGATCTGGTGCTATAATTAACAGACTCTCTTCATCGTCAACTTCTCCCCTGGACGGATGTTCAGTGGATTATGCAGGGAGTTCCGTTTGACATACCCACATCTGATCATGTTCTGACGACAGATGCCAGCAATCTCAGATGGGGTGCGACATTGGATCCTCTATATCTTTCCCTTCACGGCATATGGGACCAGGATCAAGCAGCTGTTCACATCAACCAGAAGGAACTTCTTGCACGTCTTCGGAGTTTATGGCAGTGGATTCCCCACCTTTAGAATCGTCAGGTCCTCCTGTTGTCCGACAATTTGACAGTGATCACTTACATTCAGAACCAGGGTGGCACGCACTCGGTTCCCATGCATGAATTGGCTCGGAATCTTCTGCTGCTAGCTCAGGATGTCAACACCGGAGTGGTTGTTCGTCACATTCCCGGTTGTCTGAACATCCTAGCCGACTCCCAGTCCCAACAGGGCAGGGTAATTTCCCCCGAGTGGATGCTTCACAGGGCAATGTTTCAGTTGCTTTGCGATCTCTGGTGTTGTCCCCACATCAATCTCTTTGCGACTCATTGGAACCATCAGGTGGATACTTTTGTGTCCCCGTGTCCAGATCCTCTGGCTTTTGCCATGTACACTCTGTCACTCGATTGGAACAGTCTAGTCGGCTATGCCTTCCCGCTGGTTCTGATTCTGCCTCAGGTTCTGGCCAAGATCAGAACCTGCAGTTGTCGAATCATTCTGATCGCTCCCCTGTCGCCTCAACAGGTGTGGATATATACAATAGAATCAAATATGAACACAATATACGCAAGATGTTACACATTTGGCCACGAGTTATTCTTGTTAATATAATATATAACTACAACATTTACACATATATATATAGAGAGAGAGTAGACGCAAGACTGATGAAAGTTTGTGTGGAGGGAGCAATTGGTTAAGAGTAACCCTATCCGTCTCCCTCTACATTGTGACCTTCTTGGCCAAGGTCACCCAAGGAGGTTTCACGTCGACCGGACTCTATGGCATGGCCTTCTTTGCCAAGGTCACCTGAGGAGGTTTTATGCCAACCCAGCTTATTGTGCCTTCACATATATGTTTTGTCTGGTCCTGTCTCCTTCGTAGAGGTTTTTCGAGACGAGCAGTGGAGTGCATTTCTTCTTCAAGGTGGCACTCCACTGGTTTAGCCTATGCAGCTAAGTGGAAGGTCTTCTGTCGATGGAGTGCTGATCACTCTGTTGATTATGCCAATCCTTTGATAACACAGATTGCAGAGTTTCTGGTATATCTGTTTGATTCTCAAGGTCTCCAGCCTGTTACCGTCAAAGGGTACAAGTCCATGCGTTCAGAGACCTTTGCGTATGTGGGAAAGTGTCATATCGGCACTAATCTATACCTCTCCAAGCTTATTCAGCACTTTTCTTTGAAAAGGCCTAAGATTTTGCAGCTTACCCCAAGATGGAATCTTTCTTGGGTGCTGCTTTGCTTGGGGGAGGGGAGGGGGGATTCAAACCTTTATCCCAGGTGGATATGCGTTTTCTCACATACAAGATGGCTTTTCTGATGGCTTTTGCCTCAGCCAGATGGGTTAGTGAGCTTCACGCCCTCTCGGTTGATCCAGCCTTTTTCAGGAGCTCTGCCAACAGTGTTACTTTTACCACTGATGGCTCCTTTCTGGCCAAGAATCAGATACCAGAAATGACACCACCTCCTATCTGTATCAGGGCTCTTCCTTCTGCTGAGGGTAATCGCCCTTTGCTATGTCCAGTTCATGCACTTTGCATTTATCTCAACCGAATGCAGTTCATTAGGAAAGGCAGGAAACGATTCCTTCTGCCTCTTATTCCTGGTCGACAGAAGATCTCTCCACAATCCATTTCTCGATTGATTTGTCTTGCTATTCGCGTGGCTTATGCTCATCTAGCTACTGATGATTGTATTACCAATCATATTTCTGCCCAAGGTGCGTGCCTTGTTTATTTCCTGGGCTTATGCTAACTCTGTCAAGTTGTCGGATGTTATGAACTCTTCTTCTGTACACGGTTCCAGTGCAGTCGGGTGGGGGCGCGGTGGCTCAGTAGGTAGAGGTGCAGGCTGCAAGCTGAGAGGTCCTCGGTTCGAATCCCACCTGCGGCAACCGCGTTGTGTCCTTGGGCAAGACACTTCACCCTGCTTGCCTACATGGGGGCACGATGACGCTGTGTATAAGGCGTACTGCACGTCGATGGTGCACATGTCTTCAACCAATCTAAACCTGCCTGTGCCTTGGTGCAGAGTTCAGAGTTACGATGTTGAGGAGCTGACAGCTGCTCGTTGTTGCTCGGTGGTTCTCTCTGGGTACTCCGGCTTCCTCCACCCATAAAACTGTCACCGACATGATATGACCCTGGCTGTTAATGTGCAGTCGGGTTATGTGGGGGTTAGTTATGTGATTCCCTCCTCCTATTGTCTATTCAGCCTGTAGTAAACATTTGTATGGTAGGTTGATAAGAAATTTAAATTTTATAGTAAATTTCCTTTCTTATTATACCTACCACAATTGTTTACATGGAGGCCCTCCCATCCTCTTATTCGCGTAAGAATCCTTCTTCCCTGCTGATCACATAACTCCAATGTGGGCAGATTCAGAAGAATGAGTCATTATTTACACGACTGCGCACTGGTACCGGAAGCGGTGGATCTGTACTAGGTGAAGAGTGTCTCCTACTGGGTGTGTGCCAGTAACACTCGACCAAGTTT
This sequence comes from Pictodentalium vernedei, assembly GCA_031216915.1. Lineage (NCBI taxonomy): Eukaryota > Metazoa > Mollusca > Scaphopoda > Dentaliida > Dentaliidae > Pictodentalium > Pictodentalium vernedei. The sequence goes on from CM062293.1 coordinate 257,762,576, forward strand.
TGGCTTATTTTTTCTTGGTGCTTTTGCACCACTTTTCTTTCCCAAATCGCTTGGGAAAGATCAAAACAGAGAGTATATTTTCCGAGTTAGGGACTTCCACTGTAGTGCAAGTCTGTAGTAAACAATTGTGGTAGGTATAATAAGAAAGGAAATTTACTATAAAATTTAAATTTTTGCAAGTTTAGGTCAAGTTTGTAGTGGAATTATTTTTAGACAGAAATGTATCACTGCGCCTTTTTTTATTTTTGGCAAAAACGCCTGCATGCAATTTACAAAAAAATGGCCTGAGAAACAGAAGATCTTCTTTGTGGGGACTTACGGTAAAAATTTGCTGATTGAAATTTTTATATTTTTTCATCAGTGTGAAGAAGGTTAAGCATTGTAGTTCTTAAATGTAATATAATTAGTGCTGGTCAGTGTCGCCAAAATAAAATCTGTGACTTTGCAATTATAAAATTGTGGTGCACAGTTTTATCTTAAGATAAATATGAATGAAGCCCAGAAATAGGTTTTATGTTTATCTGCATGGGTAATGATACAAATTCTATATCAAGCAACTGTGCAGTGCTCAGTCTTTATTCAGTTTATTCGGGGATTGGGAAAGTTCAAGGCAATGGCATACAGCTTCCATTGAATTGACCAGTATTTTATGAATCTGAAAATTAAATCTGAAGTTAAAGTGCTTCTTAATCAAGTTATTGGCACAACATGTACAATTGAGAATTGTTAGATAAACCTGTCATCACCATTATATATTATGTACTAAATGTTATATCACAGTCTTGCTCCTGATTCTGAGGCAGTATCTCGACTCATCAAGATATGACCCTACAAACCAGAAACCGAATCTGATACAACATTTTGTACATAAAATAATGATAATATATATTTATTATATGACTGTGTAATTAACTGCTAAATATCACTACTGTTTGACGATCTTTTCCTGGTCCCCGGAAAATCCAAAGTGTGAAATCTGATTCTGTATCACTATAGTATGATGGACTATTTATGGGTGCATTCGAATTCACATAATTAGCTATTCCACTTGCAGAGAGTACATTATTCAGAGCTAGAATGGATGTGCTCAAACGGCGGTCTGAGTTTTTTTTATCATCATTACGTGTACAGTCCATTTAAGACCCGGTTTCCATCACCCCTGATTTCTACTGCTAAACTAGGGGTGACGAACCTGGTTTGCATTACTATCTATAGCACTGGGAAAATAACAAGTGTAACCAATTAACCACGCTATCAGTGCAGCTTGACAAAAAAAAATCACACCTCGCGAACTAAATGTCGAACATGCAAGATTTGAATCAATCAAAAGAAAACTATTTTGTTCGAAAATGCATAACCATAAGAAAATTATTAATTTGGCAGGCCTAAGTGTTGAAAAAAGTGCTAATAGTACTACATTTTAATCCACGGAGTGCTATTCTGTTTTCGACACACTGACATGACGGTAATACTGCCTATAATTATTACGAACCAATGAGGCGACAGCATACTGTGAGAAAAAAAAATTCGTAGAATATCTCAGCGTCGATCCACGGTGGTTTGCATTCGCAGCACAAATGTGTATCTTTAAAAACATTAATTGGTTGTGTTTTGTTCAATGCCTTTCATTTAAATTCATTCATGCTTGTGTTTTTATTAAACCTGAGGAAAAATATGCACGTGCAAACAGTAAACTTTATCTCGGGGTTGGCAGCACTCATTACTATTTAAGCCCACCAGGTAAAAATTTGATAAACGTCGTTGTAAATGACACATTCACGCAAATAAATACGGGAATACTGACACTAAGTATACTCTAAGTGTATAATGACAAGCTAAAATTTAATAGAAATAAGTCTTTAAAACAAAAGATGAGGCCTGTTACTGGTACACATTATGGCCTGCATAAACTGGGGAAGGTCCAAGAATAAACAGGTTGGGTATATCTCTATTATTTATCGGCTGTTGGCAACATCCAACCCTCCTGCTCCAAAAAAAAAATTATGTCTCTCCCATCAACATTTAATACCATAGTAAACCCTACCTATTTCCCCAAAGTGAGCTATAACCTGCCAGAGAATCAATGAATGAAGGCTTGAATTTAATCACCCAGATTTTATTAATAGATCAGCAAAAGGGCAAGCCATCTTTCAATGGTTGTGGGTGGCTCCTAAGATTTTATCCAGAAATTTTTAAGAATTAGTCACCACAACCAGTGAAGTGGAAATCCTCCCCCCCCCCCCCCCGCCCCCCAGAAAAAATAATAGGGTTTGAATTGGGGGGGGGGGTCCTCCCATAGCTCTGCCACTTATCAAATGTGAATACCAGTTCCCCACATGCCGTCTCATTCGAAGAATATTCTTTTGTGTGATTTTTTGTTCACTCTTGACCAAACGTTCGACTAAAACCAACATGTTGGTGTGCATCCACGAGGGGTGACCCCCTCCCATAATCTCCTCCAACTTGATCTATGGCCATCTGTGGTTGTCCAGTGTTGGGGGGGGGGGGGGGTGGGGGGGGGGGGGCTATTTAATATATCAGCATTGATCAAAGATTTCATGTTGAGGGAAAGTGTTTCAAATTCAATGTAGGCATAGGCATATATTAGATTTCTGTAGAGAATGTCGGCTGCGGACCTTTGGGGTTGAGGAAGGGGGTGTACGACACCTATGACCCTCCCTGGCTACATCCTTGCCATATTGGTTGAGGCCGAAACTCCCACGCTGAAATGCAAAATGTCCAATTCATCAAGCCTATGGGAAAATATTTGCGGATTGTATTCATTTTTAGCTTTACTGTTCCTATGTTACAGGCCCCTCCCTTTTTTCAGTACAGTAAATATGTTGTCATCGCCAGAGGTTCATAAGTTTAATTCTGAAGCCTACTCGTAAAATAAATGTTTTAATTCTGACACAAGACATTCATTAATTTGCTGCTCCCCTCTACTGATGAGGCCTTCATTCCCCCTGCCACACATGCATCATCCCAACCCCATTGCCCCTTCTAATCTCCCAGTACTCGTTTTCCAATATTTCCCACTGGCACTTTCTTAATCTCCCCAAATATAATATTAATATTAATGTTCAACAAGTAAAAGTCGCAAAATGTATCGGGCCGTCATTGACTTTAACAGCCAAACAAGACTATGATGGCCCAATACGTTTTAATATGAATAATGAGTCACATCTCTCAGCTGATCGATAATATTTTACCCCAGATTTCTATTTTGATCGGAATTCAATTTCAGATTTATAATGTATCAAACTTAGGAAGCGACTGCCCGAAATTCAAATCTTGAAGATATATTTCATCATCCAACTTTCAACATTTCGCCATAGATTGATCAGACCCAGTCAAGTTACCCAGATTGTTTGTTAACAAATCAGACCATAGTTCTGCAGTTTCATTTTTAGCTCAACTTTGACGAAGTCAAATTTGAGCTATTGTCATGGCCCGTCGTCCGTCCGTCCGTCCATCTGTCCGTACGTCAGCAATTGGCTATGGCTCGGGCTAGAGGTCGTATTTATGAACCGATCTTTACGAAACTTCTTGGGTACCTTTGTTATGACCGTGGAACGAGAACGAGTGTTTTTGGGTGTGGTCCGAAATTCAAGATGGCTGCCAGCCGCCATTTTGTACCGATGATGCAGAAATCTGTTTTTTGTACAGAACTTCCATATGAAAGCTCTGATTTGAATAATTTTTTGTATGAATGTTTAGTACCATGGGGTACATCACATATAATACAGGTTTTTTTCTCGTGCGTAAATTGTGCAAATTAGACTAATTTTGATGTTTTTTGGTGTTAATTTCAGCACTGTAAGTGCAAATGCCAATACGGCTCGGGCTAGAGGCCGTATTTATGAACTGATCTTTACGAAACTTCTTGGATACCTTTGGTATCACCGTGGGACGAGAACGAGTGTTTTTGGGTCCGGTCCGAAATTCAAGATGGCCGATGGCAGCCATTTTGTACAAAATTAGGTGCAATCAGATTTTTGCACAGAACTTCCATATGAAAGCGCTGATTTGAATAATTTTTTGTGTGAATGTTTAGTACCATGGGATACATCACATATAATACGGGTTTTTTTCTCGTGCAGAAAATATGCAAATTAGATGAACTTTGATATTTCAGTGCAACTTACACACATTAAGTACACATGTCAATACGGCTCAGACTTGAGTCTGTATTTATGAACTGATCTTCACGAAATGTCTTGGGTACCTTTGTTATCACCTTGAGACGAGAATGAGTGTTTCTGGGTGCGGTCTAAAATTCAAGATGGCTGCCAGTGGCCATTTTGTACCGAAATTAGGTCTAATCAGTTTTTTGTACACAACTTCTATACAGCTCAGACTAGAGGCCATATTTATGAACCAATCTTTACGAACCTTGTTGGGTACCTTTGTTATCACCATGGGATGAGAGCGAGTGTTTTTGGGTGTGGTCCGAAATTCAAGATGACCACCAGCAGCCATTTTGTACCAAAATTAGTGCAATCAGTCTTTTGTACAGAACTTCTGTATGAAAGTTCTGATTTGAATAAATTTTTGTATGAATGTTTAGTAACATGGAATACATCACATATTCTAAGGGGGTTTTTTTCGTGCAGAAATTATGCAAATTAGATGAACTTTGACTTATTCATATTTATTTATTTATTTATTGGTGTTTAAGGTCACATACTTATGCACAATGGCTAATCGTGACCGTGACAGTTTTACGGGTGGAGGAAGCCGGAGTACCCGGAGAGAACCACCGAGCAACGACGAGCAACTGTCAGCTCCCCAACATCGTAACTCTGAACTCTGCACAGCAGCACAGGCAGGGTTAGATTGGTTGAAGACATGCACACCATCGACGTGCAGTACGCCTCAGTACACAGCGTCATCGTGCCCCCATGTAGGCAATCGGGGTGAAGTGTCTTGCCCAAGGACACAACGCAGTTGCCGCAGGTGGGATTCGAACCGAGGACCTCTCGGCTTGCAGCCTGCACCTCTACCAACTGAGCCACCGCGCCCCCTTGACTTATTCAGTGCTACTTGCACAATGTGAGCACACATGTCAATACGGCTCAGGGTAGAGGCTGTATTTATGAACCGATCTTCACAAAACTTCTTGGGTACCTTTGTTATCACCTTGGGACGAGAATGAGTGTTTCTGGGTACGGTCCAAAATTCAAGATGGCTGCCAGTGGCCATTTTGTACCGAAATTAGGTCCAATCAGTTTTTTGTCACAAGTTCTATACAGCTCGTATTTATGAATTGATCTTCACAAAACTTCTTGGGTACCTTTGTTTTCACCTTGGGACAGGAACGAGTGTGTTTTGGGGTGCCTTTGTTATCACTGTGCTATGAGAACAAATATATTGGGGTTCAGTCAGACCCACTCTGAGACTCAAAGATTTCTTTTCTAGTTTAGCATCTGACTGTCACCCACCTTTACAATACTTTACCTATACATTTGTTACAGGCTACGGTCAATATTTATGTACAGACCGTTACAATACTTTATATGTACCTTTGTTATCAGGTCATTACCTAGATGTTTGTCATTGCTGTGTCACATACTATACATGTGCATGTCTTTGTCTTGACAAGTTGAGCTACAGTGTCATTGACACTTTCATTTTTTTAAATTTAAAAACTCAATTTATTCTACAAGTTATGCCTGTCTAGTTATACTACTGAAGTTAATTTTTATTTTCCTTGAACTTGAATTTACCTGTCATGTTTCTAAAGTCTATATTTGATAATGTACATAGTTGTTTTAATTGCCGTAATAAAAGATAAATTAATGTAAATTACTGGTTTGTGTTATATTATAATAAATTAAACTGAGTATGAAAGTCCGAGAGGGCCTAGTGTTCTAGTTATCCCTGATGTGTTATTACTTGGCTAGCCTGACCGGTTTCGTTCTTAGTTGAAGTTTGTCAGAGGCAGAATATACTGATTAGCCAGAGATTATATATATTTGGTGTCTGGCGAATAACAGTTGGCAAAGAATGCATTGGCGAATGACTGCAGCCGTGTGGCGAGTGCGTATGCGAATGCAACAGTTGCTGGTCTTGGCAAATGCAGTCTTTTTTGGCGAATGCGTTGGTTCATGCAATTAACGGTGGTTGTTTGAAATTACATTTGCTTGGAGTAGAATAATTACTATTAATGTTATATTTTAAAGCATTGGCTGCAGTACACAGAAGGCAGGAGCTATGTGGCGAATTGTTCTGAGTTTGGAGTCTAACCCTTGGAAGGCTGTTGTGGGCACTGACACAAGGAAGATCAGCTAGGTACGAAACCGGTTAGGCTAGCCAAGTAATAACACATTAGGGATAACTAGAACACTAGGCCCTCTCAGACTTTCATAGTCAGTTTAATTTGTTCATAGTATTTGACCTATTGGGAAAGTTATGGCATCAACCAGCATGGCCATGAGCTCGGAAAGTGAACTTAGCCTCACCTCTAGCACGAGCATGCAAACCATTATAGATAACGACAATGCAGCCAGCTCAGAAAGGCGGTCCAAAAGACAGTGTCGAAGTGACAGTAAATCATTAATAACTACACTAGTTAACAATACAAACCACCCCGCGTACAGAACAGTCCGTAACCTGACCATCAAAAAACTGAAACTAGAGTTACAAGGTGTGTTCCAGGAGAGATGTATTTACAACAACCTCTCACCGAAAAGACTACGCGCCTCCATACCAACACCACGCAGTCCACCAATGACGTCTGTAAAGCTCGTCTTCAGGACACCCTCATTGAAGCCACTCGGAAAATCATACAAATCTCTTTAGATCAAGTGAAACTGGATTATACGTATGTAACTGAACGACTTGAAACCACTAATGGTACCAGGGCCCATGTAGGATGAACTGCCTAACCCGTAACTGCAGTTACTTAATCACCTGCGAAATATGTAAAAAGCAGTATGTTGGCGAAACTAAACGCCACTTTAAACTCTGCATTAAAGAGCACAGAGCTGACGTTCAACACAAACAAGACACCCCAGTAGCCATACACTTTAACAACCACATGAATAAAATTATGGACCTTCAGTATCGTATCATACAGGTATTTAACTCTGACCCGGACCACCCAAACATGACCGAGAAACACCGTCACTCTGAAATCAACTGGATTTTCAAATTAAAAATGCTCGAACCATTTGGCCTGAACAGGAAGGACTTTTAATTAAGTGTTTCTGTATTATGTTATAATACCCTCAACAATCCCAATTTTCTCTCTGGTATAAATAATTAACATTTCCTCCCTCATCTCAACACGGACAGCCAGCTTGTTTATTGACACAGAGACTGAAATAGTTCCATAGCAGTCAATGATTGACAGAATCTATTTATAGGCTGATTCATCTTAATTACCCTCGGACTCTGATTTTTAATGCACTGTACATGTAATGATATTTATGATATTTTTTTATCGTATTCATGCACATCGGGGGATTCCCCAGAAGTGTGCATCTGTTATAAAAATAAGTGTAAACAAAAGTAGTTCTTTTTTTACTTCAATCCAATTTACCAAAAAAAGGTTGGAGGAATTGTTAATGCTAGCGTTAGAATGTGATGTTAAACTATAAGTCATATAATAAACCTTTTATTGCTATAGTGAAATGATCTGTACATTTTTATCACTGTTTAACCCTTGGGGCCTAGGTTTCTATCTTTATCTGCCAGAAAAAGATACTCAAAAAAATAGGAATATATATTCACCCTATGATTACATCAAATTCAAGTCACTCAAGGTAAGAGGCTCTTTGCTTATTCAGTTAACTTTTCCTAACTACAATTTACAAACTGGTTGGAAAATTTGTACCTAATATCAACGACAATCGTCCCTCATCTCAAATGCACACCCATGTGAACAAATGGCACACGCAAACTTTATGTCAGGTGCACGGCATGCTGTGTGCCTGTGATTTTCAAATGGCAAGGCCTAGTTTTGTGACCGGGCAATGCAGGGTGACCACAGTTATGATGTATCATCACTATTATGTGGAACCATTGCAGTCATATAAATTGTTAACGATTGCACATCGGCGATTTCTGTTGACACTCAGTGGTGTTCATTTTGTTATGTTTTACAGAAATCAAGTGGCAATGTTTTTAATTGTTTTCTCTCCATTCTTTATTGATTTTGCATCGTAGACATTGCAATAATACCAGCGGTTGAAATTAATGGATATCCGGTTGAAATCTGGTTATGCCCGATGGTTAGCTGGTTACAAAAATGGGCCAACCGTTTCAGCACTACATCAGTTTAGAGAGTCTCTTATTGTGTAACAGATAATTTTGGATGGATTATTAAAACACAATTGTTGAAAATTATTTCAGTATACAGATCGAATCAATCCATTAGATAATCATGTTGGAGTATTAGTAAATACTTTTGGATTAGAGAAATCACCGGTTGCAGCCCAGATGTTTGGTAATGCTGGAAAAGAACACATGAAAAAATATGGTAAGTACAGTGAAGCCCACTTAATTGGATATCTCTTAATTGAATAATCTTGTTAAGAGGATATATACACCAAACTCCTTACCATACCAACAGAACAAAGTTGCCCTGTTTGTTGCATGGGTAGTGTGGTGGCTGAGTGGTTACAGCATTAAAATTCAAACTGAGAGGTCCACGTTTCGATCCCCTCCTTGGGTAACTGTGTTGTGTCCTTGTGTCCTTGGGCAAGACACTTAATCCCAATTGTCCATGTGGGGGCACGGTGGCGCTGTGTACTAAGGCGTACTACACATTGATGGTGCACCTCATTCCTGTCTTTAACCAATGCTAACCTTGCTTGTGTTGAGTTAGTATGTTGGGAGTCTAACAGTTGCTTGACATTGCTCACTGGTTCTCACAGTTGCTTCACATTGCTCACTGGTTCTCTCCAGGGATTCCGGCTTCCTTAACCCATAAAACTGTCTGAAAGTGTTGTTAAACTTCAATAAATAAGTTATTTAGGTTATAGTTTAAATAAACTGAATAAAACATCTTGTAATCTATCAATGAATTACTTTTGAGAACCACTGAATTCTCCACATTATTTGGCCCCAGCAAACCTTTGTAAGCATTCATTTGTGTACATCATGTTTGACAGAGCTCCAGGAGCTCTGTCAGACAAGATAGAATAAATGTTCATTTTATCAAAAGAATACAGGAAAATTACCAAATACTTGTTAATTGAATACTCCTGTTAATATAATTATTTTGTCTGAAAAAGTGGCTAGTCAACTGAGTTCCACTGCACTATTTTTGTACAACGTCTTATAAAAGCAGACCATATTATGGTATAGCTGTGTCCATCTGGTTACATTCTGAGTACCTTGACAGTTGTTTCTACCTGTACAGGCAGACAAGATTTGCCTAGTTCTAACAGGCCTGAAAATAAGAGGTCTGACATTTGCAGAATGGGGTCCCCAGAGGTTGAATTTGATGATGATATCCCATACAGTGGGCCAATTTTATCCTCTGGGTACCTCTTTCTGTTTAGTTTTGAGACCCTGATTCAGATTGAGGTTCACAGAGGGTAAATTTAGTGATCACCAAATTCACCCTCTGGGAACCTCATTTTGCAGATGACAGTCTGCTTATTTTCTGGCTTGGCCTAGAAACAACTGCAGAGTCAAAGGATGCAGATTGTCAAAGTGCTGCAAAAATGTCTTACTGCCTTATATACATATTACTTCAGGGGCGCGGTGGCTCAGTAGGTAGAGGTGCCGGCTGCAAGCCGAGAGTTCCTCGGTTCGAATCCCACCTGCGGCAATTGCGTTGTGTTGTTGGGCAAGACACTTCACCCCCATTGCCCACGGGGGGGCACGGTGACGCTGTGTACTAAGGCAAACTGCACGTCGATGGTGCACCTGTCTTCAACCAGTGCTAACCCTGTTTGTGTGGAGGTAGTATGTTGGGGAGCTGGCAGTTGCTCGCCGTTGCTCGGTGGTTCTCTCCGGGTACTCCGGCTTCCTCCACCCATAAAACTGTCGCGGTCATGATTAGCCATTGTGCAGAAATATGTGACCTTAAACACCAATAAATAAATAAATAATAATACATATTACTTCCTTATATACAAGCTGCAGGTGGTTTAACAGTGTTTCTACATCATTAATGGCTGCCTGTCTTGTCTTGGCAGCCAAGGTTAATAACTTGTCAAAAATATATCTAAAAAAAATAAAGGAACTTCCCCTGCAGTTTTTTTCAGACAAAACGCTTAAGAAGCAGACAACTGGATTTCAGGGTAAGCAGTTATTTGGAAACACTAACAGATTTTCATCTAATAATTCTAGAGAAGGTTTATATTAAAATAGGAACCAATGCAAGAGTGGGTTGTGATCTTTACAAACATTGTGGGTCATTTTGATTAGTAGACTAACAATGTTAACTGCATAAAAGTTCTAAACACCAAACCATTTACCATACATACTTTTAGTACAAATCTGAGCTGTTAATTGCATAAATGGGTAGGTCAGAGAGTAAATTTTTGTTAATCCTCTACCTAATGAATTGGCTGCATCTTCCACACGTAATTTCCAAATTTAGCAGTTCAAAAAATAAAATTTCAAACAATTTCAACTATATCATGCCACCCCTCATTGGAATAACCTTGTCAAGCTCATTCCATGAGGGGTCACATGCTATGGTTTTGTTGAAATTGGTTGAAAAATTTGAAGCAAATAATGAAAATTACAAATTTTGATGTCAGGTGCATTGTGTAAAGGGTTTTAAGCTAAGCAAACAAAGAATATTGTGATCTATCAAAACATTATGCAGACAGCCTCCAACTTTTCCAGTTTCATAAACCTCTTTTCATTAATATACTACTCAAAGTTTGCTGAGCACCACATATTTGACACATCATTGTGAAATTTTCTTATGACATATTTGCGATATTTTTGGTGGATATGATTGAGGAATGTATTGAGATGGTCCCCAGTGTTTACATTAGCTCTCTTGACAGGCAGACTTTTCGTGACAATCATGGAAAGCATGTACCCCTTGATTTTCATGATGTTTTCGTATACTGTCTACATGTACATGAGATGTGTGGGGTATTCAGTCTTCATTTCAACACGAACCCTTGTGATTTAATGATTGAATATGGCGAATACAAATGTAATAAGACATTTATCTGAAGCAGAAATGTGGCGGGCTGTACGGATGGGGGAACAAGGCGCTACCCATCGTCAGGTTGGTGAAGCCCTTGGTGTGCACCATATGGTGATCACCAGAGCCTGGGCAAGATTTCAGCAGTATGGCAGACGACATGGTGGTGGCAGAGACAGGGCAACTTCTGGAGCTGAAGACCGTTTTTTGATCATTCAGGCCCGTAGGAACCACTTTGACACAGCAACCCAGCTTTGCAATGACCTTCAGAATGCATCCGGGGTAAATGTTTTGATGCAGACTATCCGGGAAAGGTTGCACAAAGGTGGTCTCTGATCGCGAAGACCATGTATTCGCATCCAGCTGCCCCAGAACCACCACCAGGCACGATATGAATGGGCCAAGGATCATGCTGGATGGACCAGAAAAGATTGGCGACCTGTCCTTTTTACAGATGAGTCAAGGTACTGCCTAGACAACACAGATAGGCGTTATAGGGTATGGAGAAGACAAGGAGAGCGATTCCATGCAGCCAACATTGCTGAGCATGACCGCTATGATGGAGGGTCAATAATGGTCTGGGGCGACATCAGCTGGGATGGATGTACAGAGCTCTGTGTCCTTGAACGTGGTACACATTGACTCCACAGCGGTATATTGATGAGATCCTGGATGCCCATGTCAGATTGTATGCAGGGGCAGTGGGTGATAGATTCATTCTGATGGACGATAATGCCTGTCCTCATGTTGCCCATGCTGTCCGGGAGTACCGACAGAAGGAGGAGATTGAGGGTATGGACTGGCCAGCAAGATCCCCTGACCTCAGTCAAATCAAACATGTCTGGAATGAGTTGCATCTTGCAATTTCATTCCGTCCAGTCCAACCAAGAAGTGTCCAGGAGCTTGGTACCATGCTGGTCCAAGAATGGAACAACATCCCACAAAGGACCTTCTGGAACCTCATTGGGAGCATGAGAAGGCGTTGTCAAGCTGTAATTAACAATAATAGGTCTCATACGCGATATTGAACCCACATCAGTTCGCCCTGTCAACTTTTTGGCAAATTTGAAAAATTTCCTGTTTTACCGATAATATCCATTTTCCATGGTTATCGTATTCAAAAGTGAAAAAATAATGTCAATCACAAATAAAATCTTAATTTCTGTGCTTAAGTCATTAAAGATATAATTAAATAAAAAATATATACACTTCTCATAATAATAATTCAACTAAAATGTAAAACAGGTAGTTGGATATACTTGGTGCTTAGCAAACTTTGAGTAGTATATAAGCCTTTAACTGGTTGAGTGCTAGAGCAGAAGCCAATGTTTTCCTTGCTCATGTTTAATATTCAGTCAAATGCAAATAATGTTTTGCTTATATAAATTTGTTTTATAACAAATTATTGAAGAGTGCCCATAGGCATGCATCAATAATTTGTAATAAAAGAAATTTTGATGAACAAATTCAGAACACCAAAACTAAAGTAGCCTTCAACCAGTTAATCTGTTAAATCTTGTTTGACAGAATTCACCGAGCTCTGTCAAACAAGATGTAACAGAATAATAAATAATAAATTTTTCAACAGAAGGGAAATAATCAAATTCAGAGTTTATAGAAGATTCCCATAAATAAGTACTTATTACTGGGGTTTACCCTCATTAGTCAGACACCCAATTGTCATACACCCTGTTTGTCATACAATTAATTGGGGATTACCTGATGTTAAAAGAGATGATTACATACTATTGTAAATGATACAGTCCAGAGGTGTGTGTAACTTAAATAAAATAGTTTGGAACTAGTTTAGTCTTTTTCAAAGCTGACATATAAGGCCACACAAAGTAGATCTTCTGTTTCACAGGCCATTATTTGTAAAATTGCATGCGGGCGAGTGGTTTTTAGCTCACCTGAGCAATGCTCAAGGGGAGCTTTTCTAATCACTTTCTGTCTGGCGTCGTCTGTCTTTAACTTTACATTATCAACTTCTCACAAACCACTTGACCAAATTGAACCAAATCTGATGTGCATGTTCCCTATCATATGTCAATTCAAATTTGTTCAAATCAAGTTGCCCTGTCCCTCGGTAGGGCCACACCCAAAAAGTGTGCCCAAATCTTAAAAAAAAATCATCTTCTCATGAACCAGCAGTAGCAGAGACTTGATATTTGGTGTGAAGCTTCCTTTTGAGGTGTAGACTCAGATTTGTTCAAGAGAAGTTCGAGGGGCTATATTTGCCATCGTTATGGGAGGGGCATGTATTTTGGCCCCGCCCCAAATTTCTATTTTCCAAAGTGAGAGGCTGATTTGAACCAACTTTGATACGAGAGCTTATTGGGTCATAAGTAGGTAATTCATGCCCCCCAAAATTTCACGTCGCCCTGTGGGAACCGCAGGAGCTAAAAATAGAAAAAATTAAAATACCCATATCTCCAAAACTACACAGTACTGAGAATTTTTATTTTGTGTGAAGCTTCCTTAGGATCAACAGAATGAAATGGTCCAAAACAATTGCTATTGGTTTTATCATAGGGGACTTTTTGGGGATTTGAAAAAGTTCCGAGTCAGCATTTTTTAACACTGTGTGTAATGGGGGAAACATTAAAGAATCTTCTCTCAAACCACTGCTCCAAAAGCTTTCATATTTCATATATAACATCTTTGGAAGACTGATTCACATATTTGTTGAAATCAATTCCCTGGGTTCATATTTGGGCTCTCTATGGGAGCTCAAATGTTCAAATTAGTGCAATATGAGGAATATTATTTAAAAATCTTCTTCAGATCCACCAATCAGGTTTTTTTGATATTTGGTATGCAGCATCCTTAGTTATATAGAATTATAACTTAGTTCAATATGTTGAATATTCTTAAAAAATCTTCTTCACATCTACCAGTCAGAATCTTTTGATATTTGGTATTCAGTATCCTTAGGGAGGTGAGATATAAGTTTATTAAAGCCAAGTCCCTGGGTTCATATTTGGGCTTCCTGTGGCAGCCTGAATTGTACCAAAATTTCTATTTTTGAACTGAGAGGCCAATTTGAACCAAATTTGATATGAGGGCTTATTAGGTCATAAGTACCTAATTTATGCCAAAAAACATTTTCCTGTTGCCCCATGGGAACTGCAGGAGCTAAAAATAGAAAAAATGTAAAATGCCCATATCTCCAAAACTACACGGCACTGAGAATTTTTATTTTGTGTGAAGCTTCCTTAGGAACAGCAGAAAGGAATGGTCCAAAAAATAATTTGCCTTCCGTTTTATCATAGGGTACTTTTCTAGGACTTTGAAAAAATGTTGAGTCATCATTGTTTGACACTGTGAGTAATGAGAAAAACATTAAAGAATCTTCTTCTCCCATATGACTGCTCCAAAGGCTTTCATATTTCACATATAACATCTTTGGAAGATTCATTTACATGTTTGGTGAAATCAAATCCATGGGTCCATATTTGGGCTCTCATGGGAGCCTAAATGTTCAGATTAGTGCAATATGAGGAATATTCTTTAATATTTTCTTCTTCCAATCCACCAGTCAGAATCATTTGGTATGCAGCATCCTTAGGGGGTGAGATTCAAGATTGTTCAATTTGAGTCCCTGGCTTAATATTTGGGCCTTCTATGGGTGGGGTGAGGGGGTGGCAGGAGGATGTATGTTAGGTTCAGGTTTGTTCAAATCCATTCCTTAGTGTTTTTCTATAAAATTTGCCTTTCATGACTTCATTCCTTTGTAGTGTTGATGAACCATGTCTAACTGAATGTGACCCCAAATACTTCTTTGAACCACTTTGGCAGGTGAGCGATTAAGGCCACTTGGGGCCTCATGTTTATATTATTTTTCCTGTAATTTTTATTTGTTTGCCATAAAAATTTCATGTTCTTGGTTTATGTTTTAGGCCTCATAATCTACGGAATAGCATGGGTGGTGGTGTATTTCGTCCCTTGAGAGCAAGCAGGCTTTGCATTGCTAAGCCTTCTTGCACTCAACAGACAAATTTATCAGTTTTTTTTAACTTGGGTAAAATATCAGACATAAACCATTTAATTTTTATTTTTTTTAAGTTTACTTTGGTTATAAAAAGAGCATGCGGCAGCCAAAAGGACCATGCATGAGGCCCTGAGAAACAGATTATTATTTTTTTTTAGGCCTAATGAAAATAATATATAATTATTTTCTGACAAGTAAGAAAAACATTAAAACATATATTTATAACAACAACCTTTGATCTAAAATTGAAACAAAATATTTTTTCCAAACAGTTTGCTATGTTTTTTTTTTTCTTTTGTAAAAATGATATTTGATAATTTATTGATAACTAATCACAATTAAAGAGTGACACATACATTTTGTATCAACACTCATCTGTTTTTTGGCAAGGGCTTTAATGACTATTTTTATTTGTATGATTCTTCATGAAACAAAGATTTGTATTTATTTTTCATAAAACATAATTTGTTTGTATGAATTCTTATTTGTCTAGAAATGTTTTCTCAATTTTATCTTATATTTTCATTTTATTAGCCCGACTGTTTACAGTTTGGGGCTATAGTCATGCCTTTTGTCCATCTGTCTGTCCGCCTGTTAACATTTAGAGTTTCGGTTAAAGTTTGTGGTCAAAGTTTTTCAATCAAGGTTAAAAATTTTTTTTCTTTTAAATTAATATTGATTGCTATGGATTGTATCATTCTCATTATGTTTTTCATCTTATTTTGGGAAATATTTAGCCCTTTTTTTGTATGGCAATTTAACTTAGAACTTCCAGGTTAAAGTTTTTTTTTTCTTTACAAAGTTACACCTTTATTTCTTCAAACTCTTTACTGCAATGTCACTGTTTCTCATTTGGGACAATGTCTACTATCTACTGAACCTTTCTACCATGATTTTCATTAATATTGGCATGATTTTATCCCCTTTTAAACATGTTTTCAGACTTAGTTTCTTTGTATTTGAAATTAGGTTTTGCCACATAGTTTCTTACTTAATTCTTGCATGGTCAGTACAACTAGTCATGACTTTTGTCCATCTGTCTGTCTATTAAAATTTAGAGTTTGGGTTAAAATTTTGTGGTTGAAGTTTTTTAGTGAAGGTTACAGTTTTTTTTCTTGTTAATTAATATTAATTACTCTTGATTGTATCATTCTCATTATGTTTTATGTTATTTTGGGACATTTTTAACCGTTTTTTACAGTCAATTTAACTTAGAACTTCCAGGTTGAAGTTTTTGATTAAAGCTTTTTATTTACAGAGTTACACCTTTAATTCTTCAAACAGTTTAGTGGAATGTCACTGTTCTCATTTGGGACAATGTCTATACTGTCTACTGAAGCTTTCTACAGTGATTTTAATTAATATTGTCAGGGTTTTAACCCCTTCTAAACATTTTTTCAGGCTTAAAGTTTTGCTTTTCAAGGTTGTAGCTTTTATTCTTTGAACAGTGTGTTACAACGTCATTGTTTTTCATTTGTGGCAAGGTCTACTGATGCTGTATACAGTTGTTTCAATTAATACTTGCGTTATTTTAAACCTTTTCAAAACAGTTTTCGAATTTAGTTTCTTTAAATTTGAAATTGGGTTTCTAACACATACTTTGTCACTTTTTGTTCTTGCATGATCAATATAACTTTTAATAATTGCATTTACAGACCTGATTACTTTTACTTGTATGCAGCTTTTTGTCTCATTACCTGAGCTTCACAGTTTGAAATATAAAGAAATGTCTTCTGCAGCATACTTCTGTTGTTTTACAAAAGTAATACAGATTGGAAAGAAATGGGAGTGAGGGACTTTGATGCTGTCTCCCAAACTTTGGGGGAGATGGGTGGAATCAATCCACCCTTTCCTCATTCCCATATTATCCAGAAGATAAATCCAATCCAGTTCTAATTATATAATTCTCTTCAAATTTGATATTACTTTTTTATATAACCATTTGTAAAAACGGTCATATCATGTAAATGGTTCGTTCATAAGCAATTGGTTTCTGACCAATAACTTCAGTTTGGATTATTTGATTTCAACCAAAGATGATAGATATATGTGTATTTTCCAGCTAGTACTGCAGGCCAAGTTTGAATATGGGTTCTCCCCACCCCACCCAAGGTAATTTAGGCAATTTTTCCAAAAGTGTATTTTGAAGGATTTGGAGTTATTAAATGCAAATAAAAAAATATTGACTACTATAACAGAAATGAAAAAATAAAATTTGAATAGCAATTTTTGTATATTGCAGATTCGTTAGGTAAATGGTTAACAAAATATGGCTCAGACTATTTTGTGTCTACGCATTGCCATTGCTGGGACAGTCAGACTGCATGCATGACATCACTCTAGTTTTCATTTATTTCATATTTTTATTTATTTTTTTATGAAAAATGATTTTCTGTTATTTACCTAAAACCATTATTTAGTTGTATGATTTTTCAAGAAACATTTTTAGCTCAACTTTGGCAAAGCCAAATTTGAGCTTTTGTCATGGCTCGTCGTCCGTCTGTCTGTCTGGCCGTCTGTCCGTATGTCAACAATTGGATATGGCTCGGGCTAGAGGCCGTATTTATGAACCGATCTTTACGAAACTTCTTGGGTACCTTTGTTATGTCCGTGGGACGAGAACGAGTGTTTTGGGGTGCAGTTCCAAAATTCAAGATGGCTGCCAGCCGCCATTTTGTACCGACGATTTAGAAATCTGTTGTTTGTACAGAACTTCTATATCAAAGCTCTGATTTGAATAATTTTTTGTATAAATGTTTAGTACCATGGGATACATCACATATAATACAGGTTTTTTCTCGTGCTTAAAGTATGCAAATTAGACTAACTTTGATGTTTTTTTTGTGTTACTTTCAGCACTGTAAGTGCAAATGCCAATACGGCTCGGGCTAGAGGCCGTATTTATGAACCAATCTTTACGAAACTTCTTGGGTACCTTTGTTATCACCGTGGGACGAGAATGAGTGTTTTGGGGTCCGGTTCGAAATTCAAGATGGCCGATGGCAGCCATTTTGTACAAAATTAGGTGCAATCAGATTTTTGCACAGAACTTCCATATGAAAGCACTGATTTGAATAATTTTTTGTGTGAATGTTTAGTACCATGGGATACATCACATATAATACAGGGTTTTTTTTCGTGCAGAAATTATGCAAATTAGATGAACTTTGATTTTTTCAGTGCTACTTACACACAGTAGGTACACATGTCAATACGGCTCGGGCTAGAGTCTATATTTATGAACCGATCTTCACGAAACGTCTTGGGTACCTTTGTTATCACCTTGGGACGAGAACGAGTGTTTCTGGGTGCGGTCTAAAATTCAAGATGGCTGCCAGTGGCAATTTTGTACCAAAATTAGGTCTAATCAGTTTTTTGTTCACAACTTCTATACGGCTCAGGCTAGAGGCCGTATTTATGAACTGATCTTTACGAAACTTCTTGGGTACCTTTGTTATCACTGTGGGATGAGAACAGGTGTTTTTGGGTCTGGTCCAAAATTCAAGATGGCCACCAGCAGCCATTTTGTACCAAAATTAGTGCACTCAGTCTTTTGTACAGAACTTCTGTATGAAAGTTCTGATTGAATAGATTTTTGTATGAATGTTTAGTAACATGGAATACATCACATATAGTACAGGTTTTTTTCTCGTGCAGAAATTATGCAAATTAGATGAACTTTGGTTTATTCAGTGCTACTTATACACTGTAAATGCACATGTCAATACGCCTCGGGCTAGAGGCTGTATTTATGAACTGATCTTCACAAAACTTCTTGGGTACCTTTGTAATCCCATTGGGACAAGAACGAGTGTTTCTGGGTGCGGTCCAAAATTCAAGATGGCTGCCAGTGGCCATTTTGTACCGAAATTAGGTCCAATCAGTTTTTTGTCACAACTTCTCTACAGCTCGTATTTATGAACTGATCTTCACGAAACTTCTTGGGTACCTTTGTTTTCACCTTGGGACATGAACGAGTGTGTTTTGGGGTGCCTTTGTTATTTTTTTTTTATTTTGGGGTTCAGTCAGACCCACTCTGGGACGCAAAGATTTCTTTTCTAGTTTAGCATCTGACTGTCACCCACTTTTACAATACTTTACCTATACATTTGTTACAGGCTACCGTCAGTATTTATGTACAAACCGTTACAATACTTTATATGTACTTTTGTTATCAGGTCATTACCCAGATGTTTGTCATTGCTGTGTCACATACTATACATATACATGTCTTAACAAGTTGAGCTACAGTGTCATTGACACTTTCATTTATTTATTTTTCATAACAGATAATCTATTAGTAAGGCTGGGAGCGTGGTGGACTTCAAACCGAAAGGTCCATTGTTCAATCCCCATCAGGGGAAACTGCATTGTGGCTTTGAGCTGGGCACTTAACTGTCAACGAGCTTTCCAACAACTGATAACAGAATTTTGTTTTATCAGCTTTCCAACTTTTAATAATGGAATGTTTTCAGCAGCAGACTGATTTATCAATTTATGCACCTTGTGCTGGGAGAAGCCTATAGCACTTGTTGAATTATACCACAATCTTATTTTAGCATTCTTGAAACAAACAAACAAACAACAGTTGACTGGAGTTTCGTTTGAATACTTAGCAATCTAGTAAGTATTACTTGTACTGATAAAATCACAATTCCATTATCCATAGTTGGAAAGCTCCCAATGACAGCTTTCCAGCAATTGATAACAGAATTTAATTTTATCAGCAACACACTCATTTATCAATTTTTGCATCTTGTTCTGGGAAAAGCTAATAGCACTTGTTGAATTATACCACAATATTATTTTATTACTGATAAAATTGCGTTTCCATTATCATTTGATGGAAAGCTTTCAGTGACAGCTTTTCAACGATTGATAACAGAATTTAGTTTTATCATCAACAAAGCAAATCAAAAATCAAAATTGGTTTTGCGTGCTAAAGGCGCGCAAGGACGGTGTGGGGAAATCCCTTTTTGACCCTCTTTAACTGTAGCTTGAGTTTTGGCAGCATGTCTGGACACTTCAAAGGAGGAAAGTGTTCGGGGTTTATTGGCAGTTTTTGCCATCTGTGGAAGAACGGGTCGTGGATCTTGGCTGCTTCCAAGTGTCCAGGTTTGTTGCTAAGGAAGTCTGTGTCTGTGTTGTTGCATTTTAGCCATCTGTGGAAGAACAGGTCGCAGATCTTAGCTGCTTCCAAGTGTCCAGGTTTTTTGCTAAGGAAGTCATAAGCTCCCTTAGCCTATTCCTTCTTAGTTGATTATAGGTAGTCGAAATAATCATCCCCAGTCCGTCAAAATCCAGCTTGAGTTTGCCAAAGCACTCAATGGCAAGTCAGTCTAGGATTTCAGTGCAGGCTCCCAGGCTTGTATCTTCTTCATCCGCAGTACATTCTCGAAGATCGAACTGGATTTGTGGTCTAATTGATTGAGGTTGATAGGGGAGTCAGGTACAGATTGGGTGACATCCATCTCCTCAGCCTCACTTCCTGCTTCTTCTCTCCCTCCAACCTCTTTGGTGTGGAGGTATGGTTTGGGATTGGTGTTGCAGGTTTTGGAGGTGAGTTAACAGTTATCACCTTTTCCATCTCCTGTTTCCTGGTCTCAGTCCTTTTCCTTTCGAGCTTCACCTGCAGTCGGCTGGTATCCCTGCATTTGGTTGACAGGGATTTCTTCTTTCTCTGTATCTTCGTCTTTGCTCTGCTGGCTCTTGCTGTTTCAGTGTTGTTGTTGTACTCTTTCCCTTCCTCTGGTGTGGACCAGTGTGAGTGGGCCCGCGAAAGGTGCTACCACTCCCAGAGGTGGGTTTCATCTTGTACTCAATGTTGAGCTGAATGCAGCCACTCTCAGCATGGACATCCCAGTTGAGAAGTGAACTGGCATCCAGCACCATTAAAGTGTCCTTAATTTTCTTCGGCAGGTAATCCATGGCAAATTAGGTGTGCATGCTTTGAAGTGAGAAGTGTGAGTGGTTCTATCATCATTCAGCAGAAACTTATTTTGTGTAACTTGTTAATCCTGTTCCTAAGTAGCACTGAGCTTTTCTTGAAATAAATACCAGTTTATGACCTTATCCATTATAGCTAACTAATTACTGATATGATTTGAACAAATGAATGAAATGTTTGATATGATTTACGTATAAAATTGGGGCAATATATACTCTTAGTGCATGTTTGTTTGTATAGTGGGATTCTTAAAATTTCTTCAGTGGACCTGATACTGTCATGACAAGAGAGAAGATAAAAGTATTATTGTCTTTTTACCCTTGTTTCTCATTAAGCTGCACACAGGCAACTTCCAACAAAGAATAGTTATTACATCAGTAGCGTGGCTCAGTGAGTACTAAGTTACCCACATCAACCGACCGTGTTTTTACAGCAGTTTAATGGACAATAGGGATTTGTTGTGTGCTTGGGAGAATGTTGGCTAATAATATATTTTCAGAATAATTATTGTACCAGGTATGCAGTTTATTGATAAAAACAAACAAACTAATATTCCCCACACATCTTGAAAATCCTGCCTGTTTGCTGATACATAGTTCATATGTCAGAAGCCGACATTAGGTAATATCTCGTTGTTCATCGTTTGTCCGAGAAGTGAAAAAAAAAACTTCCTGTTTCTCTGATCAGCTGTTTGATGGAATTGATTTTTTGGAAAACAAAAACTTTTTTTTTTTTATATATTTTTTATTCAGATATAGTATTACTTTAGAAATGTACTGTGATAATCGATACAGTTGTGTATTCACATAGGTGATTTACAAAAAAATAAGCAACAGGAATATGCACAATTGTGTAAATGAAAAAAAGAAAAAAAGACTCATATTCAATGAAACAGTAGTCACTTCAGGAGTGTTTGTCGTAGGCGGTATTTCTGTCTCAATCTCATGGAAGTAATATTTGAAACTGTCTTGTCGATAGTCTGGAAGGAGAGTTATGTGTAAAATACTGTTTTAATTAACTTTACATCGGCGTTTTGGCTAAAATTGCTCAAAAACTAATGCAAGGTCAAGCAACAGTAGCTGATGAGTTCCACCTCTCTTGAATGGTAGTTTTCTTTTTGGCGGAATATACATATAAAGACATTAATTCGATCTGTTTATAATATTTCAGCTGTTCAATATAACTTGAGTAATTAGGGGTACACCCCGTTGTTCTGCATGCGAGAATAAACTGTTTAAATAAAAGAATACTGAGATCAATGATCGGAGGCATGGTTTGGTTGTTTGAATGTAAAATAATATATTCGGGGGTCATGGGAAAAGTCAAGTTACAACATTCCTCTAATTTTGAAAGCCAGTTCAGTAGAACTGTTTTAGAGAATGGGCAGTCAAAAAATAAATGTTTTATAGTTTCTTTTGTGTTACCGCAGAAGGTACACAGTTCTGTCTCAACAAGTTTCATTTTAAAAAGCATGGAATTTGTACATATAATTCTTTGTAAAATTTTGAACTGCGTGGTTTGCAGCTTTGGATCATCTGTGGTCACAAACAGAGTTTTGTAGATCGCTTCCCAACCTGAAGTTTGCAGAGAAATGTTCAGCACGCTGTTCCATTTAGTTTGAGCTTTTTGGGGATTTTCACTGACTAGCTCAAGGAAAAGTGGGTAGAACGTTCGATTTACTTTTTGTGTGATATTCAATTTCTCGACACGACTGTTCGTAATGTCAGCACATCTTGGAAGGGATTTAATTAGCCTTTTCCAGTTTTTCAGAATCGCGTTTATCACTCCCTGGTAGACAGTGAAGGGTGGTTTTAAATCAAATTTCGCGCAAACAGGAACAGGAAAGAATTTTCGTTGTTTAAGAGGTCATTTAGAAAGAAGACGCTGTGGTCACACCAATGTTGATTATAAAATAGTTTCCCCCCAATCTTAATATTGTTGTTGAAGAAAAGTGGTTCCGACAGTATCTCTGGAATATTTGGGGGTCCCGTGCCGCCCATGGCTGACCACCCACTGAACACATTTTTCAAAAAAGGGTTAAGATTTTTACTTATCTTTTCCAATCCTTCTTTACAAAGGTACCGCACTTTATATCCGCCATATTTCTCAAGATCGTCTAACAGAAGTGTCTTCCAGGGGCAAATACCTGAGGGTCTAATAATTTCTTGATCCACGTTAGTTTTAGCGACCGACTGAAAGTTTGTAGATGAGGGAATTTAATTCCACCATTTTCAAACGTATTTATCATAATGTTTCGTTTTATTTTGTCTTGTTTTCCAGACCAGAGGAATTTTAAAAAAATAGTTTGCATTCGGTGAAGAATTTCTTCTGCCGGCTCAGGAAGAACACTTAGGCAGTGTATTAATATTGGAAGGAGGACCATGGTCTTCGCTACACAGGTTTTACCTATTACAGATAATTTCCTGAAAGACCAATCATTGAATAGTTTTTCAATTTTTTCCATTTTTTTCAAATAGTTTTTCTGAATAAATCTGTCACTATATAAATCATTTTCAATACCTAAAATTGTGAATGAACTTTGGTCATTCCAATATACTTTGTAGCGTGTTGGAATTACTTCACCGCATCCCGTCTTTGATCCAATCCGAATCACTTGTGTTTTATCGAAATTCACCTTCCGGCCTGAGTGTTTGGAAAATTCATCCATGATACTTAACACAGCATTGAATGAATGGCCGGCATCGCTTAAGAACAGCGTTGTGTCGTCCACATATTGTGTTATTAGATATTCAGAGTTATTTATATTAACTCCATTTATTTCTGGGTTGAATTTTAACGAGGCACTGAGAATCTCAGCGCACAAAATAAACAGATAGGGTGATAAAGGGTCACCTTGCCTCACACCCCTGCCTAGTGCAAATCGATCTGAGCAATGGCCATTGTTCAGAACACAACTATAGATCCTGTTGTAATACGTTCTAAACCATTTTATGATAGATGGTCCAAAGTTGAATAAATTTAGTGAGCCTTCAATGAAACTCCATTCTAATGAGTCAAAAGCTTTCTCGAAATCTATCATAACTAAGATCGCGGGTATGTTTTTCTGCTCACACTTTTTAATTACCTCGAAGCATAACCTTGTAGATTCACCAATATATCTACCTTTCATGAAACCCAATTGGGTTTCTGAAATGATTTTGGGCAGAACTGTTTTTATGTGGTTCGCTATTGCACTTGATCCAATTTTTACATCGACATTTATTAGCGATATTGGCCTCCAATTTTTCATGTACAGTTTTGATTTGTTTTGTGTTGGGATACACATTATAATGCTTTCTTTTTGGACAATTGAGAGCTCTCCTGCTTGATAACCATAGTTTAGGGATTTAACTAGAAAGCTACCTATGTCCTTCCAGAAAAATTTGTAAAACTCGGCAGTTAAGCCGTTAGAACCAGGTGTTTTATTATTTGCCATTTTTTTCAATGCGTGGCATTATTCCGACTCAAGTAAATCGCCCTCTAGAGAAATTTTTTCATCATCATTTAAAAAATTCAGGAAAGGGTTCTTACTGTCAAAAAAATTATTCTCGTTATTCGTCTCATCTGCCCCCGGATTGCTGGATGTATATAGTTTTTCATAAAACTGTTTCTGTTCAGAAAGAATTTCAGTTAAGTTTTGTGTTTCAGAACCATCATCCATAATTAATTTGCTGATTATTTTTTCAGTGTAGTGTCGTTTTTCAAGGTTACAGAAATATTTTGTAGCTCTTTCCCCTTCAACTTTCCATTTGGCCTTAGATCGCAAAATAGCGCCTTTGATTTTTTTCTCCCTAATTATTTTTAAATCTGACTGTAAAGTTTCCATTTCTTCCCTGACATTTAAATCACCCTCATCTAATCTTCGTTGCAAAGTTTTTATTTTTGTTTCTTTTTCTGATTGTTCTTGTTCGGACTTCCGTTTAAGAGATGCACAATAAGGAATTATTTTGCACCTTATCATGAGTTTAAGTGTTTCCCAAAATAATTGGTCGCTAATGGAGAATCCATTATTATTATTATTATTATTATTATTATTATTATTATTATTATTACTGTTTTGTAGAACAGTTTCTGCTATTACCTTCTTGGCTATACACACATATTCTGCATCATTTAGAAGGCCGTTATTAAATTTCCATATTCCTTTCCCTTTCGATTGATTTACGAAAGATAGTTTTAGAGTTATTGGGTTATGATCTGACCTATATCTGAATTCTATGTCCGCACTTTTTAAAAACAATTGCAAATTGGAGGTCATCAAAAAGTAATCTAATCTGGCCATTTTATTATCTGGGCCCCCATGTGTATCTTTTCGTACTCGGATTTTCCTCCCTCCAAACATCATATAAATCAAATTTTTCAATTAAGGTTTTAATTGTTTCGTTTGATTTTTTATTATTTTTATGTCTGTAATTTATTGTGTCAGCCTCATAAGAAATCAAGACATTCCAGTCGCCTCCAACTAGTATTGCATCATTACCCATCTCTTCAATTATATCAAACAGATTTGTAAAGTAACGAGGTTTATCGTCATTGAGACCATACAGAGCCACTAACATGAGCCTTTGGTCATATATAGTTATGTCCAGTACAATGAAATTACCACCAGGGTCTTTCCTACTATCATGTATTTTGTAGCTTAAAGTGTTTCGAAATGGAATCGCAGTCCCTCTGCTGGAGCTAGTGTAGGAGTTGAAAATTGCCCCGTAACTCCACTCATTTCTCCATAAATTTTCCACATCACTACACGAATGAGTGTCTACCAAGAGAGTGATATCAAATGCCTTCCTACACCGTGAGAAGACATCCCTGCGTTTTACAGTACCGGAATACAGACCTCAAAAGTTCAAACTACCAAATGTGATGTTCGCCATATTGATTGTTTTGTTTATTGTTCAACAAACACCCTGAAGGACAAATTTCTGATGAGTCATCCTCGTTTGTAACGCGATCATGGAGTAATATTTCGCTTGAAAAAAACATCACAACTATTAGAAAATATCTGCACGGTACCTTATAGAACACCCGGTAATACACAACAATTCTTATCTGAGGTTTCAATTTTGGGAAAACAAACAATATTAACAATAGAATTATACAAGAAAAAACAATACATTTCATGGTGCGGTTAAGATGGCGTTTTTTTGAAGGCAGTATCATGTAATCCGTTTTTAAGTTTCTATGGCCGCTTTACTTTGTGGTGAGGTTGAATCCGCTAAAATTGTATTCGTAGTGGAGAACGGACGAAACAGGTCAGCCCAATATTAAAAAGGAAGGGACCAAATAACAATCGCAATCTACAACATATAGCTGTATATTGCGAGTGTTATTGGATCTCTGAAAAGTTCATTATCCTGTCCGTGATACTTCAACACTTGGAAAAAAGGCTTGTAACCTCTGGAAAATGAAAACTACTGTGTTTTATATCGTGTGCTGAAAATGAATATCATAAGAGACGATATACCGGTATTCCCATAGAATGGAGGATATTTAACCGGTGAAGATTTCTATACTGGTATTACCGGTATATCAAAATATCGTGCAACCCTACTAGAAGCCATTATCAGGGCTTTAAAAAAATTGAGGGTGGGTACCAGAGCAAAAGCCAACATTTTCATTGCTCATGTTCAATAATCAGTCAAATACAAATAATATTTTATTTATTTAAATTCATTTTATTACAAATTATTGGAGAATGCCTGTGGGCACTCTCCAGCAATTTGTAATAAAAGAAAATTTGATGAATGAATTCAGACCACCAAAAATAATCTAGCCCTCAACCAGTTAATCCCAATTGCCCATGTGGTGGCATGGTAGCACTGTGCACTAAGGCGAACTGCACATCGCTGGTACATTTGTCTCCAACCAATGCTAACCCTGCTTGTATGGATTTAGTATGTTGGGGAGTCTGGCAGTTGCTTGCCATTGCTTGGTGGTTCTCTCTGGGTACTCCAGCTTCCCCACCCGTAAAACTGCCCGGCATGAAAGTGTCATTAAACCCCAATAAATAAATAAATTTGTAATGCCTATTCCTTCTTTTTTGTACAAAACTTTATAATCATATATTGATATTAATGAACATTAACCCTTTACCCAATGCAGACGATATCAAAATTTATTATTTTAAATACCATTTTTTTTTATTTTTCAAAAAAATTCAACAAAGCTATATCATGTGACCCCTCACTGGAACGAGCTTGATGAGCTCATTCCAAAGAGGGGTCACATGATATGGTTTTGTTGAAATGTTTTCACAAATAGTATTTTTTTTCAGCTGCTGAATTTGCATATTACGCAGGTGGATGTGGCTGATTCGTAGGGTAAAGAAAGGGTTAAGTGAAAAAATAAACCAACAAAAGTTATTTAATTGTTTCTTTTCTGTCTAACTTGTTGACTTCTCCCACTTTAAACTGAAGGTAATAAGTAAGAGATTAGCTGGTCACTCAACCAGATAATCTGTGATTATAAAATGTCTGACTAATGGGGGGGGGGGGATACCATTACGGGCAAAATGACTTCAGTTGACAAATGCCTCTGAAAGAATTTGTATTGGTTCACCAGAAAACTATCATCAGATGTCAAATTCTTTTGTTTTTTTTTTATCTTTTTGACCTGATTTGTCTTCCAATATTCCCTGTGCCCCCTACACACCCCACCCACCAGGGATGTGGAGCAGTGCTTGATGATTATTTTAACCCTTTACCTAATGAATTATCTGCAAGTGCCCATGTAATTTACAAATTGATCAGTGGAAGCAATATTATTTTTCAAAAAATTTCAACAAAACCATATCATCAAATATAATAATAAATTTTGATATCAGGTGCATTCAGTAAAGGGTTAAATAAATTCTGTTTTCCTGATTAAGTAGAACTTGTTTATTGGTAAAGGGATAATTTATTTTTGGGTGTCAAAATTTGTTCACTTGTCTGTCTTGAAAAACTTTATGGGAGAGTGCCTGTAAT
The DNA here is from genome assembly GCA_031216915.1 of Pictodentalium vernedei. NCBI lineage: Eukaryota > Metazoa > Mollusca > Scaphopoda > Dentaliida > Dentaliidae > Pictodentalium > Pictodentalium vernedei. The sequence continues at coordinate 257,790,604 of CM062293.1, forward strand.
AAGGCAAATCCTTACAGACCAAATCATTTCAGTTTGAAGGTAATATGAAATGCATCCTTTGAGTATGAACCCTTTAGGTCGAGATGCCTGCAAGTAAGAGTGAAGCCCAAATAGGGGTTAACAAACCCCTGGGATGTGAGTCATTTAAAGTGGGCAGGATGGGTATAAACGATTTGATAAACCTGACTTCATACTTGTATTGATGTCATAACATTAAGTGACCTCAAACAACAATAAACATGAACATCTTCTAATATGCTTGCTTTCTGTTACAGGAACAAAGCCAGAACACTTTCAGATGATTGCATACAAAAATCACAAGCATTCCACAAAAAATCCGTAAGTTGCTTTTGAATTGTTCGTCATATATTTTTGTTGATGAATTTAAGGCTTGTGTATTGTAAATTTTTTAATGTGATGGAATTTAATGTGAAAATGATTGTAGATAAGCTCACTGAACTGATTGAAAGAATTTAATGTGTTAGCTCACCTGAATAAAGTGCACTAACATATCACTTTTCACCCATTTGCATCTATGGACAGTCATCTGTTGATCTTACTCCTTCTTTGAAACTGGTTAGCCATTTCTCTTTTTTTGGAGGTTGCAACAAGGTTGGGAATTTTCAACACTGCATGTTTTAGCGATGCAGATTGGACTGCAAAAATAATTTGTGTGGTACCAGTTCAATGTCGGAACCAGACCACCCCGGCTGTACTGGTACACATACAATTTGAACTAGTCTGGTGCAGTCCAAGGCAGTTCAGATGTGTATTGTCATGTGTCAGATTATAGCTAGTTCTGGACACAACACTCATTTTTAGCTCAACTTGACAACATCAGGTATGAGCTATTGTGATGGGTTGGGATTCATTGTCTGTCCATACTTTCGTCCATCCATCTACAATTCCTTTAGCACACCCTACAGACCACAGATCTCACCTGATCAGTTCCAAATTTCATACATGATTTTGGGGCAATGTCTAGATGGGAGCTATCTATTTTTTTCAAAATGGCCACCAGCGGCTATCTTAGACTTGGCATATAAATTGTCAACAATTCCATTGGCACAACCTACAGGCTGCATCTCTTACTTGATTAGTTTCATATTTCATATGTAGCTTTGGTGGGATGTCCAGATGGGAGCTAACAAATTTTTTTTAATTTTGTTGAAAAACATGGCGTCTGTGGCCATCTTGGATTTGGCACATAAATTGTCAGTAATTCTATTGGCACACCCTACAGGCCACATCTCTCAACCAAATAGTTCCAGATTTCATATGTGCCTTTTGGACAATGCCTAGATGGGAGCTATTGAATTTTTCTGAATTCTGTTGAAAAACATGGCCACGAGTGGCTATCTGAGATTTGGCACATAAATTGTCAACAATCCCATTGGCACACCCTACAGGCTGCATCTCTCATCCAATTAGTTTCAAATTTCATGTGATTTTAGGACAATGTTTAGATGGGAGCTATCAAATTTTTCCGAATTTATTGAAAATATGGCTGCCAGCAGCAGTCGTGGATTTGATACATAAATTGTCAGTAAATCCATTGTCACACCCTACAGGCCGCATCTGTCACCCGATTAATTCCAAATTTCATATATGTCTTTAGGACAGTGCCTAGATGGGAGCTATTGATTTTTTCTGAATTCTGTTGAAAAACATGGCCACCAGCGGCTATCTTAGATTTGGCACATAAATTGTCAACAATTCTATTGCCACACCCTACAGGCCGCATCTCTCACTGGATTAGTTCCAAATTTTATAAGTGGCTTTGGTGTGATGTCTAGATGGGAGCTAACAAATTTTTCGAATTTCTCTCAGGCATTGGATAAGGCATATAAATTTTCAACAATTTCATTAGTACACCCTACAGGTTGCATCCCTCACTTGACCTTTTTCAGGTTTTTTATACAGCTTTGGTGTGATGGGTTTTTTTTGTAGAAACTTGATTGACTTGTGTGACTTGTTACTGGAGCTTTCTATTTAGTTCAATCCCTTCTTGGACAAGTTGAGCTGTAGTGCCATTGACACTTTCATTTGATTTTAACTTGCAACTTAATTTGTGAAATAACTGAGAGAGATTTGTTCTGGGAACATGTTCCCTCCACAATTGAAGCTGTAGGTCATTCCAGATCGGAGGCACCTGCCATTTGTTCTGGGAACATGTTTCCCCCACAATTGAAAGTATAAGTCACTCCAGATCGGAGACACCTGCCATTTGTTCTGGGAACATGTTTCCCCCACAATTGAAAGTATAAGTCATTCCAGATCGGAGACACCTGCCATTTGTTCTGGGAACATGTTTCCCCCACAATTGAAAGTATAAGTCATTCCAGATTGGAGACACCTGCCATTTGTTCTGGGAACATGTTTCCCCCACAATTGAAAGTATAAGTCATTCTAGATCGGAGACACCTGCCATTTGTTCTGGGAACATGTTTCCCCCACAATTGAAGGTATAAGTCATTCCAGATAGGAAACTCCTGCCCATCACAAATGAAGGCATAAGTGATACAATATCAGAGGGGGCGCGGTGGCTCAGTGGGTAAAGGTGCAGGCTGCAAGCCGAGAGGTCCTCGGTTCGAATCCCACCTGTGGCAGTCGCGTTGTGTCCTTGGGCAAGACACTTTAGCCCCAGTGCCCATGTGGGGGCACGGTGACGCTGTGTACTAAGGCGTACTGCACGTCGATGGTGCACATGTCTTCAACCAATGCTAACCCTGCTTGTGTGGAGTTAGTACGTTGGGGAGCTGACATTTGCTCGCCATTGCTCGATGGTTCTCTCCGGGTACTACGGCTTCCTCCACCCGTGAAGACAAAGTGGCCAAAGAAAGCTCTGCGAATAAAGTATTCATCCCATTTTTCTATCATGTATGAAAAGCATTTCCTGCAAGAACCATTTATTCCAAATAATTCAAACTACTATGTCGCGTGCATCTGTTTACTTATATAGTGTATGAACCATACCCCACATTTCAATGAGCTCATTGAGCACATTCAAATGAGGGACAATAATCTATGTATTTGATGCAAAAATTGAAAAAATTTAGTTATTCAGAAAGTTTGTTTGCAAGTGTTCTCTTCCTTTTGTATTAGGTAAAGGGTTAACTTCATGTGACCTCACAATTTGTCTGAGAAGTTCTAATATTCCTGCAAATGTTAATTCTCAGTATCTAGGCTTATCAGGCTATCAGTTGGTACTTTTTGCTGTTAAGGGGTGAATTTTTTTAGCTCTTAAGAAGATGTCCAAGAGAAAAGATGCATTCTAGCCAAAGGCAGGTCGCACATTAGTTGTTGCTATTTATTTTGACAGAAATTTTTTTAAGACAGTAATTTAATAAACTTATGTTGTATTACTTTGTCATAACCTGTTGTGACCTGCAGTAACCTGTAGTTTGCTCATAGATTTTACAATTGATGTAACCACACATAACCAGTACGGTTGTTTGTGAGCAAGCCAGAAAAAAAGCAGACTGTCATCTGCAAAATGAGGTCCCCAGACTGCTTATTTTCAGGCCTGTTCATGAGTTATTTCCCAACCTGCATGGAAACATACTATGTATAATGGTAAAACAACTAGTGAGATCCATGTCCTATCATGTTTGCTGAATAATGCCATCATCAGGTAGCATTGTGGAGGGAGCATTTTCCCCATCCACTTTTCCATTCAGGAAAATGAACACCGCAGATACCTGTGAAAATTCATTTTGTGATGAAAAATAATGTAATGTAACATAAACTATTTGAATTTTGAGCATATTTAACTCCTTGGGGGCGTGGTGGCTTCATGGTAACCATTTCTTGTCAGATCACCGAAGTTAAGCAAAATGTCGAATGCAGTTAGTAGTTGGATTGGTGACCATTTCAGCGACTGATTGGCACTCCCACGTTGTGTCCTTGGGCAAGGCACTTAACCCAGATTTCCTACTTGTGGGCACGATGACTCTGGGTACTAAGGAGTACTGCACGTCGGTGATGCGCATGTCTTCAATCCATCTAACCCTGCCTGTGCCGCAGTGCAGAGTACAGAGTTACGATGTTGGGGAGCTGACAACTGCTCATCGTTGTTCTGTGGTTCTTTCCGGGTACTTCGGCTTCCTCCACCTGTAAAATTGTCACCAACATGATATGAGCCTGGCTGTTAAAGTGTTGTTAAACCCTAATAAATCAATAAATAAATTTAATTCCTTGCTTGCTACTAGTGGATATTCTTGTCGTGGACAGGAACTCTCTTCCCACTAAGATAAGTACAATTTTAGCAAACTTAACCAAATTTTTCGTTTAGAAATTGTGTTTTCTTTTTGACCAGTAATTTCTTGAATCAACATTAATTAATTTTCATCAAATCTAGTCATAGCTGCTTCCCAGCAGCCATGACTAGATTTGATGGAAAATATTTTAAAAATACTCAGCGGATTAAGAGTTAAACATCATGTTTAACTGTTAACCCTTTGAACCCTTGTTTCCCCGAATGTTATTGTGTTTGTGTACACATACAGTGAGATGGGTCAGTCTGATATCAATATACAGGGAGGTTAGCTGGAGACTGCAGTTATTATTTTATCACCAATGCCCTGTGTATAGACCTTTTACAATAAGATAAAAATGGGATGAAATTATGCCTTAGACTGCAAAATCGTTCTTACGAGTTTAAAGGGTTAATCAACTTAGTGTTTTTAGCTCACCTACATCTGTAAGATGTGGTGAGCTATTGAGATAACCTCGGGCGTCAGCGTCGGCGTCCGGCGTGTCCAATATTGTAAGAGTTAATATTCTACACTTGGGTTACTGAACTCCATTGCAGTAATATTTAACCCTCATTACATGCATATTTGAGGAATTTGAGGCTGATTTTCTGCCAAAACTTGTTGTAAGAATTAGCGTTTAGGTGTTGTAAGAATTTGCATTAAAGTCAGCTTTTGTGCAAATTGTGATGCTTTAACTTCTCATTAGTGTTGATTTTCATATTTCAATAACAACTGTAGGTATTAATCCGACTGTATGCAGAAATTTAACGAAAATTTTCTTTTTTTTCAGTCAAAATTTTCATGTTTTTCTCGGACTTAGTAAATTTTAAGTTGTAAAACTTTGTGTTTAAGTGAGTTCTGTTTCTATGTGTCTTTCCAGGTGATTAATATTCTACACTTTGGTTACTGAACTCCATTGCAGTAATATTTAACCCTCATTACATGCATATTTGAGGAATTTGAGGCTGATTTTCTGCCAAAACTTGTTGTAAGAATTAGCGATTAGGTGTTGTAAGAATTTGTGTTAAAGTCAGCTTTTGTGCAAATTGTAGTGCTTTAACTTCTCATTACTGTTGATTTTCATATTTCAATAACAACTGTAGGTATTAACCCGACTGTATGCAGAAATTTAACGGAATTTTTTTTTTTTTTCAGTCAAAATTTTCAGGTTTTTCTCGGACTTAGTAAATTTTAAGTTCTAAAAGTTTGTGTTAAGGTGAGGTGTTAAGCTGAGTTCTCAAAGATCAGTGGGCTCAGGCCTTTGATATTGCATATGTAGGTTGTAGGGGACTATCAGAACAGTATTTAACCCTGATTCTACAACTTTTTTCCAAATTTCACCTAAAATTTTCTGCCAAAAGTTGTTGTAAGAATGTGCGTTTAGGTGTTGTAAGAATTTGCGTTAAAGTCAGCTTTTGTGCAGCTTGTGCTACTTTAATTTCTCATTACTGTTGATTTTCATATTTCATTAACAACTGTAGGTATTAACCCTACTGTATGCAGAAATTTAATGGAAATTTTCTTTTTTTTCAGTCAAAATTTTCATGTTTTTCTCGGAGGTAGTAAATTTTAAGTTGTAAAACTTTGTAAACTTTGTGTTTAGGTGAGTTGTGTCTCTATGTTTGTTTCCAGGCGATTAATATTCTACGCTTGGGTTACTGAACTCCATTGCAGTAATATTTAACCCTCATTACATGCATATTTGAGGAATTTGAGGCTGATTTTCTGCCAAAACTTGTTGTAAGAATTTGTGTTAAAGTCAGCTTTTGTGCAGATTGTGGTGCCTTCATCTCTCATTACTGTTTATTTTCTCATTTCAATAACAACTGTAGGTATTAACCCTACTGTATGCAGAAATTTAACTGATTTCTTTTCTTTTTTTCAGTCACAATGTTCACGTTTTTGTCTGACTTACTCAATTTTAAGTTCTAAAAGTTTGTGTTAAGGTGAGGGGGATTTTTGGGACTTATATTCACTTTCTTTAAAAAAATTTTTTTAACTTTTTTTTTTTTAATACTTTCTCATACTTGTTACTAGTAACATTAAGGCTTATTTTAGTTGTTGATGTGATGTATTTTTGTTGGGACTTATAGTCACTTTCTTGAATGAATGTTTTTCCGCAACTCCTCTTTAACCAATGAATGTACTTACAATTTCAATGATTTATGAAAGCCTTGAATGAATGTTTTTCTGCAACTCCTCTTTAACCAATGAATGTACTTACAATTTCAGTGATTTCTGAAAGCCTTTCCTAATTCTTATTTATGATTTAATATCTGGCCTCACGATTCATATTCTTAATCATAAACATTTCTAAAAGAAAAAAATGCTTTTATATCCAATGATTTTATGTTGAATTGATATATAATAAGTGCAGAAATATAGACTTTCCAAAGCCATCACATAAACCACATTAATCATTTAATGCCTAGTTAATGATTTATATTAACTAAATATTAGGCATGTTACATTGGAACAACATTATCAAGCGCGAATGTAGGTGAGCGTTGGGATGTAACATCCCGCTTGTTTAAATATTCATTCATTGTAAACAGTAATTGGAAAGGGATATACCAATCCAGTAAGACATCATATCTACTAGATTGATATATCCCTTTCCAATTACTGTTTAGAATGAACCAAAAGTGAATTTTATTCAGTCTTTGCTAGTTTGTTTCAATTTGGATGTTTTTTATATTGTTGTGCATCTGGGATCTGTCATGCTTTTCCATTGGATCCCAATAGAGATGTTGCAATGGGATAAGAAACAATGTGTATGTCTTATGCTGAACATGCCCTGTGCATACAAGGGCAATGCATAAGAATATTGAAGTATTGCCACAAATCCATTTTATTTTTAAATAACAGTTCCATGCTGCAAATTTTGAGGAGAGAATTTCTTTAATTTTTTACAAGTTTATCAAACCAAAATTACTATAAGAATGACACAGATTCCATATTCTAATATATATTCTCGATGAAAACTTCCCCAGAACAGCATTTGTATAAGCTATTTGGCACTTACCACTGTTTTTGGACTTTTTCGCAAATTTGTTCCCATCGAATGTCCAAAAAGACTGAATTGAGCCTGCTCTCTTTTGGTCTGATAGAGTTCTCACCAAGGCGTACCGTGTTTGAATTATGATTCAGTTACGAAGATCCGATCACTGTCGTTTTTCTTCGTGCTCATCACAAGAGATTTTCTTCTGTAGCTCACGAACCTGCAGATGAGGTTCACTCTGGTTGTGGTCACATGTGAAGCTCCCTGGGCACTGTTAGGTTTTGGTTTTCCTGGAGGGTGTGCTGGACTGATATCATGCTGACTGAAGTCTAATTTCAACTTCTGATTGCAAATACAGGCCTGGCATTCTTTAGGAGTGCAGGAGTGCTGCACACCTACTGCCGGCCTAGAAAAATTTGAGGAGGGCAATTTTTTGCACCCCTTGATTTTCAGGAATGCCAGACCTGTTTGGGACTGTGTTTAAAATCTATTATCATTTCGTCCCCTGAGTTCCAATGTGTTCACTGTGCCTACTGGTACAGAGAACACATTGGAACTCAGGGGATGATTTGTCAATGTTGCATTGATTCGCAATAATTCATGACCCATTCTGTGTTGCATTTCAATGCATTTTGAGTGTAGAAGACTGTCACATAAGAATTGAATGTAACATTTTGAACAATGAGAAGATGTGTGTGCCAATTTTTCCCCTATGTAGCTGAATGTAGTACAATATTTTTATACTGTACCAATGATCCAGACATAGCTGGTGCTAACTCTTAAAATATAGGGCCAAACACAAATTTTGCCCCCCAATCCCTAAAATTTGCATCTAAAACCAAAGAAAACATGTCCTGAAAGGCCCTCCATACTTCGCCCCCACTGCGCATGCGCAGTGTCAAGGACGTTCCGAAATTGGCACCATTAATCTTTCTAAGTTTGGCCCTTCATCAGTTAACATCTGACTGATCTTTGTGCTTATAAATCTCAGTTTAAATGATGCCAGACACATAAATATTAGTGAAATGGTGATTCTAAGGAGGATAGAGAAGGAGGAGAGGAAAAAAATGTGTGACAGAATATTATCAGGGCTGTAACTTAAAATTTTTTAATGAAATTATGTTAAGTTACCTATTTTCGAGGCAGCAGCCATTTTGTTGTCATTCTGATTATTTAGTTACACTGTTTTTTAAGTGTTTTCCTCTCTCCCTGTCCTTTAAGTCCCCCCTTGCTATTCTCCCATGCTTTTGGCATAGTTTTTGTAATTATTATTACTAAATTTTCTTGGGAGTTTTAGCTGAATAACAGAATGAATTCTGTTCTTTTCCCCATGTTTACGTCTTCACCTACGGGTGGTTAGGCGTTGTGTTCTGCATCTACCATCTGATGTTCTGCAGTTTCTTCCCTGGAAGTCTCTGTTTTGCATCAGATAGTGTATTTTTGGTAACTGATTTCAGGCCTGGGTGCCTGGAGTCTTATTTAGTGTTTTTGCACTCATTGTTTACATTTACAACAGCCCTCTGTGTGAGGGGGGGATTTCTGGAAAATAATATCTTGATGTTATTTTAATCATAACTAGATACATTATTATTGTTCGTAAGTGTTGAATAAATTGTTTAAAATATTTTTAAAATTTTTGTCCACTCTTAGGCTTGGGATCCATTGGGGCTCAACGTTACTTTTCAGAAACTTGGGCTGTTCTGAAAAAATATTTTTTCAAAATATTTTGATTTCAATTATTTTTTCTATATTAATGGATCATATTATTATTATGTATTTTGATTGCTAGGGGTTAGTGCGAGTACCAGGACTTGTTTTCTTTTCACATTGAAAGGATATTGATCAATTGTATTAAGAGGAAGTCTTCCTCTGTCTTTATAATCATTCTATATGTGGTCAGTGTACTCGCATTAACTCCTGTTCTGTATCGTATGATTTCGATGACAATATGGGAAGCGTATGTCAGGGTATGTTATTGGGGATTTGGACACTCCGGTCCTTTCCCCGCAGGGTCACTCTACTTTATCAATTTCTATTTCAGACGATCAAGATTAGGGTGATGTATCTGTCTTCCAACAGTGTGCCTCCGTCGTCACAATTAATGAAGGGCTAGCGGAAAAGTGCTCATGTAAATACGCCAATTGCCTAAGAGGACCCTAGTAGGTTCGACGGCCTTTGACGTCCGCTAGCTCGCCCGGTGTAGCGTCCATTCACCGAATGGTTCTGCAGCCAGGTTCGTCCGTTGCGGTCTAGAAGGAATTTTGGGGTGATGCGAGCACTATAAATTAATCTAATGCACACCAGTGACGGCGGATCGGAGGGAGAACGGAGGAAGCCTTTTAGTCCGGTTCATAGCTCGTTCCGGTCCATCCGGACGGCAAGCGAGAGAGGCCCCTCTCTCGTTCAACAACATCTGGCCCCAGATGTTGTGGTACAAAATGTGTCGCAAGCGGAGCATACGTCCGTCGCTCGGGACGCTCCGTTGTATAGGCAGTCCGCGGAGACTGCTAAGGCTTCCTCTTCTCGTCAGCGCACACGACCGCACCTTGGCTGCGTGACCGCCGATATATTACCAGCTTCGCCGATCAAGGATTCTTCGGCGACCAGGTCACACCATCCGGTAGCCAGGGACACGAGGCCTGCAGACTCCGGACGTTCACATAGGAAGTGTGCGGGACTCAACGTACACGGAGCTTCCGGCGGCAATGCATCGTAAGACCGCTACTGCACAGGCCTCGGGAACGGACGTGCTTTCCTTAATAGCACAGTTTATCGCAGCATCCCAGCATCAACTGAATCTGTCGCATATATTTTATCCGACGATGCTGGGTCGGGACACTCCGCGGATGCGGGTACAGACGTCCGAAAGTTTCATCCGGTCCGACGGGATACCGAAAGGGATTTGAAGGATTTCGAGCTTTCCCTTTCGGAACAACATATGCTGTTGTGTATGTCATCTGACTTGGTCTTCTACAGCTTCTTTCGTCGGACCAGAATGCTGCAATGCCGGATAAGAAACTGATAGCGTCGGTGGACTTAGAAATTTTTGGTTCGGTTCAGGGACATCGTCCCTCAGTTCCGACATAGTCCAATAATGTCACACAAACTTTCGAATTATTGAACGACGCTATATATATTATTATTTTATGCTTGCTATAACCAAGCATTTCTGGTTTCTTGTTCGCAGAGTTATGGAGATGTCTTTCAAAAGTGTGCCTCTGTCGTCATAGTTAATGAAGAGCTAGCGGCAATAAGTGCTCATGGAATATGTCTATCGCCTACGGAGTGACATTCGCTAGCTCACCCGGTGTAGCGTACATTCATCGAATGGTTCGGCTGCCGGGTTCGTCCGTTGCGGTCTAGGAAGGAGATTTGGGTGATGCGAGCACTTTAATTACTTTAGTACTCACCCAGTGACGGCAGATTGAGGACAGATCGGAGGAAGCCTGTTAGTCCGGTTCCTGGCTTGTCCAGGTCCGTCCGGGCTGTGAGCGAGAGAGGTCCCTCTCTCGTCCAACAACATAGGGGACCGCATGTTGTGGTTCAGATATTTTACATTCGGAGCATATGTCCGTCGGTCGGGACGCTCCGTTATATTGACAGTCCGAGAGACTGTCCTTAATGCTTCCTCATCCTCACAGCAGGGCACATGACCGCACATTGGCTACGTGACCTCGATTATCCGATCAGTTTCATCATTCAGTGATTCCACGGCGAATAGGTCGCGCCATCCGGTAGCCAAGGGACACGAGGCCTATACACTCCGTTCGCTCGCATATTGGTAGTATGCATGGGGTAACGATCATGGAGCTTCCAGCGGCAATGCATCGTAAGACCGCTTCTCCTCAGGCCTCAGTGACGGACGTGCTATCCGAGTTAGCACAGTTGTTTCGCAGCATCCCAGCAATTGACAGTTTCTCGGTCGAATCAGGAATTATCCGACGGCGATGGGTCGGTGCGGTCCGCGGTTGCATCAGGTACGGACGACCGAACGCTTTATAGGGTCCGACAGGATGGCGAAAGGGATTCGAAAGATTTCGAGTTTTCCCTTTAGTAGTATCGGAAGCTGCCTTTCATATCTTCTGGCATTATCTTCCAGTGATTGTTATTTCGGACTTCATTGCTGCGATCTTGGATAAGAGACTTATAGCGTCATTGGACTCGGATTTTTCGATCGGTTCAGGGACATTGTCCCTGACTTACCGACGCATTCCAATATTGTCATTACAACATGTGTTTTATTTTTCGACGCTATATATATATATATATATACAAGCCTGCTACCAAGCATGATAGTTTAGTTTCTTGTCCGCGTTGCTCATTTCTGCCATTTTATCATTTATACGAATAGTTTATTTTGGCAGAGCAGGGCATACCGAGAGTTCATATGCGTCTAGACGGTGTGGTTAAAGACTGTATATATTCTTTTTCGCCGTTTATGTCTTTTCCAATTTCAATGTTGGAAACGACATGATGTATAGTAGACTTAACTTAGACGCTTTATCATACGTAATCCGCCTTACTGAGGCGTTATCATTACGTCTTCAAGAAAAGATTTACGGGATATTATTCTCAATGTAATTTCTTTTGAGGGCAGTAGTTTGTTCACGTATAACTCCGCCCTTCAGTGGCTGATTGGAGTTGGTTAGACGTGACGCAGCCCTAGCTACATCCACATGCGTGGATAGTAAGGTTAAGAACTCTCTCAGAGTCGCTTCGTTCTCGGAGGAGCTTCTCTTCGACGGCAACTTTTCGGCAATCCATGAAATGCTCGATTTACACGTTCTCTTGTCTATCTAGTGTTACAAGAGATTCAGACTGGGGCAAACATTCGGTGGTTGACTCAGAGAGTGCCACCGCAGTTGCCGGACCCGAGTGTGGCTGTTATGACGGTTGCCAGTCAAACAGATTGGGATATAATACTGATCCCTACGGATTCGAAGTGCCAGGGTCTTTGGGTTCCGCAGTCTCTTAGCAATCAGTTTAATGTTTTTTAGGCTTGCTTTATGTCATTGCATGAACATTATTCAGAAACGCATGCCCAAATCCTGTCCTTTAATTCGACAGTAGTGGCGTATCTCCAGAACCAGGGAGGCACTCTTTCGTTTCCGTTATTCAATTTAATGGAAAGAATCCATCTGTTGGTTATAGTACACCAAGTTCTGTTTTGGTCTGTCATATTCCGGGTCGTCTGATTGTTTTACCGGACTCCCGTTCTCTTACGGGTCGCTTGTTGCTGTCAGAATGGACTCTCAACAAACAAGTATTCAATCAGATTTGCTATCTATGGGAGCGCCCAATGATGATTTATTTACGACACAGCTTGCTAATCAATTGCAGATGTATGTGTTGGCTTGTCCAGATCTCTGAGCTAATGTTGTTAACGCTCTATTGATCTATAGGACGGAATGATAGGATACGCGTATCCTCCGGCGCTGTTGTTTCAGCAGGTATTGCTAAGATAAACAACCACAATACATTTCTGTTGATAGCATCTCTATCTTCACAGAGATCATGGGTAATTTACTCTCTTGTCTACTGTGGGTCTTAACGTGAAATCTTCCTCTATGTGAGGATCTTTTTTCACTGGGTAAATCGTGTCATCTTTATCACAACCCGCAAGGTCGCAACCTTCATGTATTCCGTTGTGTGGTCCGTATTGCATTGTAAGCACTGTACTGGACGAGCTTTGGACGCGATTTCTTACTATAGGAGATCCTCTTCTTCGCTATTCTATGCGGCTAAAGTGGAGGCTCTTCCGTCGTGGTGTAAGGATCATTATGTTCATATTGTTGATCCCTCCATACTACTCATTGCAATTTTTTAGTATACTTGTTTCACAAGATCTACTGCAGCCTGTTATTATTTAGGTTATAGGTTTATGTTACCTCATACCTATGCACTCTACGATAGTTTACAATTGAGTCTTTTGTCTCTTTATCTAAGTCAGTTAGTAACTTTTTGATAAATAGACTTAGAATCTTTAGATTAAATTCCTATATGGATTTTAACTTCGGTTCTTATTTAGCTAAGTAATCATTTGAGCCTCTGGAAACAGTAGTTTTCAAATTCTGACCTTTAGACAGTAATTCTGTTGGTTTCTCTTTTACTGTAGAGGCAGTGAGTTTCATGCACTATCGATGGATGATTTTCACTTTCGTAGTTTCGGAATCACTACTTCCGTTACTATTTAGGTTGGATTTTTGCATAAGAGTTAGGCTCCTATTATCCGGAACCTATTTTTTTTTTTTTTTTAAGGTCCTTCCGTCTTCGTATGGGCATAGGCCTTTACTCTTTCCGGGTACAGTTTATGTATTTATAAACAGATATCTGTTTATTACTATGGGCGTAAGCTTCTTCTGTCTTTGATGCCTAGTAGAAGGACGTTACGCTCCATTTTATTGTTAATGGATTCTATTAACTATCGGTACTGCTTATGGTATATCATTGACTTAGCAGTTGTGCTTAAGATTTCGGCTCATGAAGTAAGAGTTCTTCTACTTCTTGGGCTTACATTAATAGTGTCGCTATTATAGATTTTTGAAGGCCGCTCATTGCGCTCAGCCATCCACATTCATGAATTTTATCTCAGAAGTATCGAGTCCATTTTTGGAGGCCTCTATTGTTAGGTCTGTTATCTACTGCTCAGAATGTCATTCACTTAACAGTTGCTACTATAGCTAGGTAGGCTGTCTGTTTCGGCAGTGTCTCCGTTCTGCTGCCCTCTTCGCTCTGGGCTATTTGACCCAGGGCAAGAAAAAGGGGGGGGGGAGGGTGTTCCCTTGGGTCACCTGTTTTACTATGAAAACAAGGGGATACCTCCTCCGGAGTTAGTAATTCTGAGCTGTTATTGGGATGGTTGTTTAGTGAGAAGTTTAGGTTTTTAAAATTCATTCAAGTCTTAGTTTTTAAAGTATAGCTTTTGAATATTGCATATGTCAACAGACATGATTATGCAATCCTCAGACACTTTTAGGAGTATAAGAGTCTCTATTCTCTAGACTTAATTTATTTATTGGCTTACTTTAAAAATTATTAGTATAAGGATTATATTGGATATTAATAGAGTACATGGATGTATGAAGCTCAATTTTGGAAGGTGTTGTATCTTTCTAATTTATCATAAATAAGAAAGATACATGTAAGGCCTATTACTTCTTTTTCCCTACAGGGGATGACTCTATTTTATTTTATTGAGCATATTCCATTTTGCTCTATGTCCTTGGCCCTCCAGCCTTTTTACTATTCAGCTATGTCTGGGTCATTGGTACAGTATAAAAATGTTAAAAAATTAATAGTAATTTATATATTTTTTATACTTACCAATGACCCAGACGGGGATGGCCCTCCCAGGAGTTGGGAACTCTTGCCTCCCCGCTGAGTACATAGCGCTTACCAGGCACTGGTTATTAGAATGATTAATGGCGCCAATTTCGGAACGTCCTTGACACTGCGCATGCGCAGTGGGGGCGAAGTGTGGAGGGCCTTTCAGGACATGTTTTCTTTGGTTTTAGATGCAAATTTTGGGGATTGGGGGGCAAAATTTGTGTTTGGCCCTATATTTTAAGAGTTAGCACCAGCTATGTCTGGGTCATTGGTAAGTATAAAAAATATATAAATTACTATAAATTTTTTAACTTTTCAGTCACAATATTAATACCTTGAAGTGAATACAACCAAAATAGCATACAAGATTTTGCATTGAAAATTTCAGGTGCAATTACACTTCCAAGCAATCTGAGGAGGGCAACTGTTTTGCACTCCTTGATTTTCTAGATTTCCAGGCCTGCAAATATGAAGCACCAGTTTTTCGTAGTCACTCCTACTAGATGAATCAGTTGAATTCAGAGAAAGTGGCACATTTCTAAAAACAACACAATTTAGAAAATTGCTCAGCCTCTTCTAGTTGTCTTTCTTGAGATTCGATTTGTTGACATAGGGTTGCCTGGGTTACTTTAAGGTTTTTTCACTGTCACAGTTAAACTCGAGTTCTCACTCTGCAGCTCCTCTATTTTTGTGTTCAACTGTGTAAATGCACCTCTTACTGAGTTTGCAATGATGGAAGAAATTTTGATTTCAAAATACTTTTCAAAAGATCGCTCTATTGTTTGCTCTAAATCCTGCCTTAAAACTGTCAATATTTCACTTTTTAAAGCAGCTCTAATTTCTGTCATAATTTGAGGGCATACAAAGTGTTTGAATTGTAAGGGTATACAATGTCAGCATTATGGGTAATTGAGGAATCATAAAGAACAATCGAATTACTGCCAACCCAAATACTTTTATTTGAAGGGAATGTGGTGACTCATTTGTTATGGCATTGAACTTCAAACCAAAAGGTCCACCGTTCGATCCCTGCCAGGGGTGACTGCAGTGTGTCCTTGGGCTAGGCACTTAATCCTGATTACCCACTTAGGGGTACAGTGGCACTGTGTACTAAGGCCAAGCCAGAAAATAAGCAGACTGACATCTGCAAAATAAGGTCCCCAGAGGGTGAATTTAGTGATGCTACCCTGCATAGCAGGGTAGCTCACTAAATTTACCCTCTGTGAACCTTGGTGAAACTCAGTCTGAATCAGGGTCTCAAACCTAAACAGAAAGACATACCCAGAGGATAAATTGGCCCACTGTATGGGATAGCATCATCAAATTCACCCTCTGGGGACCTCATTCTGCAAATATCAGACTGCTTATTTTCAGCCCTGACTAAGGCATACTGCACGTTGATGATGCACTTGTCTTCAACCAATGCCAACCCTGCTGGTGTTGATTTAGTACATTAAAGAGTCTGACAGTTGCTCACCCCTGCTCATTGATTCTCTCCAGATACTCCGGCTTCCTCCAGCCCATAAAACTGTCCATCATGAGGTGACCCTGGCTGTCAAAAGAGCCATTAAACCCCAATAAATAAATAAATACATTTATTAGAAGCTTTACACTCTTCAAGCTAACAAGATTCAAGCTTGTTTGTTGAAGTCATGCTAGTGGAATCACAGAGAACAGGAAAGCCTACTGTATTATATGGAACTATGAATAAGTTCATTTGCAGTTCACAGCTCAACCCTTTAACCAATATAATGGAAATAACTGGCCAGTGCAGTTTGCAAAAATCAGCATTCAAATTTTTATTATTTTTTACGTGAAAAAATAGATCATGAGCCATCATTTGAATGAAGTGATGTCTATGAGGCAGAATATTAATTTTTGTAGTTATTTGAGAAATATTTGGGAAGTGTTTTCTGCTTTTCATGTTAAATAAATTGTTGATAGTTATAGGCTGAGCAATGGGAATTGGAAAGGGGAAGTTGGTAGATTTTCTTTCCACTTTAATTATGTCTCCCCTTCCCAGAAGGGAGACATATTGTTTTAGTGCATATTCTTCTTCTTCTTCTTCTTCTTCTTCTCATAAAACTTTGTCCGGGCCATAACTTTTTTGTCTTTTGACCTACACCTTAGATACTTGGTATGTGGATGTATCACCAGGAGCCGGTGTGCAGTGTACCATAGTGACCTTCATGTGACCTTGACCTTTGACCTGAAGGTCAGATTTATGTGTTTTTTTAAGGAAAACATCACACAAACTTTGTCCGGGCCATAACTTTTTTGTCTTTTGACCTACACCTTAGATACTTGGCATGTGGATGTATCACCATGAACCGGTGTGCAGTGTACCATAGTTACCTTCATGTAACCTTGACCTTTGACCTGAAGGTCAGATTTATGCGCTTTTTTAAGGGAAACTGTCTGGACCAGAACTTTTTTGTATTTCGAGTCAGGCTTTAGATATTTAGCATGTGGATGTATTACCATGAGCCGGTGTGTAGCGTACCATTGTGACCTTCATGTTACCTTGACATTTGATCTGAAGGTCAGATTTGTGCCTTTTTCAAGGAAACTTTGTCCAGACCAAAACTTGTTTGTCTTTTGAGCCAGGCCTTAGATATTTGGCACGTGGATGTATCACCATGAGTCGGTGTGTCGCATATCATTGTGACCTTCTTGTGACCTCAAGGTCAGATTTATGTACTTCAAATAGGGAGTAATTGTCCAGACCAGAATTTTTTTGTTTTTTGACCTAGGACTTGGTTATTTGATATGTGGATGTGTCACCATGAGACCACATGTTGTGACCTTGACCTCAAGGTCAAATTTATGTACTTTAAATAGGGAGTAATTGTCCAGACCAGATTTTTTTTTTTTGGACATGTGGATGTGTCACCATGAAACCGCATGTCCGCTACCTTGATGAACTGCATGTGACCTTGACCTCTGACCTCAAGGTCAAATGTATGTCCTTCAAATAGGGAATAGTCCAGATCAGAACTTTTTTGTTTTTTGACCTAGGACTTAGATGATTGACATGTGGATGTATCACAATGAGACCACATGTCATCATGACCTTCATGTGACCTTGACCTCAAGGTCAAATTTATGTACTTTAAATAGGGAGTAATTGTCCAGACCAGAATTTTTTTTTTTTGACATGTGGATGTGTCACCATGAAACCGCATGTCCGCTACCTTGATGAACTGCATGTGACCTTGACCTCTGACCTCAAACGGAAGGGGAGACATATGTTTTAGTGTGCTAAAACACTTTCTAGTTATTTTAGCGTTACATGCAGTCAGTTTTTTTCCAGCTAAATTGTTCAGTTTCTTCTCAATAATTTTACCTTGCTTGTTATTTCAGACACTCTATAGAATATACAAATACAAAATATATTTCTCAAATGGACCTTCTATTTTCAGTTTTTCTTTGCTTTGTTAGTTTGGAGGTACTGTTTATTGCTATGACCAGTAATTGTTCAGTATCAGAAAAATTGTCTTATAGGATAACCATGTTTTGTTTATTAGGCCTAAAAAAAGTAAAACATCTGTTTCTGAGGCCCTCCCCCACATCATTTTATTGGCTGCTGCATGCTCTTTTTTTAACTAAATGCAAACTTTAAAAACAAAAAATAATAAATGGTTTATGTCTGATATTTTATCCAAGTTAATAAGTCTGATAATTTTCCTCTGGAGTGCAACAAGGCTTTGCAATGCACATAAAACAAACCAAGAACATGAACTTTTAATGGCAAAGAAATAATTACAAAAATAAAAAATAAAATAAAAAGCTGCCCACCCATATGCAGTTTTACAAAAATATGGTCTAAGAAACAGAAGATCTACTTTGTGGGGCCTTATTTCTAAATTTTAAGGACTTTTAATTAAAATTAAAAATTCAAAAAAGAGCAAACAATGTTTATGTTCAGTAAAGGGTTACATGGTTATGAATGTATTAACTGGTAGAGTGCTAGAAGCCCATATTTGAGCTTTAATCCAGGCCTTTAATTTTGAGCACACCCTTTTGCCTTAATTTTGCACATTAAAACTAGCAATAACAGCCTTATCCTGTTATGTTTTTTTGCAATGCCTTTCTTTGTGTTTCTATAGTCATTATTATGATGGAAGTTATTCTCAAATGCAGAAGAGGCAGAGAGAATTCTTATATTTTTAGCTCACCTGAGCAAAGCTCAAGGTGAGCTTTACTGATCGCTTTCCGTCCGTCGTCCGTCTGGCGTAAACTTTACAAAACCAACTTCTCCGAAGAAACCACTGGCCCAATATTTTTCAACTGTTGGGTAAATGTTTATTATCTAATGTCAATTCAGATTTGTTCAAATGAAGTTGCCCCTCCTCCTGGGTGGGGCCACGTCCCCAAGTGGCACCAAAATCTTTGAAAATCTTCTTCTCATGAACCAGCAGTAGCAGAGACTTGATATTTGGTATGCAGCTTCCTTTTGAGGTGTAGAATCAAGTTTGTTCAAGAGAGGTTTGTCGGGCATTATTTGCCTTCGTTATGGGAGGGGCAAAAATTTTGGCCATGCCTAAAATTTCTATTTTTTGAACCGTGAGGTCGATTTGAACCAAATTTGATATGAGATGATAATGGGTCATAAGTAGTTGATTGATGCAAAAAAAAATTTTCTCATTGCCCCGTGGGAACCTCGGGAGCTAAAAATAGGAAAAACCTTAAAACTGCCATATCTCCAAAACTACACGGCACAGAGAATTCTTATTTTGTATAAAGCTTACTTTTATCCAGTAGAATAGAATGGTTAAAAAAATCCCTATCGGTTTGATCACAAGGTACTTTTTTCAGGACTTTGAAAAAGTGCTCTGTCAGCACTTTTTAACACTGTAGGCAATGGGAAAAACATTAAAAAATCTTCTTCTCCAGATCCAGCAGGCAGAATCTTTTGATATTTGGTACACATTGTAGGGTGGATCTGATTCAAGTTTATTCAAATCAGCCCCCTGGGTTCATATTTGGGCTCAGTATAGGAGCCCGATTTCGAACTTAGTGCATTTCAGGCAAATTTCTTAAAAAATATTCTCCAGATTCAGCAGGCAGATTCTTTTGATATTTGGTATGCAACATTGTGGGGTGGATCTGATTCAAATTTGTTCAAATCGGCTCCCTAAATTCATATTTGGCTTCACTATAGAAGCTCGAATTCGAACTTAGTGCATTTCAGGCAAATTTCTTAAAAAATCTTCTTCTCCAGATCCAGCAGGCAGAATCTTTTGATATTTGGTATGCAACATTGTGGGGTGGATCTGATTCAAGTTTGTTCAAATCGGCCCCCTGGATTCGTAGTTGGGTTACTATAGAAGCCCGAATTCAAACTTATTTCATTTCAGGCAAATTTCTTAAAAAATCTTCTTCTCCAGATCCAGCAGGTGGAATCTTTTGATATTTGGTATGCAACATTGTGGGGTGGATCTGATTCAAGTTTGTTCAAATCGGCCCCCTGGGTTTATATTTGGGCTCAGTATAGGAGCCCAAATTTGAACTTAGTGCATTTCAGGCAAATTTCTTAAAAATATTCTTCTCCAGATTCAGCAGGCAGAATCTTTTGATATTTGGTATGCAACATTGTGGGGTGGATCTGATTCAAGTTTGTTCAAATCGGCCCCCTGGATTCGTATTTGGGCTCACTATAGAAGCCCAAATTCGAACTTAGTGCATTTCAGGCAAATTTCTTAAAAAATCTTCTTCTCCAGATCCAGCAGGCAGAATCTTTTCATATTTGGTAAGCAACATTGTTGGGTGGATCTGATTCAAGTTTGTTCAAACCAGCCCGCCTGGGTTTATATTTGGGCTCAGTATAGGAGCCCAAATTTGAACTTAGTGCATTTCAGGCAAATTTCTTAAAAAATATTCTTCTCCAGATCCAGCAGGCAGAATCTTTTGATATTTGGTATGCAACATTGTGGGGTGGATCTGATTCAAGTTTGTTCAAATTGGCCCCCTGGATTCGTATTTGGGCTCACTAAAGAAGCCCGAATTCGAACTTAGTGCATTTCAGGCAAATTTCTTAAAAAATCTTCTTCTCCAGATCCATCAGGCAGAATCTTTTGATATTTGATATGCAACATTGTGGGGTGGATCTGATTCAAGTTTGTTCAAATCGGCCCCTGGGTTTATATTTGGGCTCAGAATAGGAACCCAAATTTGAACTTAGTGCATTTCAGGCAAATTTCTTTGAAAATCTTCTTCTCAAGATCCAGCAGGCAGAATCTTTTGATATTGGGTATGCACCATGCTCAGGGGGGAGGGGGGGGGGGGGGGGGGTGAGATTCAAGTTTGTTCAAGCCAGGTCCCTGGGTTCATATTTGTGCTCAATGTGGTAGCCCGAATTATAACTTAGTTCAAAATGAGGAATTTTCTTTAAAAATCTTCTTCAGATCCAGCAGTCGGAATGTTTTGATATTTGGAATGCAGCATCCTTAGGGGGGGTGAGATTTAAGTTTGTTCAAGCCATGTCCCTAGGTCCATATTTGGACTCACTGTGGGAGCCCGAATGATAACTTGGAGCCCGAATGATAACTTAGTTCAAAATGAGGAATTTTCTTTAAAAATCTTCTTCAGATCCATCAGTCGGAATGTTTTGATATTTGGTATGCAGCATCCTTAGGGGGTGAGATTCAAGTTTGTTCAAGCCATGTCCTTAGGTCCATATTTGGACTCACTGTGGGAGCTCGAATTGTAACTTAGTTCAAAATGAGGAACTTTCTTTAAAAATCTTCTTCTTCAGATCCAGCCGTCGGAATGTTTTGATATTTGATGCAAATTGTTGAAATCAATTCTCTGGGTTGATATTTAGGCTATCATGTCAGGAGCTAAAAATAGGAAAAAATTAAAACGCCCATATCTCCAAAACGACACTTCACTGAGAATTCTTATTTGTTGTGAAGCTTCCTTAAGACCAACAGAATGGAATGGTCCAAAAAAATTGCTATCGGTTTTATCATGGGGGACTTTTTGGGGACTTTGAAAAAGTGCTGAGTCAGCATTTTTTAACACTGTGGGTAATGGGAAAAACATAAGACTACTTTTCTCCCAAACCACTGCTCCAAAAGCTTTCAAATTTCACATATAACATCTTTGGAAGATTGTTTCACATGTTTATTGAAATCAATTGCCTCGGTCGATATTTGGGCTCTCTATGGGAGCCCAAATGTTTAAATTAGTGCAGTATGAGGAGTATTTTTTAAAAATCTTCTTCTTCAGATCTACCAATAAGAATGTTTTGATATTTGGTATGCAGCATCCTTAGGGGGGTGAGATTCAAGTGTGTTGAAGCCAAGTCCCTAGGTTCATATTTAGGCTGAAAATTTGGGGCCCAGTTGCGGACTTAGAAATTTTGGACCAAAATCCTAAAAAAAATTTTTTGTTTTTTCTGCATTTCGGTCAATTTTAAGACAAAAAAAAAATATTTTTTTTCCCCTGAAAATTTGGGGTCTGGGTGGGACTTAGAAAATTTTGGACCAAAATCCTAAAAAAAATTTTTTGTTTTTTCTGCATTTCGGTCAATTTTAAGACAAAAAAAAAATATTTTTTTTCCCCTGAAAATTTGGGGTCTGGGTGGGACTTAGAAAATTTTGGACCAAAATCCGGAAATTTTTTTTTTTTGGTTTTTTAGGCATTTCTGTCAATTTTAAGGCAAAAAAAAAAAAAAAAAAAAATTTTTTCCCTGAAAATTTGGGGTCTGGGTGGGACTGAGAAAATTTTAGACCAAATTCCGGAAATTTTTTTTTTTGTTTTTTTCTGAGTTTTGGTCAATTTTAAGACCAAAAAAAAAAAAATTTTCCCCTGAAAATTTGGGGTCCGGGTGGGACTGAGAAAATTTTAGACCAAAATCCGGAAATTTTTTTTTTTGTTTTTTATGTGTTTCTGTCAATTTTAAGACAAAAAAATTTTTTTTTTTTACACCCAAAATTTGGGGTCCGGATGGGACTTGGAAAATTTTGGACCAAAATCCGGAAATTAGTTTTATCGTTTTTTATGCGTTTTAAGAAGAAGAAAAAAATTTAGGCTGAAAGTATTTTGTTTGGGAAAAAAATCTGTTTTTTATGCGTTTATCTCCGTTTTGGGACGTAAAAGTGCAGGAACTGAAAATAGAAGGAAAATCCTGTGTATTGTGTGGGCACAATCGCTTCATCTAGTTGGTATATGCTTTTCTTAGGAGGGGCATATGCAGCTTATTCAAGTAAAGTCCCTGGTTTGATATTTAGACTACCATGTCAGGTGAGTGCCCTGGGGCCTCTTGTTTCTGATAACGATGACCACAGTTTTGAAGAATATATTGTCAGCATTATTTCCAGTCACTGTTGATGTGGACGCAGTCCTATCCAGACACGGTGAAGGATGAGGACGAGGTCCCTCCCATTATACTGCAACTTTGTTGTAGCCGAACTGTACAATAAACAACATCACGGTGTGACCCGAATGTGTTTTTGCAAGCAAAAGTAACCAGTGGTACTAAAATGACTGATCCTAAAATAAGTTCTGACCGGTGCTCCTAAAAAACATCAAAATGGGCATGAAAAGGACAAGAATTAAAATCTGTTAGAACCCAATGTTCCTAACCTTTTTGGATCTGATTCAGAGCTATCTCTAGGTGATGCTCATATTGATTACACAATCGCATCATTGTTCTACTACAGCATCAAAATCTATTACAACCCAATCTTCCTAACCTTTTTGGATCCAATTCAGAGCTCTTTCTAGTTGATGCTCATATTGATTACACACACCCCACACAGTCTGATGGGGCTTGTTCTGATGATGATGATGATGATGATAATTTCTTTGCACTTCTCAAATTTTTTTATGATGAAATCAATTTAGGCACAGCCATAAATGAAGAAATTGCTGACTTTGCAAATAGATCTGCCAATGCTCAAAATTGATCTTTCGGAAATCACCTAAAGTTATCCACTTGTTTCTGCTCCTAGAGTTAGTCCAGAATTTTGGACCCATCTTAAAAAAAAAAAAACGTGATTGTCAGTTGCAGGACACTCAGAAACTTCTTGGGCCTGAGGCTCAAAGCCAGTCTACTTAATTCACCTCAATGAAAGATTTCATAATTCACTAGAAACCACGACTTACCTTGTGGATGGGGTTACTTTAGTAGGGTCAACTGTGTGTGACCTCTCTATTAAGCATCAGTTTCTGATTAAACCTACTTTCAGTGCCACATACAATTCTCTTTGTGCTGTGGATTGACCTTCCTCCACGCACCTTTTTGGGGACATTGTCTGGAAAGATATAAGGCAGAAGTAACTGAGGTTACACTTGCAAAAAGACCTACGTCTTTTTCAAACAAAAAATCTTCAGCCTTTTTTGGGCAGACACCAGAATTTTACAATTTCTGGCAGAACTCTTAGAACACCAGCTACAGTTAAGAAAAGCAGTGGCCAGGCTTCAAGACACCCTAGCACAGCCATCAGTAGTTCAACACTTACCAAACCAAGACATAACTGTTTGTGATTTTCCTAAAACTGGTAGAATCAAACCTTTCTATCCAATTGAAAAAACTTAACCAGTGATCAATTTAACCTCCAAGCGGTTACCGTTTGTAGGATTGGATTTGAATCTTCATCAGTGCAGCACAATATTCCTCCACTGATTAACTTCTCTCCTTTGGAATCACAACTTGTTCAGGCAGGTGTCTTGTATCTGCGGGATAAAGATGCCATTGTTCTTTGTCATCATGATCCAGTTTATTTCAAATCTCTTCTTATAAGAAAAGAAAAAATGGCGCCATATGCCCAGTTATCAATTTGAAGACCTTGAAAAAATACATGGAATATTCCCATTTCCAGATGGATACTTTGTCCCGTGTACTGCCATTGATTCAAAAAGGTAATTTTTAGCTCAACTTTGGCGAAGCCAAATTTGAGCTTATGCCATGGCCAGTTGTCTGTCGTCCGTCTGTCCATCTGTACGTCAACAATTCAATACCACTTGGGCTAGAGGCTGTATTTATGAACCGATCTTTACGAAACTTCTTGGGTACCTTTGTTACGACTGTGGGACGAGAACGAGCGTTTTTGGGTCCGATCCGAAATTCAAGTTGGCTGCTGGTAGCCATTTTGTACAAAAGTAGGTGCAATCAGATTTTTGCGCAGAACTTCCATATGAAAGCGCTGATTTGAATAATTTCTTGTATGAATGTTTAGTACCATGGGGTACATCACATATAATACAGGTTTTTTTCTCGTGCGTAAATTATGCAAATTAGACTAGCTTTGATTTATTTAGTGTTACTTTCAGCACTGTAAGTGCAAATACCAATTATGGCTCAGGCTAGAGGTTGTATTTATGAACCAATCTTTACGAAACTTCTTGGGTACCTTTGGTATCACCGTGGGACGAGAACGAGGGTTTTTGGGGCCGGTCCAAAATTCAAGATGGCCGATGGCAGCCATTTTGTACAAAATTAGGTGCAATCAGATTTTTGCACAGAACTTCCATATGAAAGTGCTGATTTGAATAATTTTTTTGTGTGAATGTTTAGTACCATGGAATACATCACATAAAATACAGGTTTTTTTCTCGTGCAGAAATTATGCAAATTAGAGGAACTTTGATTTTTTCAGTGCTTCTTACAAACAGTAACAGTGCTACTTACAAACAGTAAGTACACGTCAATACGGCTCAGGCTAGAGTCTGTATTTATGAATCGATCTTCACGAAACGTCTTGGGTACCTTTGTTATCACCTTGGGACGAGAATGAGTGTTTCTGGCTGCGGTCTAAAATTCAAGATGGCTGCCAGTGGCCATTTTGTACCAAAATTAGGTCTAATCAGTTTTTTGTACACAACTTCTATACGGCTCAGGCTAGAGGCCGTATTTATGAACCGATGTTTACGAAACGTCTTGGGTACCTTTGTTATCACCACGGGATGAGAACAAGTGTTTTTCGGTGTGGTCTGAAATACAAGATGGCCACCAGCAGCCATTTTGTACCAAAATTAGTGCAATCAGTCTTTAGTACAGAACTTCTGTATGAAAGTTCTGATTTGAATAAATTTTTGTATGAATGTTTTGTAACATGGAATACATCACATATAGTACAGGTTTTTTTCTCGTGCAGAAATTATGCAAATTAGATGAACTTTGATTTATTCAGTGCTACTTATACACTGTAAGTGCACATTCAATACAGCTCGGGCTAGAGGCTGTATTTATCAACCGATCTTCACGAAACTTCTTGGGTGCCTTTGTTATCACCTTTGGACGAGAACGAGTGTTTCTGGGTGCGGTTCAAAATTCAAGATGGCTGCCAGTGGCCATTTTATACCGAAATTAGGTCCAATCAGTTTTTTGTCACAACTTCTATACAGCACGTATTTATGAACTGATCTTCACAAAACTTCTTGGGTACCTTTGTTTTCACTTTGGGACAGGAACAGGTGTGTTTTGGGGTGCCTTTGTTATCACTGTGCTATGAGAACAAATATTTTGGGGTTCAGTCAGACCCACTCTGGGACTCAAAGATTTCTTTTCTAGTTTAGCATCTGACTGTCACTCACCTTTACAATACTTTACCTATACATTTGTTACAGGCTACGGTCAATATTTATGTACAGACCATTACAATACTTTATATGTACCTTTGTTATCAGGTCATTACCTAGATGTTTGTCATTGCTGTGTCACATACTAGACATGTACATGTCTTAACAAGTTGAGCTACAGTGTCATTAACACTTTCATTTGATTTATAAACTTATAGACGTTTGTGGTTACATTTGTTCACACTGAGAATGACTCTTCAACCATATGAACGTTTCATGGAGACTCTTTTTCCATAACAGGCTGTGTTATGCCTGATCATAGGAACTTGAGCACACTTGATTATCAGTGATCTTAAACTCCATACTACTTTACCAGTCTTATTCCTGTTTATCGTGGGGCTTTCAATGAACCATATTCAATGATAAAGGCTTTGAAATCATGACAATGTTACATCCGACAAAACCAGAAGGCTTTATGGAAAAGAATCCTCCACCTCATCCAAGCATCCGAAGGATGTGCTGGATGTAGGAGATTCTTTGAATACAAGCCTGTAGGCTTGGAGGATGTAGCATCCTCACTATGTTTCTTTGTTTATTTCAAACATATATGAACAATATATCTTTTCACCACACCCTAGTAGGCAGCATCTGCTTCATCATTGAATATGGTATGCTTTAAAGAGACACTTCTCCACACCTGAGTATTATATTATAGTGTGCGTCTCCTTTTTTCTTTTGTTTCTTTGAAATGAGGTGTAACAACTATCTCATGTGAGACAATATGCCAGTGTTACATCCTCCAAGCCTACAGGCTTGTATTCAAAGAATCTCCCACATCCAGCACTCCTTCGGATGCATGGATGAGGTGGGGGATGGTATATTATAACTGGTCAACCTGCATTGCTTGGTCACAAAAATAGGCCTTGCTGTTTGAAAATCACAGACGCACAACATGTGAAATCACAGGGGCATGGTATGCAACACACCTGAAACAAAAATCGTGTATGCAATTTGTTCTCACTGGCGCTCATTTGAAGTGAGGGACAAATGTCATTGATATTAGATAAGAATTTTCCAACCAGTTTGAAAATTGTAGTTGGCATAGTTATTAGTTAACTGTAGTAGCAAAGAGCCTCTTACTTTCAGTAGCTTGAATTTGATATGATCATAGAGCGAATATGTAATCCTAATTTTCTTAATATCTTTTTCTGTTCACTGCTAAGACAAACGTCACAAACAGTTCCACTTTTACATTTACCTATTCCTTGCAACGAAATTTCTTGCATGAATATGTTGTAAGTCTTGAAAGGGGTGTGGTAAGATATTATTATATGCCCCATTGACCAAGAGCCCCCCCATCCGACATTGACAATTGAAAAACAAATTTTACAATACTAGATTTTAAAATAATTCGGTTCGGTGACAGAACTCGTTCCGCTGGGTTGCTTGTTTGTCCGACTTCTCCAACATTTCCTGTTGGATCATTGGCATCCGAATGTGGATCCTCTGGACCTGGAACTTCCTATTCCTAGGTCCTTGCTTTGTCACCTCTGCCCTTGGACCGATGTTCCATGATTGACTCAGGGTGCCCCATTGGATCTTCCTCTGGCCGATCGCATCCTTATGGCAGATTCCAGTAATCGGGGTTGAGGTGCAACATTGGATCCTCTCGGTCTGTCTACTCACGGTGAGTGGGACAGAGAGCAGACGGCCCTTCATATCAACCAGGAGCTCCTTGCTTTTCTGCTGAGTTTTCAGCAATGGATCTCTCACCTGTCGAATCACACAGTCCTGCTTCTTTTGGACAGATTGACAGTGGTGGCCTGCATCTGAATTCAAGGGAGCATGCATTTCATTCCCATGTATCGGCTATCTCAGGATCTTCTGCTGTAAGCGTGGGATGTACACGCTCGGGTGGCCATTCGACATATCCCCAGACATCACAACGTCCTAGCTGACTCCCTGTCCTGAACAGTGGAGTGCATTTCTGCATCATGGCGACATTCCACTGGCATGACTTATGCTGCTAAGTGGAAAGTTTTCTGCTGCTGGTGTGCAGCTCAACATGCGGATTACCGAAATCCTTCAATCGCTCAAATTGCGGATTTTCTTGTATACCTTTTTGACTCCAAGGGCCTCCAGCCTGTTACTATTAAGGGCTATCAGTCTATGCTGTCAGAAACTTTCTCTTATGTGAGAAAGCGGTGCATCGGTCATAATCTCTTTCTCTCCAAACTGATTTGGCACTTTTCTCTGAAGAGGCCTCAACTTTTGCATCTTACACCCAAATGGAACTTGGTATGGGTGTTGCATTGTTTGGAGGGGGTGCCGTTCGAGCCTTTATCTGAGACCGATATGTGTTTTCTCACATATAAGACTGCTTTCCTTCTAGCATTTGTTTCTGCCAGACGTGTCAGTGAGCTTCCTGTGCTTTGTGTTTATTTGGCTTTCATCAGAAATGAGGCCAACAGTGTAACCTTCACTACTGATTGCTCTTTTCTGGCCAAGAATCAGCTTCCTGATTCAGTACCCCCTCCCATCTGCATTCGAGCACTTCCTTCTGGAGGATTCACCTCCTCCTATTGTTTATTCAGCCAATTGTAAACAATTGTGAGTAGGTTGAAAAGAAATTAAATTTTTTTTCAGTAAATTTTGTTTCTTAGCATACCTACCACAATTGTTTACCAGAGGCCCACCCTCCTAGGGGATATCTTTTGATATTGTTGCCTCCCCGCTAAATCATAAATTTCTCGTTGACGGAATTTCAGAATTGATGTCTCGGTTGTTGCGACCCTTTTTCGATCTCTTTATAGTTCTTTTGCACTCTTCCTCTTTTCTAAATTGTTTGGAAAAGTTATTAGATTGAGTTAAGTTCCAAAGTAGGGCTTGCACTTACGTTACAGCCAATTGTAAAAAAAAAATGATATTTTCCAGATGCTATCCCATACACTGTAGGTCTAGCGGTTATCTGGCTGACAGCTTTTCCAACCGGTTATGCCGATAAACGGTTGCAAACCAGTTATCCGGCTAACCATTTCAGCACTAATCTGAAGT
Source organism: Pictodentalium vernedei (assembly GCA_031216915.1). Lineage (NCBI taxonomy): Eukaryota > Metazoa > Mollusca > Scaphopoda > Dentaliida > Dentaliidae > Pictodentalium > Pictodentalium vernedei. The sequence goes on from CM062293.1 coordinate 257,819,770, forward strand.
GCATCTACAACTTGAAAGCTTCACATTTTGTGGATGTGCTTCATCTATCCTTTCAAGTAAAATTATTTAATGCAATAATTTGCCTAGTTACATGTTATGGGAGAGTGCCTATAGGCACTCTCCCATATCATGTAACAAGGCAAAGACATGTGAACAATTTTTGACAACCAAAAATAAGCTAGCACTCGACCAGTTAATAAGAATCAAACAGGAGAGTTGGAAGGTTTCCTTTTCACTTTAATTATTTTAGAGTTAGTCACTTTTTTTCCCCATCAAATTGTTCAGTTTCTTTTCAATAAGATTAGATTACTTGATACTCTAGACACTCTACAGAATATCAAAAGACAAACTAGACTTTATGATTCTGGAAAATCATGGCTTTTCCCGATGAGATTCCATGATTTTTCATGACCCCACAGTGTCTGATGAATTGTTTTTAACTGTCTCACTGAAGTCCCTTCATTGATGTTATAAGAAAGGTGAAGATAGTAATCTCAAATGACAGAGTTTGATAAAAAAAATTGTTTAGGTAAAAACCATCATTAATGGTGGAGTGGTTTAATGTCAATATCGTCGTCCAACAAGTCAATGACCGACAAAAGGAGTTATGTTTGTTTGACACATACCCACTGAGTGCTGTGTCAATTTAAAAATGGTTCTTTTTATCTCAAATGTATCCCAAATATATTGATGTCTGGCAGCTTGTAGAGGGTTAACAAGTGCTAACAGGAATATTTATTCATGCAACTTGTAATGTCACACCAAGAACTGTGAATGGCCATTTTTTTTCTTTAAAATCTACAAGATGATTTCAGAGAAATTCAGGGAGAACATGAATTTTAAGCTTTTGATGTGTATCATTGTTTATCCAGCCCAAAATGGGTTAAGTGTTGTTTTTTGAATACTCTTATTACTTCCAAAAATAATTCTCAGTGAATTCTACTTCTACCTATTTTGATCTCTCCTCCCAACTTTGGGTGCTGTGGGTACACAAACACAGTCCATTTTATCAACATTTTGATTTTGAGAACCTGCATAGGGTTAACAAATGCTTACAGGAATATTTTGTATATGCAACTTGTAATGTCACACTAAGATCTGAGAATGGCCATTTTTTCTTGAAAATCTACGGGATATTTTTAAAGAAATCCTCAGATAACACAAATGTTTTAACCTTTTGAGGGGTATCTCTCTGTAACCAGCTCTAAAGGGTTAATGCTTGGTTTTGTGAATACCTTCATTACTTACAAAAATGATCGACGGTGAATTCCACTTCCAATGAAGGAGGTTATGTTTATCTTGTAGGTACACATTTGGTGTTATGGTTGCCCAAGAACAGCCCATTTTCTCCAAATGTCTCTTTTTGGCATCTCTGGAGGGTTAACAAATGCTTACCGAAACATTTTGTTCATGCTTGTAATGTCACTCGAAGACCTGCGAATGGTCAGTTGTTCCTGAAATTGTTTTTTGAAAAATCCACAGAAAGCTGGAATTTTAAGCTTTTAAGGGGCATATCTCCTTAACCAGTCAAAAATGGGTTAAGACCTCGACTTTTGAATACATTTACTACTTACAAAAATGTTTACCTGTCAGTTTTGCGTCCGGTAAAAGAAGTTACGTTTCTCTATTGCTTTCCCTTTTGATGTTGTTGTTGTTCAAAAACAGACTATTTTTTTTCAAAATTTTGACATTTAGCAGCCCATGGAGGGTTAACAAATGCTTACCGGAATAATTTATCCAATCAACTGGTAATGTGACACCATGACCTATCAATGGCCATTTTCTCTTGAAAACGCTACCAGATGTTTGTAAAGAAATCCAGGGAAAACATAAATTTTTAAGCCTTTGATGGGTATCACTATTAACAACCACAAAATGGGTTAAAGCTTGGTTTCTTGAATACTCTTATTACTTACAAAAATGGCCCTCGGTGAATTCCACTTCCAATAAAGGAGATTATGTTTATTTCTCAGGTACACACTGGGTGCTGTGCGTGTCCGAAAACAGCCCATTTCAACAAAATTACGATGCTTGGAAGACTCTAGAGGGTTAATAAATGCTCACCGGAATATTTTGTCCATGAACTTGTAATATCACACAAAGACCTGCGAGTAGTCAATTTTTCTTGAAAACCTACAGGATGTTTTTAGAGAAATCCACAGAAAATGGGAATTTTAAGATTTTAAGGGGTCTCTCTCTTTAGCCTGTCCAAAATGGGTTAAGACTTCGACTTTTGAATACCCTTACTACTTACAAAAATGTTTGCGTATAGATTGTGCGCTCGATAAAGGAAGACATGTTTCTTTGTGGCGTACCCATTGGGTGGTGTTGGCGTCCAAAAACAGCCCATTTTATCAAAATTTTGACTTTTAGCAGCCCATGGAGGGTTAACAAATGCTCACCGCAGTATTTTGTCCATGCACCTTCTATTGCCACACCAAGGCCTGGGAGTGACAATTTTTTCTTGAAAATCTACAAGACTCGTTGAGAGAAATCCACGGAAAACACAAATTTTTGAGCTTTATGGGAGTATTGCTGTTTAACCAGCCCAAAACGGGTTAACGCTTGGTTTTTTGAACACCCTTATTACTGACAAAAATGAACCATGGTGAATTCCGCTCCTAATAAAGGAAGTTATGTTTATCTCTTGTGTATTGTTTGGGTGCAGTGGGGGCCTGAAACCGGCCTATTTCATCAAGATTTCGATGTTTGGCAGCCTGTGGAGGGTTACCATATGCATCGCCTAATATGTCGTGTGTATCAAAGGTCGTGTCATGGGCAGGTCTAGCAATGATGAATGTTTAAAAAAAATCTATAAGACGTGTTTCAAGAAAGTGCCGATAAACCCCAATTTTGGCAGTTTTTTGCCAATTCTGGCGAAATAAGGGTTAAATCGAAAATTCCGCTTCGGTACATTTTTAGATTTTTTACCCCTCTATGCGTGTGCCAAATTGTGTGAAAATCGGTTCAAAAATGGCTTCTGAATCGTACAGACAAAAATGTGTGGAACCCCTCCCCCCCCCTTCCCAAAAAAAAAGAAAAAAAATAATAATCCGTAGAAAAACAATAGTCTTTTCCAGAGGGAAAAGCCTAAAAAAAAAAAAAATAATAATAATAATCTGTAGAAAAACAATAGTCTTTTCCAGAGGGAAAAGCATAAAAAAAAATAAAAACTAGACTTTATGATTCTGGAGAATCATGGCTTTTCCCGATGAGATTCCATGATTTTTCATGACCCCACAGTGTCTGATGAATTGTTTTTAACTGTCTCACTGAAGTTCCTTCATTGATGTTATGAGAAATATGAGTATAGTAGTCTCAAATGACACAGTTTGATAAAAAAATTGTTTAGGTAAAAACCATCTTTAACGGTGGAGTGGGTTAATGTCAATCTCGTCGTCCAACAAGTCAATGACCAACAAAAGGAGTTATGTTTGTTTGACGCATACCCACTGAGTGCTGTGTCAATTTAAAAATGGTCCATTTTATCTCAAATGTATCCAAAATATTGATGACTGGCAGTTTGTAGAGGGTTAACAAGTGCTAACAGGGATATTCATGCAACTTGTAATGTCACACCAAGAACTGTGAATGGCCATTTCTTTTTTTTAAATCTACAAGATGTTTTCAGAGAAATCCAGGGAGAACATGAATTTTAAGCTTTTGATGGGTATGATTGTTTATCCAGCCCAAAATGGGTTAAGTGTTGTTTTTTGAATACTCTTATTACTTCCAAAAATAATTCTCAGTAAATTCTATTTCCACTTATTTTAATCTCTCCTCCCAACTTCGGGTGCTGTGGGTTTGCAAACACAGCCCATTTTATCAACATTTTGATGTTTGAGAACCTGCATAGGGTTAACAAATGCTTCCAGGAATATTTTGTACATGCAATTTGTAATGTCACACTAAGATTTGTTTTTAACTGTCTGACTGAAGTTCCTTCATTGATGTTATGAAAAAGGTGAGAACAGAAGTCTCAAATGACTCAGTTTGATAAAAAAAATTGTTTAGGTAAAAACCATCATTAACGGTGGAGAGGGTTAATATCAATATCGTCATCCTAAAAGTTAATGACCGATGAAAGGAGTTATGTTTGTTTGACCCATACTCACTGGGTGCTGTATCTATTTGAAAATGGTCCGTTTTATCTCAAATGTATCCAAAATATTGATGTCTGGCAGCTTGTTAAGGATTAACAAGTGCTAACAGGAATATTTATTCATGCAACTTGTAATTTCACACCAGAAACTGTGAATGGCCATTTTTACTTAAAAATCTACAAGATGTTTTCAGAGAAATCCAGGGAGAACATGAATTTTAAGCTGTTGATGGGTATAATTGTTTATCCAGTTCAAAACGGGTTAAGGGTTGTTTTTTTAATATGCTTATTACTTATAAAAATAATTTTCAGTGAATTCTACTTCCACTTATGTTGATTTCTCCTCTTAACTTTGGGTGCTGCGGGTATGCAAACACAGCCCGCTTTTTCAACATTTTGATGTTTGAGAACCAGCATAGGGTTAACAAATGCTTACTGGAATATTTTGTACATGCAATTTGTAATTCACACTAAGAACTGAGAATGGCCATTTTCTTGAAAATGTACGTGATGTTTTTAGAGAAATCCTCAGATAACATGAATTTTTAACCTTTTGAGGGGTATCACCCTGTAACCAGCTCTAAACGGGTCAATGCTTGGTTTTATGAATACCTTCATTACTTACAAAAATGATCCACGGTGAATCCCACTTCCAATGAAGGTGGTTATGTTCATCTCGCAGGTACACATTGGGTGTAATGGGTGGCCAAGTACAGCCCATTTTCTCAAAATTTGCTGTCTCTGGAGGGTTGACAAATGCTTACCGGAATCTTTTGTTCATGCAACTTGTAATGTCACTCCAAGACCTGCAAATGGTCAATTTCTCTTGAATACTTACTAGATTTTATTGAGAAATCCACAGAAAATGGGAATTTTAAGCTTTTAAGGGGTACATCTCCTTAACATTGCAAAAATGGGTTAAGACCTCAATTTTTGAATACCCTTACAATTTATTAAAAATTTTCCCTATCAGTTTCGCGTCCGGTAAAAGAAGTTATGTTTCTCTGCAGCATTCCCATTTGATGTTGTTGGTGTCCAAAAACAGACTATTTTTTTCTCGAAATTTTGACATTTAGCAGCCCATGGAGGGTTAACAAATGCTTATCTGAATATTTTATCCATGCAACTGGTAATGAGACTCTAAGATCTATCAACGGCCATTTTCTCTTGAAACTCTAGAGACGCTTGTAAAGACATTCAGGGAAAACATGATTTTTTACGCTTTTGTTGGGTATTGCTACTAACCAGTTCAAAAGGGGTTAATGCTTGGTTTTTTGAATACCCTTATTACTAACAAATTTGGTCATCGGTGAATTCCACTTCCAACAAAGTAGATTACGTTTATCTCTCCTCCCAACTTCGGGTGGTGTTGGTATGCAAACACAGCCTATTTTATCAACAGTTTGATGTTTGAGAACCTGCATAGGGTTAACAAATGCTTACAGGAATATTTTGTAAATGCAACTTGTAATGTCACACTAAGATCTGAGAATGGCCATTTTTTCCTGAAAATCTACGGGATGTTTTTAAAGAAATCCTCAGATAACACAAATGTTTAACCTTTGAGGGGTATCTCTCTGTAACCAGCTCTAAAGGGTTAATGCTTGGTTTTGTGAATATCTTCATTACTTACAAAAATGATCGACGGTGAATTCCACTTCCAATGAAGGAGGTTATGTTTATCTCGTAGGTACACATTTGGTGTTATGGTTGCCCAAGAACAGCCCATTTTCTCCAAATGTCTATGCTTGGCAGCCTCTGGAGGGTTAACAAATGCTTACCGAAACATATTGTTCATGCAACTTGTAATGTCACTCGAAAACCTGCGAATGGTCAATTGCTCTTGAAAATTTTTTTTGAGAAATCCACAGAAAACTGGAATTTTAAGCTTTTAAGGGGTATATCTCCTTAACCAGTCAAAAATGGGTTAAGACCTCGATTTTTGAATACATTTACTACTTACAAAAATGTTTCTCTGACAGTTTTGCATCCGGTAAAAGAAGTGACGTTTCTCTGTTGTATTCCCATTTGACGTTGTTGTTGTTCAAAAACAGACTATTTTTTTCAAAATTTTGACATTTAGCAGTCCATGGAGAGTTAACAGATGCTTACCGGAATAATTTATCCAATCAACTGGTAATGTGATACCATGACCTATCAATGGCCATTTTCTCTTGAAAACCCTACCAGATGTTTGTAAAGAAATCCAGGGAAAACATTAATTTTTAAGCCTTTGATGGGTATCACTATTAACAACCACAAAATGGGTTAACGCTTGATTTTTTGAATACCCTTATTACTTACAAAAATGGGCTTCGGTGAATTCCACTTCCAACAAAGGACATTATGTTTATTTCTCAGGTACACGTTGGGTGATGTGCGTGCCTGAAAACAGCCCATTTCAACAAAATTACGATGCTTGGCAGCCTCTAGAGGATTAATAAATGCTCACCGGAATATTTTGTCCATGCAACTTGTAATATCACACAAAGACCTGCGAGTAGCCAATTTTTCTTGAAAACCTACAGGATGTTTTTAGAGAAATCCACAGAAAATGGGAATTTCAAGATTTTAAGGGGTCTCTCTCTTTGGCCTGTCCAAAATGGGTTAAGACTTCGACTTTTGAATACCCTTACTACTTACAAAAATGTTTGCGTATAGATTGTGCGCTCGATAAAAGAATGTACGTTTTTTTGTGGCGTACCCATTGGGTGCTGTTGGCGTCCAAAAACAAACCCATTTTAAAACAATTTTGACTTTTAGCAGCCCGTGGAGGGTTAACAAATGCTCACCGCAGTATTTTGTCCATGCAACTTCTGTTGTCACACCAAGGCCTGTGAGTGACAATTTTTTCTTGAAAATATACAAGACTCGTTTAGAGAAATCCACGGAAAACACAATTTCTTTAGCTTTATGTGGGTATTGCTGTTTAACCAGCCCAAAACAGGTTAACGCTTGGTTTTTTGAACACCATTATTACTGACAAAAATGATCCTCGGTGAATTCCACTCCCAATAAAGGAAGTTATGTTTATCTCTTGTGTATTGTTTGGGTGCAGTGGGGGCCTGAAACTGGCCTATTTCATCAAAATTTCAATGTTTGGCAGCCTGTGGAGGGTTACCATATGCATCGCCTGCTATGTCATGTGTATCAAAGGGCGTGTCACAGACAGGTCTAGCAATGCCGAATGTATAAAAAAAATCTACAAGACATGTTTCGAGAAAGTGCCGATAAACCCCAATTTTGTCAGTTTTTTGCCAATTCTGACGAAATAAGGGTTAAATCAAAAATTCCACTTCAGTACGTTTTTAGATTTTGTGCCCCTCTATGCGTGTGCAAAATTTCGTGAAAATCGGTTCGAAAATGGCTTCTGAATCGTACGGACAAAATGTGTGGAGAAAAGAAAATAAAAAAAAAATAATATTCCGTAGAAAAACAATAGTCTTTTCCAGAGGGAAAAGCCTAAATATATTCTAAGATATATCATTACTGTTAATATCTAGACCTGACCACTCTATCAAACTAGGCATATTTAACCCTTTACCAAATGAACCTATGTACTCTACTTATTGGGCAGTTGAAAAAACCTTATTAAAAAAAAATTTGAAAAAATAATATCTGAAATAATAAATTTTGATTTAGTGTGGATTGGTTTACCATTTACCCAACATAACAGGCCAAAACCAGCCAATGCTAATCACAAACATCATCAATTAATTTTCATTATTTTTAGCTCTCCTGACTGAAAATCAGGGTGAGCTATTCTGATCACTTTTCGTCCGGCGTGAAGGTGGTGTTTGGGCCTTTTTCTCCCAAACCACTGGCCGCATATTAATGAAATTTCATGTGAGTAGGGGTTATATAAGGACATTTTGACTTTTTGTCAAATTAGGTTTCGGCTCATATTGAGCAGAGGGATGGGGCAAAAATGCTCCAATTCTTAAAAAATCTTCTTCTCAAGAACCAGCAATAGCAGAGACTTGATATTTGGTATGCAGCTTCCTTTTGAGGTGTAGACTCAAGTTTGTTCAAGAGAAGTTGGAGGGGCTATATTGACGATGTTAAAGGAGGGGCAAAAATTTTGGCCCTGCCCCAAATTTCTATTTTCCAAACCGCGAGGCCAATTTGAACCAAATTTTACGTGAGTGCTTATTGGGTCATAAGTACCTAATTTATGCAGAAATTTTTTTTCCCATAGCCCCGTGGGAACTACAGGAGCTAAAAATAGAAAAAAATTAAAACTCCCATATCTCCAAAACAACACGGCACTGAGAATTCTTATTTGTTGGAAGCTTCCTTAGGACCAACAGAATGGAATGGTAAAAAAAAATTGCTATCAGTTTTATCATGGGGTACTTTTTGGGGACTTTGAAAAAGTGCTGAGTCAGCATTTTTTAACACTGTGGGTAATGGGAAAAACATTTAACACTACTTTTCTCCCAAACCACTGCTCCAAAAGCTTTCAAATTTCACATATAACATCTTTGGAAGATTGTTGTACATGTTTATGTGAAATCAATTGCCTTGGTCCTTATTTGGGCTCTCTATGGGAGCTCAAATGTTTAAATTAGTGCAGTATGAGGAGTATTTTTTAAAAATCTTCTTCCGATCCACCAATAAGAATCTTTTGATATTTGGTATGCAGCATCCTTAGGGGGGTGAGATTCAAGTTTGTTGAAGCCAAGTCCCTGGGTTCATATTTAAGCTGAAAATTTGGGGTCCTGTTGCAGACTTAGAAATTTTGGACCAAAATCCTAAAAAAAAATTTTTATTGTTTTTTTTATGCGTTTCTGTCAATTTTAAGACAAAAAAAAATTTTTTTTTTTTACCCTGAAAATTTGGGGTCCGGGTGGGACTTGGAAAATTTTGGACCAAAATTTAGAAAATTTTTTTTTTTTTTTTTTTTATGCGTTTCTGTCCATTTTAAGACAAAAAAAATTTTTTTTTTTTTACCTTAAAATTTGGGGTGCGGGTGGGACTTACAAAATTTTGGACCACAATCCGGAATTTTTTTGTTTTTTGTTTTTTATGCGTTTCTGGCAATTTTAAGACAAAAAAAAAATTATTTTTTTTACTCTGAAAATTTGGGGTGCGGGTGGGACTTACAAAATTTTGGACCAAAATCCGGAATTTTTTTTTTTTTGTTTTTTATGCGTTTCTGGCAATTTTAAGACAAAAAAAAAATTTATTTTTTTTACCCTGAAAATTTGGGGTGCGGGTGGACTTACAAAATTTTGGACCAAAATCCGTAAAAATTTTTTTTGTTGTTTTTTATTCATTTCTGTCAATTTTAAGACAAAAAAAATTTTTTTTTTCCCCTGAAAATTTGGGGTCTGGGTGGGACTTAGAAAATTTTGGACTAAAATCCGGAATTTTCTTTTTTTGTTGTTTTTTATGCGTTTCTGTCAATTTTAAGGCAAAAAAAAATTTATTTTTTTTTATACCGAAAATTTGGGGTCCGGGTGGGACCAAAATCCGGAATTTTTTTTTGTTGTTTTTTATGCGTTTCTGTCAATTTTAAGACAAAAAAAATTTTTTTTTTTTTACACCAAAAATTTGGGATCCGGGTAGGACTTAGAAAATTTTGGACCAAAATCCAGAAATTAGTTTTATCGTTTTTTATGCGTTTTAAGAAGAAGAAAAAAATTTAGGCTGAAAGTATTTTGTTTGGGAAAAAAATCTGTTTTTTATGCGTTCATCTCAATTTTGGGATGTAAAAGTGCAGAAACTGAAAATAGTAGGAAAATCCTGTGTATTGTGTGGGCAGAATCACTTCATCTAGGTGGTATATGCTTTTTAGTGTTGGGAGGTTAGTAAATTTTTGCTCGGTGTCGGTATCTACTCGTTTATTTACAAAAAGAGTTGACTCCGGTTTCGGTTATTTGTTCTGAAAAACATAATTTACTGAGGTATCTATCAGTTTGTAGCACTAATTTGCTGTCAGTGCCATGGATCATGTATGTTATCCCCATTACTAGTCTTGTTGAAATAAATATAAAAAATACAAGCCCAAATCTTATAGTTTTCTCCACTTTTCATGGTCTCCACCTCAAAAGTCCCTTCCCAGATACACTCATCTCTTTTGACAACCTGAGCCAGGTGAGCATTTTAGGCTCACTTGAGCCTCTGGTTTGTTTTGGTGTTTTGCATGGTGGATTGTGCAATTCTCTGCATCATGGAATGTTTGTTGAGAAAAAAAAATCCCGGGGACGAAACGACTTGGACCCATCATGTGGGTGCTGGACGTTTCGTACATAGACATTTTGGATTTTTTGTTGATAAAATTTTAGGACGTTTCGTACATATTGTGGCATGTATTTTTGATGCAAGGGTTGTCTCAAAAAAAAAAAATGAAAAACATTTCAGTTTACCGTTTAAATAATTTCAGTCCATGAAAATTCCCCACACCTTTGGATATTTCAGAAATGGAATGCGCCCACCTCTCCACGTAGACACAGGTACACATTTTATTTTATTTCGTACATTTATTTTGACGGCAGTTTCTGTGTCTGGTGTTGCATTTATTCAGATGTTAGGATCAGAGGGATCGGGTCGTTTCGTCCCCGGGACAATTCGGCCCCGAGACGTTTCGTCCCCGGGACGATTTGTCCCCTATTGGTGGGACGTTTCGTCCCCGGGACGATTCGTCCCCAATGCAAATTCCTGTAAAGGATGAGTGTTATAAATAACTAACAGAGGTATATTTCATTGATATAACTTTATTTGATTTCCAAAAGTTAAACAATCAATAACAAAGTTTACAGTTTACATTACATTATACCAAATAATATATACATTATATCTACATAAATTTTATTTGTTGAACCCTTTACCTAACGACTTTCTTAAAAAATACTTTTCGTTTTAAAAATAAATAAAATAATAATAAAATCATGTAAGCATGGATATCATTAGAACTGGTTTGACAAACCTTTTCTAATGATAAACATGTTTATATGGTTTCAGTTTTATGTTGTCACTGTTAATGGTTTTGTTACCGCTATTTTAGGTAAAGGGTTAACGTGAACATGAAACAAAAATCCAATCCCATATCTTCTCAATAATTTGGTATTGAAGTGGGACGTTTGGTCCCCAACTGGGGACGAAACGTCCCACCCTGTCACGGGGACGGAACGTCCCACCAAGTAGGGGACGAAACGTCACGGGGACAAAATGACCTGGACCCAGATCGGATGTACCTGCGCATAGTATTGTGGGATTGAAGGGAATTCCCCCATTAGTTGACAAGCGTGCTTTCGAAGTCTCGTAAATGTGTTTGTTTTTTTTTTGTTTAATCTTTTCATGCGGATTTAGGTGGATGTTAATTTGAATCAGACAAAAACAGTTTGTATTATTATTTTATCTGTTATTTGCTGCTTCTTCTATTGTAATCACACTTGCGTGAATGAGACGTGAATGGAAAAATTAATCTCGCAAAATTTTGTTGCCCAAACCTACCAACACTGAGATTTTGGGAGCCAAGACTGAAAAAAAAGTCGGGGCCGAAAAAGAAGCCCTGAGAAGGGGCCTCTCGGGTCCGGGGCCGATCAGCCTCAACTCAAGGCAAGCCCTGCTTACTTGTTCTCAGGAGTACTGCCACACTGGGCTAGGTTGTTTGGTTGTTTGAGCCATTTTTACGCCAAAATGTACCACGAGGCCGCGAGATTGCATCATTGCATGCCATAAATAAATTAACCGCGCATGTAACTGGGATGAAGGTTTTTTGTGATCACGTCGGTCGGTGTTTTTTAATAACCGACACCGAGTTGTATTCTCGGTTTACCTCCCAACACTAATGCTTTTCTTAAGAGGGGCGTATGCAGCTTATTCAAGTCAAGTCCCTGGTTTGATATTTAGACTACCATGTCAGGTGAGCACCCTCAGGCCCCCTGGGGCCTCTTGTTTTTATTTTTTGTCTCAAAAACATAAGTTATGACCCCTCTTTGGAACGATCTCATCGAGCTCATTGCAATGAGGGGTCATAACCTATGCTTTGGGGACAAAAAATGACAATAAATAGTTATTCAAGAATTTTGTTTGCATGTGTCGCCTGCTATTCATGTTTGGTAAAAGGTTAAAGGATTAAAAAATAAATTCTGAAGTATTTCCACAACATATCGATACTGTTGTCTGCATTGTGTTTGTAAGAGGTCAAACAGTAGTTCTGTAGAGTTTAACAGCATTTGTTTCCCATATTGATGATGTAAGCTCTCCACTCCTCCCACCTATCTCTCAGGTGACATTTATTTACAAAACAAGAAACACGTGTGAAGCAAAATGAGGAGACGACATTGGTGGTTTGGTACAATTGTTTCATGTTTCACAAACTTTCTAATGTATAATTCAACTAAATATGATTTGTTTTTGAACCAGAGATCTCAGGAGGTGGTGGGGGTTCACTCGTTAGCAAGAAGGGAAATTCTAATCTCCTTTATTACAGTGGAACCCTCTTAATTGGATATCTGTTATTTGAATAAACTGTTAATTGAATATTACTCTCAACTACAAGAACTTTTACCATATTTTCTGAACAAATTTGACCTGTTAGTTGTGTGTATAGGTTATTAAGTAAACTCCTGTTAATTGAATACAAATTTTACAATGTGTTGAGAAATTTCCCTGAGAATCACCAAATTCTCCATGTTTACAGATGTGTTTGGCCTCAATACTTCCAATACAGGCATTGAACTGTTAACCTGCTGTGTATTTTGAAGATCTTTTTCATCAGATCTAGTCAAGGCATCTGTGAAGCAGACATGACTATATTTAATGAAAGACTCATTTAACCCTTTACCTAATAAATCAACCAAATCCATGTGTAATTTTCAAATTTAGCAATTGAAAAAAAAAATTTCAAAAACTTTAAACAAAACAATATCATGTGAACCCTCATTGGAACAAGCTCATTCCAATGAGGGGTCACATGATATAGCTTCGAAATTTTTTATGAAAAATTTTGTAAAACAATAATGAAAATATCCTGTGTGTTGGGTAAATTTAACTCAGTGAATCATCAGTCAAAAAATCCTCACCTTTTCAGGGTACAAATGTGCCTAAATTATACTTATTTCAGTGGCAAGATAAATCCTGTCCTGGACAGGAATATCTGCCAGCAGCATACAAGGAGTTAATTAATTGCATCTTGTTTGACAGTGCTCCATGAGCTCTTTCAAAATAACATTTAATGGTATAAATACTTAGTTTATCCAAAGAATTCAAGTCAGCAAATCCCTCTTAATTGAATACTCCTGTTAATTGTATATTTTTCACTGGCAATGTGGCTATTTTATTAATAGAGTTCCATTGTACAACCCAAGTTTTGTCTCCCGCATTTTGAAAAAAAAGGAGATATTAAATTCTGGGTATCCTTCCATCCTTCAGTGTTTTCTGTTTCCAGACTCTAACTTTCCTTACAGTGACCGGATATCGATGAAATTTGGGTAGTAGATCACCTTCATCAAGTTTGGGTCCAAGTTCGAATATGGTCATTTTCCGCGCACATTTAATTAGGTTGCTGAAATTTGATTGGCTGACGGTTTCCAGACTCTAACTTTCCTTCAAATCAACCGATATCGATGAAATTTCATATATGGATTACTTTTATCAATACCTATGTCAAGTTCGAATGTGGGAAATTTTGTACCGAAAATCTGTCTGTCTGCCCCATGCATCAACGCACCTCGGACTAAAAGCTGTATTTATGAACCGATCTCCACGAAACTGCTTGGGTATCTTTGTTATCATTGTGAGACCAGAATATGTGTTTTGCGGTTTGGTCCAAAATTCAAGATGGCCACCAGCAACCATTTTGTTCCGAAATTGGGTGTAATCAGTTTTTTGTACAGAACTTCTATATGAAAGTTCAGATTTGAATAAATTTTTGTTTGAATGTTTAGTAACATGCAATACATCACATATAATACAGGTTTTGTTCTCGTGTAAAAATTATGCAAATTAGGGAAACTTATTCAGTGCAACTACTAAAAATACACAGTAAGTGTACACCTTCCATGTTTTTGGTTTCCAGACTCTAACTTTCCTTACAGTCAATCGATTGCGATGAAATTTGGGTAGTAGATCACTTCCATCAATTGTTGGTCCAAGTTCGAACATGGGCATTTCAGTGCATATTTAATTAGGTTGCTTAAATTTGATTGGCTGATGGTTTTCAGACTCTTAACTTTCCTTAGAGTCAACTGATTTCAATGAAATTTAATATATGGATTACTTTTATCAATACCTAGGTCAAGTTCGAATGTGGGAAATTTTGTACCGAAAATCTGTTCGTCTGCCCGTCCATCTGCTCATGCATCAATGCACCTCGGACTAAAAGCCGTATTTATGAATCGATCTTCACGAAACTTCTTGTGTATCTTTGTTATCTTTGTGAGACCAGAATATGTCTTCATCATTACTTCTTTTGCAACTCTGCAAAGCCAGACTCTCCCAGTACCATATACAGACCACCATATTATCTGGACATCACTTCCAGGGTTTCATTAACTTCCAGTCACAAGCTTTACAGGTTGGTTAACACTTTTCACATCAGTTTAATGTAATATGTCTTATCATACACTCTTAATTTTTAGTGATTCTCACAGTTATACTCCACATCACTTTATTTGCTTTGACAGTGACCTCCTTGAAAATAAATCTGATAACCACTGTCTGAAGCACTGTCTGTTCTGTCTCTTCTAAATAACTTCCACTTGCAACTCAACTATATTCCACTGGATGCATTAATTCCCCTTGAAACTGCTGCCCAGCGGGAGACATGAATTCACTGAATTTGCTTGTTGATTTTCAATCGAGTTCTCTCAAACAAACTGTAGTTAACTGTATATATTCTGTGGCAAAAGTGTGTTGAATTTGAAAATGGCAGCATAATTGTAGAATAAAACTTTTGCAATAAATAAAGTAGTAGGGGCTGCCTGAAAAATTCTGTAGCTGTAAGAGCCATCTGCCTAGTCCAAACTTAGATGGTAATGCTGTAAGCTAATTTTCATGAGGTTCTTCTTTACTGTGAGTGCTGAAAGTGCAGAATTAACCAATGAGGTTTCTTACCCGGGAAAATTTGAAATTGTCTTGTTCTCTAATGTCATATTTCAGTTCTCACAGAAGTTTTTCATTGGCTTTGTCTTCAATAGACACCTCCTTGATGTTAGCAGGTCAAAACCTTATGGCTTGCCAAAATTCTCACACATCTAACCCCAAAATGTTGTCACCTCAAATTTTTATGAAGGCAAGTGCCCACAGACTACACCTCTGTGCCCTAATCCTATGCTGTAGATGTAAAATAAAATATTCAAAACTTGTGACTCTATGTTATTATTAGTATACTATGTTACACTTTGTTGAAATAGTTTCATTGAAGTAGCTAGGTATCATAAAATATGTTTTTAAGGAAATACAGTGGAGTCCATTTATTTGGATATCTCTTAATTGTATATCCCTGTTAATTGAATATAATTTTACAACACAAAACCGTTTACCATACCTCCAGCACAAATTTTACCTATTAATTGAACATAGGTTAAAGACTAAACTCCTGTTAATGGAATAAAAAAGTTTACAACCTACAGAGAAATTACCCTGACTTTCCCCAATCTTCCTTTGTTTATAGACCTATTTGGCCTCAGTAAATCCAATACAGGCATTTAATCTATTATATCTTGTTTGACAGAGCTCATGGAGCTCTGTCAAACAAGATATAATAGAATAAATGCTAAGTTTCTCTCCAGAATACAGGAAAGTGACACAATCCTGTTAATTGAATTTCCCTGTTAATTGAATAATTTTCATTGGCAAAGTGGCTATTCAATTAACAGGGTTCCATTGTATAAATACATGAAATAATTGTTTTAAATGTTCTTGAAGTTTTTCATGAAGTGATTGAATTTTCAAGATACACTGAGATAAGATATGCTTATCCAACAAGATTATTCTGCTTAATATAAAATATATTTTTACCAAAATGTAAATTCTTGAAATAATTGTTTTAAATATCTTGAAAATTTTTCATAAAGTGATTGAATTTTCAAGATACATTGAGACAAGATATACTAATCCAACAAAATTATTCTACTTAATAATGACATATTTTTGTTTCTATAGAAGTAAGTGTTGTGGAGAAGAACATTTTTTATTTTCAGATATTCTCAGTTTCAAGATGAATATAGCATGGAACAAATTCAGCAATCGCCAATGGTTCACGATCCTCTCACAAAACTACAGTGCTGGTAGGAATAAACTTAAACACAGCTGTTCTTTCTGTCAGTTTATGGAAGTCTTCCCAGATAATGTAATATATAAATGCTAGTGTGCCTCTCTCTCTTTCTGCCTTTGTTCTTTATGCAGTCCCACATTGTTTTTAAATATGGTACCTGAATTTGGCACTTTGTGGCAATTTTGTCCAAAGAGTAAATGGGAGTGGGATGGGTTTCAACCACCTCCTATTATGAGATTTAGTTCAATTTAAAGGTTTTCATTCACTTGTATATTCATTATTTACTCCCCACAGATAACACACCATTCTCTTTACTCCTCACCAATAACATGAAGAAACTAGAGAAACAGAATTTACTGCACCCAGTAAATTCAAGTCTGTGTGAAAAGGGTTAAAGTATCAGGAATAAACTATACAGAAGGAGAATTTATGGAGGCTTATTTTCAGGAGTAAATTATTTTCAAACAAATCAGAAATGGATTTTCATTAATAGTATTTACAGATATTCATACAGCAATCAGAACATTTTTTTTATAAGAAACCAGAAAAGGCATATATGTGACCAGCATTCAAAGGGTTCGATACACGAATCAGAAGTGGACATTTTACCGCTTACCACTCGGCCCGAAACCTGTTAATCTTGAGTTATGATTGAGAATGAAAAAAAAATGCAATGAAAGGTGAAGGGTTATTTATTCAACTACAATTAATCAAGTGTTGTAAGATAGATCTGTATAATAAACAAATTTTCTTGCCACTCAAAGGGTTTTTTTCAACTTGGTTTGGGGATGGAATTTCATTCTGATCTGACAGCTGATAAGAGTAAATATGTGTCAGGCTGTCATCTATAGCAACTTCTCTCTAATTTGATTGTTTACATTATTCTCTTGTGTATATAAATATAAACAGCTATTTCTTTATGATGCTTTTCTGTTACAAAGAAATTAGGGGGTATAAAAAACTCTTTGGCCTAATGGACCACTCCCAAAGGTTCCCTGATAACATAGCTGGGCCAGTACTTGTGACAGGCTACCAGTATGCCAAACAGCCCCGAGACAGATTATTTATTTATTTATTTATTGGTGTGTAAGGTCACATATTTCTGCATAATGGCTAATCAGGACCACGACAGTTTTACGGGTGGAGGAAGCCGTAGTACCCGGAGAGAACCACCAAGCAACGGCGAGCAACTGTCAGTTCCCCAACATACTAATTCCACACAAGCAGGGTTAGCATTGGTTGAAGACAGGTGCACCATCGACGTGCAGTACGCCTTAATACACAGCGTCACCGTGCCCCCACGTGGGCAATGGGGGTGAATTGTCTTGCCCAAGGACACAACGTGGTTTCCGCAGGTGGGTTTCGAACCGAGGACCTCTCGGCTTGCAGCCTGCACCTCTACCAACTCGGCCACCGCGCCCCCCAGGACAGATGATTTGTTTTTGAGTTATCGTCAAGAAAAAAGGAAGGGGATAGAAAATATTCATACAGGAATCAGAACATTTTTATAAGAAACCAGAAATGGCATATATGTGACCAGCATTCAAAGGGTTTGATACACGAATCAGAAATGGATATTTTTGTCTCTGCCCACTAGATTGAGTGATGAAATACATTCATAAACTTTAGAAATGCATTAAGGTGTAATAAAATGCATTTCCCAGTCTTTCTGAATAATGCCCCCATACTAAGATCTTCAGAGGGTTAAAATATTCCCTTTAAATACTCCATTTTAATCCTTTAAATGGGGGCGCATTGGCTCGGTTGGCAGAGGTGCAGGCTGCAAGGCGTGAGGTCCTCGCTCTGTCCTTGGGCAAGCCACTTCACCCCATTGCCCACATGCGTGCATGGTGGCGATGCGTTCTAAAGCATACTGCACATCGATTGTGCACCCGTCTTCAACCAATGCTAACCCTGCTTGTGTGGAGTTAGTATGTGGGGGATCTGACAGTTGCTCGTTGTTGCCTGGTGGTTCTTCCCAGGTACTCCGACTTCCTCCACCTAAATAACTGTCGTGGTCATGATTAGCCACTGTGCAGAAATATGTGACATTAAACGCCAATAAATAAATAATCCTTTAAAAAATGAGCTCAATCCAATAAAGGGTCATAAGCTATGTTTTTTCAAGCAAAAATGAAAAGGTAATTAAAACTGAATAGACGTTTCTGTGAATAATGTTGACCGGTTTTCGCTGTTATGTTCGCTAAAGGGTTAAGAATCCCTTACTTTGGAAGGCACACTGAAAAGGTGTCCCATTCCACATAGAATTAAATGTTAAGAAAAGAAAGCGAAAAACATTAAGTTTCTCAGCTGACAGTACCTGCTTTTGCCCTCCGGAGGGATGGAACGGCACAAATCAGAGACATTCTCTTAATGGCACTTTGACACCAAAGGTTTCTGCACTCTCGGTGAAGCCGATATGAGCGCAGTGAAAGACTATAGAACTCCTCTAACAAATTAGTTTTAAACAGTCATAGCACTAACACAGTTAACAGTACAGTCGACCATGCCAGTATTGCATTGTTACCGGCACCCTGACAGTTTTGTGATAGGTTTCAACAATTATTCAGTGCAGTTTTATGGAAAGGGTTAACTTTATTCTGCCTGAAATAAAATATGTGCAATCCCCATTGAAGTCTTGAGAGGGGTTAAAAGCATTGAACTGAATAAGATAGGCTTTCAACAATTATTCAGTGCAGTTTTATGGAAAGGGTTAACTTTATTCTGCCTGAAATAAAATATGTGCAATCCACATAGAAGTCTGGAGAGGGTTAAAAGCAGTGAACTAAATAATTTACAATTTATTTCCTTGCAAGGCAAAGGGTTTCTCTCAACTTAGTTTCAGGAACTAACATCCCATAATGATGACAAGGTCAGATTTCATTTTGACAGCTTACTCCACTGGTGTTTACATAGTCTCCAGTGTGAACATAACATCGTATTGCTTGGGGAGAATTTACTGTATCAGGAAATTGGAGGCTGTGAAAACCCTGTGGCCTACTGGGCCATACTGAAAAAATGTGATTTCCAGCAATTCTGAAAAATGCACTCAATGACCCCTAGTTGACCTCCGTGACCTTGACCCATATTTTGAACCTCCATCAAGTATCGACTCATTTGGTGTTGGTCTCAGGTCTGTAGGTCATACCATGCCTGAGATATGGGAGTGACCCATGTTCAAAATTTTGGCCACGCCCACTTTTTTTTACGTAAAAATGCATGTGTGTATGTCAGGAATACTTTAAGGGTCAAAAAATGTGATTTCCAGCAATTCTGAAAAATGCACTCAATGACCCCTAGGTGACCTCTGTGACCTTGACCCATATTTTGAATCTCCATCAAGTGTCAACTCATTTGGTGTTGGTCCCAGGTCCATACGTCATACCACGCCTGAGATATGAGCATGACCCACTTTCAAAAATTTTGGCCACGCCCACTTTTTGTTACGTCAGAATGCATGTGTGTACATCAGCAATAGTTTAGGGGTAAAAAAAATGTGATTTCTAGCAATTATGAAAAATGCACTTAATGACCCCTAGGTGACTTCCGTGACCTTGACCCATATTTTGAATCTCCATCGAGTGTCGACTCATTTGGTGTTGGTCCCAGGTCCATATGTCATACCATGCTTGAGATATGAGCGTGACCCACTTTCAAAAATTTTGGCCACGCCCACTTTTTTTATGTCAAAATGCATGTGTGTATGTCATGAATGCTTTAGGGGGTCAAAAAATGTGATTTCTAGCAATTATGAAAAATGCACTTAATGACCCCTAGGTGACCTCCGTGACCTTGACCCATATTTTGAATCTCCATCGAGTGTCGACTCATTTGGTGTTGGTCCCAGGTCCATACGTCATACCATGCCTGAGATATGAGCGTGACCCACTTTCCAAAATTTTGGCCTCGCCCACTTTTTTTTACGTCAAAATGCATGTGTGTACGTCAGGAATACTTTAGGGGGGTCAAAAAATGTGATTTCCAGCAATTCTGAAAAAATGCACTCAATGACCCCTAGATGACCTCCGTGACCTTGACCCATATTTTGAACCTCCATCGAGTGTCGACTCATTTGGTGTTGGTCCCAGGTCTGTAGGTCATACCACGCCTGAGATATGGGCATGACCCACTTTCAAAACACCCCTACAGGCACCCCTGATACCCCAGGAATCTGAAAAACATAGGTGGCCGAGAACTTGTGGCTGTCTAGAAGAAGAAGAGAAAAAAAAAGAAAAAAAAAGAAGAAAAAAAAAAAAAGAAAAAGAAACCGTGCAAAAACAATAGTCTGTGTGTTTCACACAGACTAAATATAGCAGTTTCTGAGTACAGCATCTTATAATGAGCAATTCCAGGTGGTGAAACTAGATACTCAAAATGGAGGATTTTTTTTATTGTTTTCAAAGAATAAAGTATCATACAAGTGAAAGTCTCTTAGTGGATTCAAACTAGACACAGTGGAGTGCATTTAACTTGATATTTCATTATTGAATAACCTTGTTAATTGCATATAACTTCTAAACATCAAACCATATACCATATCTTCAGCACAAATTAGACCTGTTAATTTTATATACATGAAGGTTATAGAGTGAGCTCCTCTTAATTGAATACAAAACTTGTGATCTATCAAAGCATATACTACTGTGATAACCACTGAATCCCCGCATTTATAGACCTATCTTCCATGTGAGAACCCTGGGGAGTGGAGCATTGCTTGTTTATGGTTTTAAACATGTTCTGTTATATTGGTAAAATAGGACCCGGTCACCAGTGCATGGGACAAAAGTTTTCTAATGTGGATGTCATTGTCTGAGTATGGACCGCTCATTCAGGCCTTCCTGTTCAGTTAGAACCACTCTATACTACCTTACAGGG
Source organism: Pictodentalium vernedei (assembly GCA_031216915.1). NCBI lineage: Eukaryota > Metazoa > Mollusca > Scaphopoda > Dentaliida > Dentaliidae > Pictodentalium > Pictodentalium vernedei. The sequence goes on from CM062293.1 coordinate 257,840,973, forward strand.
CACTACTTTATGTTCAGCCTTCACTATTCAAGAGCTACATTATACGATATGTTTGTTAGCTTAACTTGACAAAGTCAAGATAAGCTATTGTCATTACACATACGGAAGTCTGTGAGTCTGTTCACATTTTCTTTAGCACAGACTACACCCCAAAATTCATGTCCGATCATCACGAAATTTCATTTGAAGGTTTGAGGTCAATTCCACATAAGAACGTCCCCTTTTGGTCACGATCGATCAACCGTGCTGCAAGAACCGGAAAACTTTTAGCAAAGTCTACAAGTTGTATTTATGAAGGGACTTCATTGTAACTTGGTAAGACGACTCTGTATAATGTCTAGATTAGGATGTCCCCTTTTGGTTTGGCTCGGTCAACCATAACGGCTGCGAGAGCCCGATACCCCAAACCCTTTAGTACAGTCTACAGCTCGTATTGATGAAGTGATTTCATTATAACTTAGTAGGATGACTTTGTATAATGTCTAGACGAGAACGTCCTCTTTTGGTCGTGATCAGTCAACTGTGATGGCTGCAAGAGCCCCAAACCCAAAAACCTTTAGCACAGTCTACAGGTTGGTTGTATTTATGTATTGATTTCATTTTAACTTGGTAGGATGACTCTGTATAATGTCTAGATGAGAATGTCCCCTTTTGGTCGCGATCGGTGAACCGTGATGGCTGCGAGAGCCCAAAACCCAAAAACCTTTATTAGCACAGACTGCATGTCGTATTTATGAAGGGATTTCATTGTAACTTTGTAGGATGACTCAGTATAATGTCTAGATGAGAACGTCCCCTTTTGTTTGCGATGGGTCAATCGTGGTGGCTACACAGGCATGAAACCCGAAAACCTTTTGCACAGTCTACTAGCCGTATTTATGAAGGGATTTGACTTAACTTGTTAGCATGACTTGTTTTGGAATAATTTCACTGTAACTTGGTAACTTTGGTTGACACACATTAACTGTGAGGGCCACATTAACCCACCTCTCAATTCTTTAGTACAGTCTTCACCTCAAATTATTTTTATTGAAAACATAGCATACAGGGAACTGAAATTAACATTTTCTCAGTTATCACAATTCTTGTATTTCATAATCCTTTCATAAACATTGAACATTATCCTTTTCATCCAACACAACACACAGTCAAGTTAAGCTACAGTGTCATTGACACTTTCATTTTCTCTTACGGTCCCAGCAAATTTTCATGCCCCAAAATTTTTTTTCAGGGGCATATAGTCTGTCATTTCAATCCATCCATCTGTTCGTAAGTCAAACAATTCGTCCATCCATCCATCAGAAAGATTTTCGTGTCTGCTCCATAACTCTGAGATGCTTCTTTGGATTTTGTTGAAACTTGGCATACATATTGCTTTTGGAGAGATGATGTGTCGCGCACAAAATTTGTTTGGGTCGATGGTGGTCAAGGTCACAGATCAATGTCAACTGTCTGTCAGGAAGATTTTTGTGTCCACTCCATAACTTTGAGATGCTTCTTTGGATTTTGTTGAAACTTGGCATACATGTTGTCTATGGGGAGACGATGTCACTCACAACTTTTTCTTGTTTGATGGAGGTCAAGGTCACATATCAAGGTCATTGCCACATCGGGGCATAGTCCCTTAACGTGACAATCTCTTGTTCCAAACAAGTTTACCAGCAGACAGTTGTCAATTTTCTCTCTCTCTGACTCCAGCAGTAATTCTAATCATCCTGAGAGTGTAAGTGAATTTAATTTTATGATACCATGACTTAACCCATTAGTGAGATATAAAATTTTCTTGTCAAGTGTTATATTGGTTGAAATGTTAGCCTATAATAGTGGGCAGCATAGGTATAACACTCAATTTTAACCCTTTACACAAGCCACACACATATCAAAATTTATTATTTTAAATATTATTTTTCAAATTTTTCCAAACATTTCAACAAAACCATATCCTGTGGCCCCCTCATTGGAATGAGCTCGATGATTTTGTTCCAATGATGGGAGACTTGATATGGTTTTGTTGAAATGTTTTAAAAAAATTTATTTCAACAGCTTAATTTGAAAATTATGTGGCTGTTTGTGACCAATTCATTAGGTAAAGGGTTAAACTTGTATTGCAGTCATGATCTAGCCATAGTTGCTGAAAGTGACCTTGAACACCAATAAATAAAAAACTAAATAAACATAGATCTATCTCGTCCTTGGTATAATGGATAAGCTATGATAGAATAAATACTCAGGTTATCACTAGAATACAGGAAAGTAATCAAATTTCTGTTAATTGAATGCTTTTTTTAATGGAATATTTTTCACTGGTAAAGTGGCTAATCAATTAACAGGGTTCCTTTGTGATATTGTTGATGTCATGTTTGTTTGTTTATCTGTATTCAAATATAGTGTGAACAAACTGGAGAAGTATAACAGTATTGTTCCTTTGTATTTCAGTCCAACATCTGATGGTTCTGCAGCAACGGTTTTAGCCAGCGAAGAATTTGTGAAAAAACATGGATTAGAAGAGAAAGCAGTGGAAATTTTAGCATTAGAAATGAGCACAGATCTACCTAGTTCTTTCAAAGAAGATAGTTGTTTAAAAATGGTTGGTGATTATTTTATCATGCATATTTATCCCTACTCTTATGCAATCTTGATTGAACTTAAAGTCACAGGTACATGTTTATTATACTGACTGTTCCTGTCCAGTTATCAGTTTCTTTAATCCTTTACCCAACATAATGGCCAAAACCGGCCAGTGCTATTCACAAAAATCGCCAATTAATTTTCATTATATTTTCATTTTTTGGCTCAAAAACATAGGCTATGACCCCTCTTTGGAACGAGCTGGTCGAGCTCATTCCATTGAGGGGTCATAAGCTATGTTTGTGGGGGAAAAAATGAAAAAAATTAGTTATTCAAGAATTTTGTTTTCAAGTGTCGTCTGCGTTTCATGTTAGGTAAAGGGTTAATTCTATAGCACCTTTTTATAACTTTGGAGAATTTGAACAAACACATTTTTGTTCATTTGTCACCCATTTTCAAACTCAGCAATTGGTTGATTGGGACCCAGAATTAACTACTTTGACTTCTGTAGTACATGTGTTGGTGCATAAGAAGGGCTGCGTGATTATTCGATTGGTCAACTAACCATCAAATATTGCAGTAGTTAACAGTGTTTATGTTTAGTCATCCTTACATTTTTAACTGGTTGAGTGCTAAAAGCCACTATCAGGGCTCCACTGAAAAGTGCTGAAAGCCACTATAGTGGCTTTACACTGTTTGTGCTAATCTGTTGTTGGGTCAGCAGCAGAATAAAAAATATTAATATAAAATTGTTTTGTTACAATTTATTGGAGAGTGCCAACTGGCACTCTCCAATAAATTGCAACAAAACAATTATTAATGAGCAGTATATTGCTAAACTAAGGTAGCTTTTGCTGGTAAGATGATATCTTTGAGAAAGAAATACTCGTGTTACAAATGACCACTGAAAAGTAATTTAGCACTCTACCAGTTAAAGTGGTGCAAGTGGGGTTTAAATTGTACAGTGTAATGAGGTGAATGATCAGTTAGATTATTAACCTTTGAAATGTCTAACCATAGTTACTTGTAATATCCCATGACCTTCGTTTTCCACATGATTGTGCAACAGCATAATTTTAAAAACACTTGCATTTTGATCAGTCTTTGTTCTCTGCTGCGGTATTAACTAGCTCTATGTTAATCAGTACTAAAGAGACTCATCAAATGGTGTACCTTTGAATAATTCATGGCTTGGGAAGTCATTGCAGACTTCAGAGTAAATGGAATCTTCATATTGTACACTCAAATGGCCGCTTTGGAACAAGCTGAACTTCAAAAGTAAGAAAATGGCCACAATACTCACAATGGTCAGTTCACTTATAGTACTAAGTTGTAATTTGTGTAGGAATGGAGAGAGTTTTATGTTTGAAATATCTGGAAATTAATTATGGAAATGAAACATTTGCACAAATGTTCTTGTGTTCAATTTCTTCAGATCAGTCCAAGATATTGTGGTGTTTCCATTTATCTCAACACAGAAGTGTACACATTCAAAATCATCAGTTTTAAATTTGTTTTCTAAATATAGTAGGGACTGTTTGTGAATTTATGGGAAACAACTGTTAATTGACTAACTGTCGATTAATGCTGGCAATTAGTCAACTACAGAAATTGATAGTTGTGACAGCCTTCTGCTCAAGAAGAATACCAACACCTGTAATTCTTTGTATTTGACATGTTAGCAATGCCACAGTTCACCTTCTTCAAAAGGCAGTTTGGCCATTTTAACCCTTTACCTAACTTGAAAAACAGACGACACTTGCAAAAAGAATTCCTGAACAACTAATTTTTTGTCTCGGACACTGCTTGGGCTAGAGTCAGTATTTATGAACCGATCTTCATGAAACGTCTTGGGTACCTTTGTTATCACCTTGGGACGAGAACAAGTGTTTTTGGGTGCAGTCTAAAATTCAAGATGGTTGCCAGTGGCCATTTTGTACCGAAATTAGGTCTAATCAGTTTTTTGTACACAACTTCTATACGGCTCAGGCTAGAGGACATATTTATGAACCGATCTTTACGAAACTTCTTGGACACCTTTGTTATCACCATGGGATGAGAACGAGTGTTTTTGAGTGTGGTCCGAAATTCAAGATGGCCACCAGCAGCCATTTTGTACCAAAATTAGTGCAGTCAGTCTTTTGTACAGAACTTCTGTTTGAAAGTTCTGATTTGAATAAATTTTTGTATAAATGTTTAGTAACATGGAATACATCACATATAGTACGGGTTTTTTTCTCGTGCAGAAATTATGCAAATTAGATGAACTTTGATTTATTCAGTGCTACTTATACACTGTAAGTGCACATGTCAATATGGCTCGGGTTAGAGGCTGTATTTATAAACTGATCTTCACAAAACTTCTTTGCTACCTTTGTTATCACCTTGGGACGAGAACGAGTGTTTGTGGGTGCGGTCCAAAATTCAAGATGGCTGCCAGTGGCCATTTTGTACCGAAATTAGGTCCAATCAGTTTTTTATCACAACTTCTATACAGCTCGTATTTATAAACTGATCTTCATGAAACTTCTTGGGTACCTTGTTTTAACCTTGGGACAGGAACAAGTGTGTTTTGGGGTGCCTTTGTTATCACTGTGCTATGAGAACAAATATTTTGGGGTTCAGTCAGACCCACTCTGGGACTCAAAGATTTCTTTTCTAGTTTAGCGTCTGTCTGTCACCCACCTCTACAATACTTTACCTATACATTTGTTACAGGCTACGGTCAGTATTTATGTACAGACCGTTACAATACTTTATATGTACCTTTGTTATCAGGTCATTACCTAGGTGTTTGTCCTTGCTGTGTCACATACTATACATGTACATGTCTTAACAAGTTTAGCTACAGTGTCATTGACACTTTCATTTTAAAGCAGTTCAGCTCTGTATATTATTATCTATATATACAGATATTTAAATATCTATGTACACAAGTTTGCATCTGAAATAAAAAAATATGAAAAAGAAAAATAAAATAAAAATAAAAAAAACAAAAAAACAAAAAAAACAACAACATAGGTTATGACCCCTCATTGGAACGAGCTCGGGCTCGTTCCAACTAGGGGACATAACCTATGTTTTTGAGACAAAAAATGAAAAAATAATGAAAATTAATTGCCGATTTTTGACAATAGCGATGGCCGGTTTTGGCCATTAAGTGGGGTAAAGGATTAAACATGCATTGTATGATGGTCACATGATAGAATGTAATTAGGATGTACATTTTATCCATAAAATTCTTTCAAAATAAGATGAAAAGGGGATACTTTATCTGGAAAACATGAACAAAGAATCTTTTTAAGTTCTTAGTTTAATGGCACTCACTCATCCAGCTCATTAGTTCTGATTTTTATCTTTGTTGTAACTCAGGTATCAATGGTCCAAGTGTTTTGTAATTTTAACAACCACACTCTCACCCAGACGTAATGCCTGTTATCCCATGGAGTTGATGTTGTCAAGTTGTCTTACGAAATTTTAAATGCAGTCACATATGAACTCTTCACCTATGATAAAATGTCCTCTGACAAATGCAGCACCTAGAAATTGAATGCTGGGAGCATATGTACTTGCTGTGCATTGTTTATGTTAATATTAGATAAGCTATGACTTTTAAACCCTACTTCTAGCATTGATAGATAACCTTTGACTACAATAAAACAGGTGCCATCTCTGGGTAAACTTGGAAGTTGGAAATTGCATTCCATGTACCCTGGCATGGCAGTTGTTTCTACAGGCACAGCTACAGACAGTAGCTTGCCAGACTGTAGCAGAAATGTTCAAAAATTGGTAGACCCTTAAAGGTTAAACAATGCCACATCAGTTAGTGTTTTGGATTTTAGATTGAAAGATTGTAGGTGTAGATTCTCTTCTGACCCACATTGTCCGCATGGTATCCTTTGGCAATATAGTTAACCCTTTATCTTACACAGTATTTTTAAAAAATAAATTAAATTTCACATTTTTCAAAAATAAATTTCACAATTTTTCAATAAAACCATACAAATATGGATATCAGCAGAACCAGCTGGACGAGCTGGTTCTTATGATATCCATATTTATATGGTTTCATTCAGAAACTTCAGAGATATTTTAGTTGTGGTATGCTTATTCTGTTTAATTTTCTGGCCGTTTTTGGCCACTATGTTAGGTAATGGATTGATACCAATTCCTAAGTGGGTGCATGGTGGCACTAATGCCTTTAACCATTAATAATCCTACGTGTACAGGTTTAGTACATTGGTGAGTTTGACAGACACTCAGTATTGCACTGTGGTTTTTGCTGGTTGCACCAATGGAATTAAGTTTCAGCTTCAGCTGTCCTAAGGTTTTGGATGCTTTTAATATGTTGGTAGAATCTGAAAAACATATTGGATCTTGTTGCTTATTTTTGCTAAAGTTTTCCTAATCCTTTTCAAAGTTTCAAATTTATATGTTTAACTGGTACAGTACTAGATTAATGTTAGAAGCCAGAATTTGTTCACATGGATTTGTTTTATTAGCTTAACTTGACAAAGTCAAGATAAGCTATTGCCATCATGCGTGCAGAAGTCTGTGAGTCTGTTAGTCTAGGAGTCTGTTCACATTTTCCTTTAGCACTGACTGCACCCCCGTAGTTCTTCTCCAGTCGTCACAAAATTTTATATGCAGGTTTGAGGTCATGTGTAGATGAGAATGTCCCCTTTTGGTCATGATAGGTCAACCATGATGGCTACCCGAGCCTAAAACATGAAAACCTTTAGCACAGTCTACAGACCGTATATAATATGGAGGGATTTAATTGTAACTTGGTATGATGACTCCGTATGATGTCTAGATGAGAACTTTCTCATTTGATTGCGATCTGTCAGCGGTGACTGCTGCCCAAGCCCAAAACCCGAAAACCTTTAAAACATTCTACAGATCCTATTTATGGAGAGATTCCATTGTAATCTAGTTGGATGACTCCATATAATGTCTGGATGAGAACGTCCTCATTTGGTCATGATTGTTCAGCTGTAACAGCTACAGGGGCCCGAAGCCCGAAAACCTATAGCACAGTCTACAGGTCGTATTTATGAAGGGATTTCATTGTAACTTGGTAGGATGACTCCAGGTAATGTCTAGATGAGAACGCCCCTTTTGGTCGTGATCATTCAACCAAGATGGCTGCCTGAGCCCAAAACCTTAAAACCTTTAACACAGACTACAGGTCATATTTATGAAGGGATTTCATTGTAACTTTGTAGGATGACTCAGTATGATGTCTAGATGAGGACATCTCCTTTTGGTTGGGATGGGTCAATCGTGATGGCTACACAGGCTCGAAGCCCAAAAACCTTTAGCACAGTCTGCAGGCCATATTTATGAAGGGATTTCATTGTAACTTGATAGGATGACTCGTTTTGGAATAATTTCACTGTAACTTGGTAACTTTGGTTCACATATATTAACTGTGATGGTCACATTAACCCACCCCTTAATTCTTTAGTACAGTCTACACCTCAAATTATTTTTATTGAAAATATAGCATACAGGGAACAGACATTAACATATTCTCAATCATCACAATTCTTGTCATATTTCATAATCATTTCATAAACATTGAACATTATTCTTTTCATCAAACACAACACACAGTCAAGTTAAGCTACAGTGTCATTGACACTTTCATTACAATTTATTGGCATGTCTGTGGCAACCCTGGTAATTGGCCCTCGGCAATCGGCAATGCCAAGGTAAATGCCGAGGAAAAACACAACAGCGTCGGCAAAAAAAATGCCGAGGCGATTACTTTTTTAAATAAAACAATTATTCTCAGACCGGACACTAGATTTGCCCTATGACGTGTCCCTAGTCATTTTGTGTTGTCAATGAACGACACCTTTTGGGCTTGTCTCCGACAAATCGCCCGAACAATCCCCGGATCTGGAGAGCATTGCCGTTTATGATAGAAACGCATTGCACCCGAGTGGGTGGATATTGACATCACGTGTACGTCATGTAGGAATCACGCGCGTGTCATTCTCTGATTGTTGTGGCATCGCTTCTCCCTATAGTCCTGTGTTGATAGCCTAGATGAAATCATTCGAATTCCGAAATGGTAAAACGAAAGACAGTTGATGGCTGGGGATTGCCCAGTATAAAATACAGCCTCTGCGAAGATGGTGATACGGTGAAGGAAATTTATTGTTCTACATGCCGGGATTTTTATTCCAGAAAAACTCAACAGAAATCCGGGGACCGTGGAGCTATCAGCCAAGTATTGGACAAGCTGATTAAAGGCACTTCTGTGGTAAAAAAGTGTAATGCTGTCGACCATATCTCGAAATCGTCGGTCCACAGGCAAGCTGTTTTGGCCAGCAAGGCGGAGATCGACAGCATCGGTGTTCGACAGCCAACTTTGACGGAAACGGTTTCCAAATATACATATGCCCACCGGGCACAATTAGTAAAAAAATTTCAACTTGCGCATTTCGTAATCGCTAATCATCGACCATTCTGCGATTACGAAACAATAGCGAGATTTGAAAAAGAAGTGCATGGGGTGGATCTTGGGACTGGACACCTTTCTCGTAAATTTGTTCCAGAAATGGCTAAATTCCTGGCTAACCAGATCAGGTCGAGTAAAATTTCGGAACCTTTGAATAGTGGTCAGAGACATTATTATTCTTTGTTCTATGATGGTTCGAGCTCCGCGAAAACGATGGACGAGAAGGAAGTTTATTTGATAAAAACTTGTGAAAATGGGAAACCTGATTTCCAAGTTATGTCGCTTGAGGAGCCGGAGAATACTAATGCAAGTGGGTTAAAAGCATCTTTAAACAACTGCATACTCAAGCAAAAATTCACATTTGATCGCTCAAAACACCAGATCGGTAATGGAAGTGATGGAGCATCGGTAAATGAGGCTCTATATAAACTTGAACGCGAAGAACTAGGGCACCACCTAATAAAAGGGTGGTGCGCCAACCACAAGGTGGAACTTGGGATGCATGATGCCTTCAAACTGTTCGGATTAAATATGGAAGTTGAAGTGTTGATGAACAACATATATTATCTGTTCAAACGCGCCAATTTAAAATGGAGACTGTTCAAAAGACAGGCAAATTTTCTAAATTTGAAATGTTTGAAATATAAGCGACCTGGTGGTTCCCGCTGGGTTTCTCACCAAGTGGACTCGTCAGATAACTTTCTAAGAAATTTACCGATACTACTTTCTTTCCTTCATCAAACATAAATTCTCCATATAATAAAACGATGTCAGACGCCAAGCCTACCCTGCAAGGCCACCTGAAGAACGCTTCAAAATTAGAATTGGTATTGTTCATCGCAGTTCGACAGGATATATTGGCCTACGTTTCGCCATTCTCACAAGCACTGGAAAGTCAAAGACTACTCGCACCTGAGGCAATTAGTGCAATGAAAAATGCTCTGCAAGTATTATCGCGAATATCCGCAATCCTCGATGAGAAAGGCGACGCTAGCTTCTATGACGGCAAACTTTTCCCCACTTTGGCTAAACTGGTGTGGCCATTTCTCAAAGAAGACGAAACGCCCTATAATGTGCGCGAAACCCGAGACAAATCCAGTGGCCGCCAAATTATATGTGACAACAAACGGCAGATGTTTCATGAACACTCCCTCGCTACAGGGATAGACAGTGCTATCAAAAAAGTGTTCAGTGACGTTGTAGTAATTGTGAAAAAACTGGAAGAAAATCTAAGAGCACGTTTCGCGGAATTCATTGATGGGCCCATATTTCATGCGGCTGCTGTTTTCTTGGATGCCAAGACCTACAAATTTAAGTCTGTTGAGGATATTTATAAGAGTGTGGCGATTCTAACAGAACACTTCAAGTCTTTACTGCAGGCAAATTCATGTGATGTTACGAAATTGAACCAGGAGCTATCCTGTCTGCATACACATGTTACAACATTCCTTATAAAGTCTACAAACGAGAAGGTATGGCAACAACTGTTCGCAGCAAAAGTCGACCTAGCTATCACAAATATTCTCCACATTGCAGAAATTTGTATAGTTCTTCCTATTAGTAGTGCGGATGTCGAACGAGTATTCAGTTTGTTCGCAAGGGTTTTGTCAAAAGAACGTCTCTCATTGAAAAACGAAACACTTGAAAATCTGTTGATAATAAGATCTAATGATTTCAATAACATTACGAAAACGACCAGCGCACCTTCCTGGGCACAGGCCACACCAGAGAGTGAGCAAGAATAACTCTCAAGATGGCGTAAAAAAGAAGAACTGCTTGTTCCTTGAAACTGATGACAATGAGACGCAGAATGTTGATCAGGAACTTGAAGTTGATGAGTGCAGTTCGGATGATGATTATGATATTTCTCAAGACCATTTTGACTCTGACACTGACACTAGTGACAGTGGCATGGATAGCAAATCATTCGAATGAGGACTCTACGTGTGGTCAGAGCACAGGAGCTTGGAACTAGTACAAAGCCCCCCCCCCCCCCCCCCCCCCAAAAAAAAAAAAATATATATATATATATATATATAGGCTTAGCTACTATATACAATATATTATATATAGTAGTTATATTTTTCTCTTTTTTGTGGGGTGGGGGGGGGAGGGGGGAGGGCTTTGGGCTAGTTCCAAGCTCGTGTGGCCAAAGTTAACGATTACATTCTTACATTCGTGTTCAAAAACGTGTCTACACCCCAAATGTTTCATTCTGTTTCATTAAAGTTTAATTTCAGTAAATTAAATTTCAATTTCATTATAAAGGATTGAAGTTTCTCTAAAACGGCAGCTTATGGCCCCTCATAGGAACGAGCTCGTTCCAATGAGGAGTAATAAGCTGTGGTTTGGAAGAAAATGGGTCCAGGTGTGAAGTCTGTACTGTATGAATGGAGAAAATGGACAATTGACAAATATGAGGGGCACACAAGTTTCTCATAAACCGAAGCTTATGACCGCTCATTGGAACTAGCTCGTTCTAGTGAGGGTTAATAAGCTGTGGTTTGCAAGAAAATGAGTCAAGGAGATGTGAAGTCTGTACTAAATGGAGGAAAATGAACATTTCACGATGTGACATGGCAGCGTAGATACCTGATACCTGCTAGGCCCGAAGAGATGTGAAGTCTTACATGTACACTGAATGGATAGATATGGGGGAGGGGGGGGGGGGGGCACAAGTTTATCCAAAACTGTAGCTTAGAACCTCTCATTGGGACGAGCTCATTCCAATGAGGGGTAATAAGCAGTGTTTTGGAAGAAAAAGAGTCAAGCAAAGGAATGACACGAGACCTGCCATCATTGAACCACCCCTGTAAACACACGACGCAACTACAACATTGTTATATTCGTCGTCACAACGGCTTGACGTTGTTATAACATTATAATAACGTTGTAGTTGCATTGTGTGTTTGCAGGAACTTAGTTGCAGCTGACTCTGCATTGGATGGCTTCCCTGTTCTCTGGCGTTTACGGTCCGGGTTGGCATTGGACTGAAATTCTTCCTTTATTTCTTCCCTCTTTTCGGAGATGCCCGGACACTTGAGGCTGTGAGCAACCCATCTTCTTTTCAATCTCTATCTGTGGTACCTCTGTTTCCAGGGGGTTGACAACTTCATATTTCAATTTGTCAGAAAGCGAGAAGTCTGTTCTTTTTCTTTTGGTTGCCATGATAAACGAACTGAGTGTAATGAAGTTGATTCAAGAGGTTTGGGATACACAGGTCTTATTTTTAATTAATATCAAAGGACAGTGGTCAGCGATCACAATAATCCGACGAGATAAAACAGAAACTCACATGTGAAAACTCAAACACAACCTAATGTGTTGCTTTGCTGCTTTGATAGAACTGCTTGTCGCTCTTACAAGTACCGCCACCGATAAATAAACAGCTGATGTTTTGTACCCAGAAATCATTGTTCTCAGCGATGAAAACATCACGGTCGCCATTTGTCTTTTGAACGATGCCAACTTCATTAAGAACTATGCTAACCGGATTTTCACGGTTGTTTTGTCAACAATTGAATCATTCAAATTTGAGAAATTTCAACATTTTTAATGATTCATTGTGTTCATAATGACGGTAAATTTAACATTGTCCACGAGGAAATGTATGCATTTCTTTCCTAAATATAGTTTTGATGCATGTTTTTGTCAAGTTTTGACCTGGAAAATTTCCAGTCAGCATAGTTCTTAATTATGATCTGTGACCAATTTTATTGCGATCAAATAAAGCTAGGGCACATACTCCCATTTCATAGCATTCATTTACACACGTTAACCTCTACTTTCTCATAAAATGTTATTTATTATCAAGTTATAATAGCTTTATTCCACATAAACACTACATATTGATGACGGTCAACTTTGATAAAAAAAAAAGTGCCGCGGCACTGCCGAGGAAAATAGCTGACCCACGGCAATTTTTTTGCCGAGGCGCATTTTCCTAATTACCAGGGTTGCTGTGGGCACCCTCCAATAAGTTGTAATATAACAAATCCTTATAAACAAAATAGTCTTGCTTCTTACTGAATCTGAAATACATCAACAGAGAGTGAAGCCTTTTAGTTGTGGTAGTAGTACTTTTCAGTAAAACTCAATATGGGCCTTGATCACCCACATGGTTGATGTGTTGTTTATTTGACATTGTAGGTTGGCTTTGATATGACAAAATCAGCTGCTGATAAAGCTTTCAACAAAGCAGGTATGTATAATTCCATTAGGCCTAAAAAAGTTAAAAATCTGTTTCTCAGGCCCTCCTGCATGATCCTTTTGGCTGCTGCATGCTCTCTTTTTACAACCAGTACAAACTTAAAAAAATAATAATTAAATGGTTAATAACTGATATTTTACCCAAGTTAATAAAATTGATAAATTTGTCCCTTGAGTGCAACAAGGCTTTGCAATGCTTTAGCATTGCAAAACCTTCTTGCACTCAAGGGATGATATTTGCCTCCCCCCACCCCCCCCCCCCCCCCCTCTCCCATGCTGTTCTGTAGTTATGACGCCAGAAACATAAAACAAACCAAGAACCTAAACTTTTTGATGGCAAAAAATAAATGCAAAAATAAAATATAAATAAAAAAACACCCGCCCCATGCAGTTTTACAAAAAATGGCCTTAGAAATAGAAGATCTACTTTGTGGGGCCTTTTAACAAGTTATGTGGAGAATGAATTATCACTAAAAAACTTGCAGAGTGGTGATTATACCCAGGCAGTTACATTCAGATTCTGTTGAAAAGATTAACTGGTAGAGATCTAAATGAAGGTCTTTTTTAGCATGAGTGTTTTTTTTCCAAAGATACCATGCATGCAAACAGCAGGGAGAGCCTAAGTTTTTAGATAAAATTTGAGCATAAATAATTGTTTGTTACATTTTATTGGAGAGAGCCTTTTGGCACTCTTCAATAAATTGTAATAAAATTATTTTTATACATTTTTAGCTTAACTTGACAAAGTCAAGATAAGCTATTGCCATCATGCGTGCGGAAGTCTGTTAATCTGCGAGTCTGTTAGTCTGTGAGTATGTGAGTCTGTAAGTCTGTTCACATTTTCCTTTAGCACAGGCGACACCCCATAGTTCTTGTCCGATAATCACAAAATTTCATATGACGGTTTGAAGTCACGTTTAGATGAGAACGCCCCCTTTTGGTCACGATTGGTCACCTGTGATGGCTGCCCGAGCCCAAAACCCAAAAACCTTTATCACAGTCTACAGGTTGTATTTATGAAGGGATATCATTGTAACATGGTAGGATGACTCTGTATAATGTTTAGATGAGAACGTCCCCTTTTGGTCATGATCTGTCAACCGTGATGGCTGCCCAAGCCCAAAACCAAAAAACTTTTACCACAGTCTACAGGTCATATTTAATATGAAGGGATTTCATTGTAACTTGTTAGGATGACTCCTTAACTGTGAGGGTCATATTAACCCACCCCTCAATTCTTTAGTACAGTGTACACCTCAAATTATTTTTATTGAAAACATAGCATACAGGAAACGGAAATTAACATATTCTCAATTATCACAATTGTCATATTTCATAATCTTTTCATAAACACAACACACAGTCAAGTAAAGCTACAGTGTCATTAACATTTTTAGTCGAGTTGTGACGAAGTCAAACTCGACTTATAGTTTGGTGAATGGCGGGCGGGCGGGCGGGCGGGCGGGCGGGCGGGCGGGCGTAAACAATTGGTTTCCGGATGATAACTTGATAGTGGTTCAACTCACATTCATTAAACTTCATACATAGGTTGGTCTTGGTGGGAGGAAGAACCCTATTGATTTTGGGCATGCTACGTCGAAGGTCAAGGTCACAGTGACCTTGAACATAGTAAATCTTAAACAATTGGTTTCCGGATGATAACTTGATAATGGTTCAACTCACATTCATGAAACTTCATAGGTAGATTGGCCTTGGTGAGGGGAAGAACCCTATTGATTTTGGACTCGCTACGTCAAAGGTCAAGGTCACAGTGACCTTTAACATAGTATATCGCAACAATTGGTTTCCGGATGATAACTTGATAGTGGTTCAACCTAGAGTCATGAAACTTCATAGGTGTGTTGGCCTTGGTGCGAGGAAGAACCCTATTGATCTTGGACTCACCAGGTCAAAGGTCAAGGTCACAGTGACTTTGAACATAGTATATCGCAACAATTGGTTTCCGGATGATAACTTGATAGTGGTTCAACCTAGAGTCATGAAACTTTATAGGTGTGTTGGCCTTGGTGTGAGGAAGAACCCTATTGATCTTGGACTCACCAGGTCAAAGGTCAAGGTCACAGTGACCTTGAACATAGTATATCGCAACAATTGGTTTCCGGATGATAACTTGATAGTGGTTCAACCTAGAGTCATGAAACTTCATAGGTATGTTGGCCTTGGTGCGAGGAAGAACCCTATTGATCTTGGACTCACCAGGTCAAAGGTCAAGGTCACAGTGACCTTGAACATAGTATATCGCAACAATTGGTTTCCGGATGATAACTTGATAGTGGTTCAACCTAGAGCCATGAAACTTTACAGGCGTGTTGGCCTTGGTGCGAGGAAGAACCCTATTGATGTTGGACTCACCAGGTCAAAGGTCAAGGTCACAGTGACCTTGAACATAGCATATCACAACAATTGGTTTCCGGATGAGAACTTGATAGTGGTTCAACCTAGAGTCATGAAACTTCATAGGTGTGTTGGCCTTGGTGCGAGGAAGAACCCTATTGACCTTGGACTCGCCAGGTCAAAGGTCAAGGTCACAACTCGACATTGGATCTGTGATCCTGAGCGGCATTTTCATTTTTTCAGCTCTTGAGTAAACATTGAGCTAATGCACACAATAGAAAGTCACAAAAGTGGCTTCCAGTTATTTTTAAGTAGAGCCATGAAAGTGGTTTTTAGTACTCAGCCATTTAAGAACCCCAATTATTGTTTCAGCGAATGGCCCTTCAGGTTGAACTCAGAGGTCCATAGATTGAAACATTACTTGTGCACCTCCGTTTTTTCTCATAGAACATTATTTCTTGCTTGTTTGAAACAACACTCTCGTTGTTGTTGATTTATTCAACTCTCCATGCACTACTTTTATTATGATTTACAGAATTGTGTTTACAAAGTATCTCTAAAGAATTCCAGTTTATAGTGAAGTTTATGAAACAAGTTAACTGGGAAATACAGTGGAGCCCACTTAATTGGATATCTCTTAACTGAATAACCCTGTTAATTGAATATAATTTTCCAACACTAAACCATTTACCATACCTCCAGTACAAATTTGACCTGTTAATTGAATATAGGTTATAGAGTAAACTCCTGTTAATTGAATAAAAAATCTTGTAACCTGTTGAGAAATTATCCTCATTCTCCCCAGTTTTCCTTTGTTTATATACCCGTTTGGCCTCAGTACATCCAATAAGGCATTTAATCTATTATATCTTGTTTGACAGAGCTCATGAAGCTCTGTCAAACAAGATATAATAGAAAAAATGCTAAGTTTATCTCTAGAATATAGGAAAGTGACACAATCCCTGTTAATTGAATACTCCTGTTAATTGAATAATTTTCTTTGGAGACGTGGCTATTCACTTAACAGGGTTCCACTGTACATACTTTACTGGATGAGTTTCATGAATTTCACCATAAACTGGGGATGAGTTGAAGATTAATTGTCCCCCAGAATATTTAATCATGGTTATTGCATGGATAAAAATCTAACTGCTTATGAACTTGTTGAGCACATTTGTCAGAGTTATTTTTTCATCTACTTTATATCAGTAAAATTTGACTTTTCATTGACACAAAGACATCAGAGCAGCTCATTCACTCCTTTGTCAATATTGACCACACACTCCAATGACTTTGCATTTTTTTTATGCCCCCACATGAAATCTGACATATTTTAAGTATTATCCTTGTCCTTCCATACATACATCCTTCTGAACACACATCTGTCCAATCACCATCGTCCAGACAAGTTTTGGGTTTCTACATTATAACTTGAATGTGCATTCAGATATTTTTTTAGACTCATCTGGAATGACAAAATACAGATCTAGTTCACTTTTGGTTGTATTCATATTCTCTGTTCTAGTAGGGGCATTAGTGTCCTATGCTCACAACTGGTGGGCTGCTCTGTTGGTGAGATTGAGTTGTAGGTGAACTGGGGGACTATGTTGATGGGACATGGGGGCATAACCATCCTTGGTGTTATTCTATTCTTGGCATTTTTTGTAGTTTCTTCTTATCTTTAAATGCATCAATCCAACGTGTCTAATTTGCTTACTAGTCATAAACCACTGATGTCTCTTCAGTCTTTGTATAATCTGTTTCATCCCTTATCTAAATTCCATACTGCTGATAATAGGTTATTTGCCATTGCCGGTCCAACAGCTTTGGAATTTTCTTCCTATCTATATGAAAGAAATGGATTCTCTAGAATTATTCCAGTTGGGCATTAAAATTTACATTTTTCATGAGGTTTTTTTCATTTTCGTGCAGCCATAGTTGGTTGGAGCTTTGAGAATAAACATGCACCAGTTAAGCCACTTGAATGCTTAAAACACAAACAATCAAAAATTACTTGACCGAGTTTGAGACCAATGTGCATCACTGCTTTGTTTTACAAGGTTAGATTGTTTGATATTGGATTACTTTGGTGGGGAATGGGGAGAACATCATCTTGGAGCTCTCCATATTGGGATGGAAATAGTATTTGTGACATGCTTTCCCAGATTGATCTATTAACCTTTAAGGGCCTAAAGATTTTTACATATTTTTGCTACACTTTGACAGTCTTCATCCTGTGACTTTGCTGCTGTTTTAGGCAAGTCTTGGCTGCCTATTTAGGCAGCCAAGACTTGCATAAAAACAACTACCAAGGTGCTTAGAATGTAACTTATGAGTTAACCCAAAGACTCCATGTTGGGGCACCTGTTCTGTTGCCAAAAATGTGATCAAAGATGAAATTAGGCCTTTAATGTTAACTGTCAGCATTATGTATGTTGGCTTGAGGAGGTGCAGTGGGCCCTGTCAATTGAATAGCCACTTTGCCAATGAAAATTATTCAATTAATTGGAGTTTTCAATTAACAGCGATTCCATCAATTTCCTGTATTCTAGAGATGAACTTAGCATTTATTCGATTATATCTTGTTTGGCAGAGTTCCATGAGCTCTGAAAAACAAGATATAACAGATTAAATGTCTGTATTGGATGTACTGAGGCCAAATAGTCTAGAAACAAAGGAAAACTGGGAAGAGTCAGTAATTTTTCGACAGGTTTCAAGATTTTTAGCTCACCTGACTGAAAGTCAGGGTGAGCTTTTCTGATCGCTTTTTGTCCGTCCTTTGTTATTGGTCGTCTGTCGAACGTTGTGAAGGTTGTGTTTGGGTCATTTTCTCCCAAGCCACTGGCTGCAGTTCAATGAAAATTCACATGAGTAGCGGTTATATAAGACCATTTGGGGTTTTCTTCAAATTGGGTTTCTGCTCATATTGTGGAGGGGTGGGGTGGGCCCAAAATGCCCAAAATTTTTAAAAACCTTCTCATGAACCAGCCATAGCAGAGACTTGATATTTGGTATGCAGTTTCCAATTGAGGTGTAGACTCAAGTTTGTTCAAGAGAAATTTAAAGGGCAATATTTGCCTTCATTCTGGGAGGGGCAAGAATTTTTGCCCCGCCCAGAATTTCTATTTTCTGAACCGAGAGGCCAATTTGAACTCAATTTAATATGAGGTATTATTGGGTTATAAGTACATGATTTATGCCCCAAAAATTTTCTCTGCAGCCCCGTGGGAACCTCAGGAACCAAAATTAGAAAAAGACAAAAACGTCCATATCTCCAAAACTGCACAGCACTGAGAGTTTTTATTTGGTGTGAGGCTTCCTTGGGACCAACAGAAAGGAGTGGTAAAAAAAAATTGATTTGCCATTGGTTTTGTCATAAGGTACTTTCTCGGGACTTTGAAAAAATGCTGAGTCAGCATTTTTTAACACTGGGCAATGGGAAAAAATTAAAGAATCGTTTGCTTCCAAACCACTGCTCCAAAAGCTTTCATATTTTACATATAACATCTTTGGAATGTTGATTCACATATTTGTTGAAATCAAATCCCTCTGTCCATATTTGGGTTCCCTATGGGAGCCCAAATGTTCAAATTAGTGCAGTAAGAGGAATGTTCTTTAAAAATCTTCTTCTTCAGATCTACCAATAAGAATCTTTTGATATTTGGTATGCAGCATGCTTAGGGGGTGAGATTCAAGTTTGTTCAAGCCAAGTCCCTGGGTTCATATTTAGGCTGAAAATTTGGAGTCCCGGTCCGGACTTAGAAATTTTGGACCAAAATCTGGAAATTAGTTTTTTTGTTTTTTTATGCGTTTTGCTCAATTTTAAGACAAATTTTTTTTTTTCACACTGAAAATTTGGAGTCCAGGTGGGACTTGGACAATTTTGGACCAAAATTCAGAAATTAATTTTTTTTGTTTTTTTATGCATTTTGGTCAATTTTAAGAAGAAAAACATTTTAGTTTGAAAACATTTTGGTTGGGACTTCGAAAATTTCCAAAAAAATTTTTTTAAAAATCTGTTTTTTATGCATTTATATCAATTTTGAGACGTAAAAGTGCAGGAAATGAATATAGAAAGAAAATCCTGTGTATTGTGTGGGCACAGTCGCTTCATCTAGTTGATATATGTTTTGCTTGCTTATGCTGCTTATTCAAGTCAAGTCCCTGGTTTGATATTTAGACTACCAGTTCAGGTGAGCACCCTCAGGCCACCTGGGGCCTCTTGTTTATTCAATTAACAGGAGTTTACTCTATAACCTATATTCAATTAACAGGTTGAATTTGTACTGGGGGTATGGTAAATGGTTTTGTGTTGGGAAACTATATTCAATTAAAGGGTTATTCAATTATGAGATATCCAATTAAGTGGGCTTCAACTCCAAAATATATTTTATGACGCTTTATTTGAACAGACTCAACAGCCTTGTTCTATTGAACGGTCATAAGCTATTTTGGAGGCAAAAATTGAAATTTGAATGGTGATTTTTGTGAATTACACTTGTCTGATATGGCCTGGTATATTAGGTGAATGGTTAAAGGACAAACGTTGGTCTTCAATTCTTCCCAACAGAGCCAAGATGTATGCTTCTGGCATTAAACCAATTTTCTACTCGGTTAGTATTGTCATTTCTTCATGGGAATCTGAGGAAGTGAAGTAATGGTTCATTACTTTTATACATAAGTTGTGTTTAATAGAGCTGGTTGATTTTGAAATTTTTCCTTGGTTCGGTTTGGACAAAAAAAATCTGGTTTCATTTCAGTTTTTGTAACTCGGTACATATTTTCCTTATCTTATGCATTAAACTGGGACGGGACAGCATTAAAACATGTTAAATAACAAACAAGTGAACTAGAAATGAAATAAAACTACATTACGATTGTTTCCTGCAAATTCGATGAACAAAAAATTACATCTTTGAGGCGGATAATTTATGATTTGTCCATCGTGTCAAATTCGTTTTTTAGTTCCATTCACGGTATTGATGTATTGCCTGACATGAAAATAAGTGAAGATCAGAATTTTAGAAAGCAACTGCCCAGAATCAAGAAGTTCATAACTTTAGAACACACATTTTACTTTCAGAAAGGCAGCTACCCATTTCATAAGCTAACGTGACAAGTTGACATACTAGAAAGGAGCTAACTTCAAATCCCAGAATCATTGATTTACAGAGCACTGTAGAGGTTATGCAAATTATTTACAAGATGGTCACGTGACCTGATTTCCATGTCCATTCTTCCTTTCGGTTTGCATTGAGTTATCATTATCAGAGAGTATTCACTGAATTCTGAGAATTTCCATTATTTTGAAAAAAATAAAACACAGCCATGCACATTTTGTAAGCATAACCGTATTTTGGATTTTTAGTTTTCCATTCTTTTCAAATTTTCGATTGACACTTTGTATACAGGTATGCACGGCTAACTTTTATTAAGATTAATTTAACCCTGTCCCTGAAATCCCTGGTTTCCCAACATTAATAGAGCAATAAGCGAATTGATACTTTTCTCTTATCTTGACAAGTCGCTTTGCAGTTGTCACAGTTCAGTTTCTTATCAACCTACCTCAATTGTTTACTACAGGCTTGCACTACAGTGGAAGAACCTAACTCGGATAAAATACTCTCTATTTTAATCTTTCCCAAGATTTGGGAAAGAAAAGTGGTGTAAAAACACCACGAAAAAAATAAGCCAAAACTGGGCCGAGTGCCATCGGCGCACACCTAGTATGGGACGCTCTTCCATAGTACAAATCCACGACTTCCGTAACAGTGTGCAATGCGTCAATTCGCCATTCTTTTGATTATCCGCACATGTGGTGGATGTGTGTGTGCCATCTTTGCTAAAGTAACAGTGATATTTTAACTCGTCGATAATGGTTTTCCTGTGTCTGGATTTATGGATCTGAAGATCGTATAATAACAGGACTGTGTTTTATATATGTATTTATATATTTACTATTCCGTTTTCGCGAATGTTTTGTTTTCGACATCGTGTCATCACGATTCGACAATGAATTTTTCAGTTGATAAAAATTTGTTATTGGAGTTAGGTGTCGGCCGTCTGGGTTCTGCCACCTTCTCTCGTAGTTGAGGGTGTTCTTCTGCTTTCTGTTTCTGTTGAGTTCACCTTTTTCTTCTACTGCTCTTACCTCTGTTCTTTCCAGTTCGGTTCCTTTAGTGCAATTCCTTTTGCCCTCGCCATTGGTGCGTTCTCTTGTCCGTTTCGTCCGCACCCACGGGTGGTGTGGAATGCTGTCGTTTCGGGAGCCTCCCGACTCGACCACGTCTGATGTGAGTTTACCCCTCCGTGGGGGATGTGCAGCTCCTCCCGCCCCTGCAGGGGGTGGTGAACGCTATCGTTTCAGGTCGCCCGATTTGACCATGTCTGGTGAGAATTGCTCCCCCTCCATGGGGGATGTGCAGCTCCTCCCGCACCAGCGGGGGGTGGGGACCACTGTCGTTTCGGGGCTTCCTGATTCGACCATGTCAGGTGAGAGTTATTCCCCTTCCATGGGGAATGTGCAGTGTTTTACCGTGGTGGATACTGCGGGAGCTGTTGGTTTTCTGGTGTAGAGATGACTGGTTCCGGGACTATGCGCCCTCTCCAGTCGACATCTGAGGCTGTCACTAGGGTTGTGACTCCTCCTTTGGAGGCCGAGCTTGGTGGCTGTCTCCGCTTTTCCGGCAGTTCCAACAGCTCCCGTCGTATCTGCTGCTACTGCTGTTCCGTCTACAACATCATTGGGCACTGTTTTTAGCCGGCCTCGGCTTCTCCCTGCCAGGGTCTGCAGGGATGTCTGTAGTGTGGTTGTGGGGTTTCGGCCTCAGCCTTCCCAGACTTCCACTTGGCGAAGTCAAATGGGGCTGCCGACTGAATCCCCTACTGTGTCCTCTCAGCCATTGAGCACAGTAGTTTTATACCTGCAGTGGTCTGCTGCGGTGTCTGGTTGTGTAGACGTGGGGGTATCGGCCTCAGCCTTCCCTGACTTCAACTCGGCGAAGTTGGAAGTGGCTGCCGGCCGGACCCTCTCCTGTGGTCTCTGCGCCGTCGAGCACCACAGTTGTCATTGGATTCGGTTGTTCTTAGTGGGACACTATGAACTCCGTGGCGTTTCTGTCCACTCATTCTGGCCACACGACCAGTTTTGGGGGTCCAACGTCTTTTGTGCAGCCTGGACCTTCTGCCCTGCAGAGGTCAGCAGTGACTCTCATGAGTTCCCGCTATGTTGATCCTCGGGGTGTGTCACACCCCTATACACGTCTTCCTTCTGACGTTTTTGGCTGCCGCCTGTCGTCCCACGTCGGGTCTTTTGGAGGATCGTGACCCTTCGCTGGTTAAGAGGGTCAGAGGTGAAGCCACTTTGCTGGTTCGCTCACCTGTCGAACTGGCCAGTACGGGCAGTGAGCTTAGGGAGGCCCTCTCCTTACTCACTCAGGTTCTGTCAAAGAGCCTTCCCATTGCTTCCAGCGAGGCAGCGAGTGGTTTCCAGGCGCCCCCTATGGCGCCGCCTCCCGGGATTGGAAACAGGCCGCTTTCTGATCCCCCTGGTGTTCCGACACCATGGGAGGTGTCGGCTGGTTTGCCCACGATGGGCTATGTGACTTCCGACTCAGGGGAAAAGTCAGACATGCTTGATGTCGAGAGCCAGCAGTCTTTGGACTTGGGGGCAGCTCTTGATTTTGTGTTTGGGTTCCTTCCGGATCTCAAACCATCTAACCAGTCGACAGTGTCAGCCAGGCCGCGATCATCGGTTGCGCGCCAACAGTCTATGGAGCAACCTGCTTCTGGGCGTCTTCGACCATGCCCGTCGGTACAGTTGGTTGAAGCATTTTCAGCCTTGGACTCCAAGCTAAGTTCCAAGGCTATGTAGGCTCCGTTCTTCACCAGGGTTGACACCTTTTTGCCTCCGGCGCGTTATCGTTCCTACGATTCCACCAATCCGTTAGTCTACCAGACTTTGACGGTTCTGGATCAGGACTCCAATTCCCTCGGACTTTCCAAGTCCAAGTCTGCCGTCATTCTGATGACGACTCTGGAGTCCACATTGGGCTTATCAAGAGAGATGCTTGGTATGCTTTCTCTCTCCGATTACGTCGTCTCAGCTTTAGCTGCTTATCTGCCTTCAGATAAGTTTGACGAGGTACAGGCTCCATTTGCGTGTGCTGTCCAAGGCGCTCATGCATCTTACTCACACGCATGCCTGTAACACGGCTAATCTGGAATTAGTTCGAAGGGACTCTGTGCTGGACACAGGCCGATCCCTTCCTGAGGAGCAGTGCGCTACTCTTCGATCTGCTTTTTTGGCAGGTCCGCAACTTTTCCATGGTTCTTTGTTGACGGTCCGGGATGACGTCCTACGTCATTCCAATGATCAGCTGCTGTTTCTTCAGCTTGATCAGCCTCTAGGGTAGACACGGGCCGTTCCAAGCCTAACAAGTACCCTCTGCTTCCTCTGCGAAGCAAAGGGGCTGATCCTTCTGCCACCGCTTCTACTTCTTACTCTAGGGGTAAGGGTAAGCGTCGGCAGTCTTGAGGGAAGTCCCAGGATTCTTCATTCAGTAGAGGAGGTGTTTTCTCCTCTCGCGAGCCTCGTCGGGGTTCGCAATGAAGGTCCTCACCTCGACTCGTCCCAGGTTGGAGGAAGGATAGCAGAGTTTGCAGGCCGTTGGGCCACCATCACATCCGATCCTTGGATGTTAGATGTTGAATATCCTTCCGACGGCACCCCACTCTGTCCAGGGTGCCTTTTCCAACCACAGTTCCTTCATACATTTTACGTCGGGAACTTTTGTCCACTGAGATAGACAATCTCCTGACAAAGGGGGCGATTGAGGTCATCAAGAACATTAGGTCAGTGGATTTCTATTCCCGCCTGTTCTTGGTGCCGAAGAAGGATGGCCGACTCTGACCGGTTCTCGATCTGAGCTTCCTGAACCAGTCTATCATTGCTCCCAAGTTCAGCATGGAGACTTTCAGGTCGGTCCTCCGTTCAATTCACCAGGGAGATTTCGCTTCCAGCTTCGAACTGCGAGACGCTTACTTTCACGTTCCGATTCATTGGGCGTTACGGAAGTATCTCAGGTTCGTTTTTCTGGGGCGAGTTTACCAGTTCAAGGCCATGCCTTTCGGCCTCAACCTGGTTCCTTGGGCCTTCACCAGACTGATGTTGCATGTGATAGCTTTCCATCACACACAGTCCAGGGTGACTACTTCAGCATATCTGGACGATATCCTCCAGGGGCATTCCAATGCTGCCTTACTGGAGTCGGATGTCGCCACTCTGTTGAGCTTGCTAACGTCGCTAGGTTTCAGAGTCAACGAGGAGAAGTCGGACCTGGTCCCTTCTCAGTCGTTTTATCATCTGGGGATGGCTTTCCGCACACAATTCAATTTGGTGGCAGTTCCCCAGGCCAAGGCTGTGATTCTCTCAGCTTTTGCTCCGACTCTGTCCCAGTCCACATCCGCGACGGCTCGGGAGTTTTCTCCGGCTAATCGGTCTCTGCTGTTCGGTGACGGATCTCATTCCTCTAGGTCGGCTGCGTGTCAGACCTCTCCAACACTTTCTGCTCAGTCGTTGGAGGCCGAATGTAGATTTTCTGGATCTGATGCTTCAGTTTCCAGAATATCTTTATCCTCACCTTCTCCTCTGGGTGGATGTCCAGTGGCTTTCGCAGGGTGTCCACGTCCGATCGCGTTCTGACGGCAGATGCCAGCGATCTCGGATGGGGTGCGACGTTGGATCCTCTAGGTCTTTCCATTCACGGGATGTGGGACCAGGATCATGCAGCGCTACACATCAGCCAGAAGGAGCTTCTTTCTCTTCTTCTGCTTTTCAGGCAGTGGATCCCTCACCTGTCGAATCGCCAGGTCCTTCTGTTGTCCAACCATTCGACGGTGGTTGCTTACATTCGGAACCAGGGTGGCACGCACTCTGTTCCAATGTACGAATTGGCTTGGGATCTTATACTGCTCGCTCAGGATGTCCACGCCTGGGTGGCTGTTTGTCACATTCCCGGTCGCCTGAACGTCCTAGCCGACTCCCTGTCCCGTCGGGGCAGGGTCATTTCCACCAGGTGGATGCTCCACATGGCGGGTTCCATCGATCTCTTGTGACTCGTTGGAACCATCTGGTGGACACTTTCGTGTCCCCGTGTCCAGATGCTCTGGCTTTCACCGTGGACGCTCTGGCCCTCCTTTGGGATGGTCTTGTCGGCTACGCCTTCCTACCGGTTCCGATTCCGCTTCAGGTTCTCACCCAGATATGAACCTGCAGTCGTCGAATCCTTTCGATCACACCCGGCGCTTCGGTGGGTGTGGATCAATCTGCTCCGCTCTCTGTTAGCGGCGGTTCCGGCATGTCTCCCTCTACTTCGCGACTTTCTTTGCCAAAGTCGCCCGAGGAGGTTTTCAAGTTGACCGGACTTCATTGTGCCTTCGCACATGTCTTTTATCGGGTCCTGTCTCCTCCGTAGTGGTTTTTCGAGACACGCAGTGGAGTTGCTTTTCTTCAAGGAGGCACTCACTCCACTGGTTTAGCCTCTGTGGCTAAGTGGAAGGTTCTTCTGTCGATGGTGTGCGATCACTCTGTTGCTTCTGTCACTCCTTCGATCACACCGCTTGCGAAGTTTCTGGTATATGTTTGTTTCTGGGGGTCTCCTGCAATGGGTACATGTCCATGCTTCTGAGACATTTTTTCCTATGTGATACCGCATTGTTTTGACACTCATCCTTGCCTCTCCAAGCTTGTTCAGCTCTTTTCCTTAAAAAGGCCTAGGACTTTGCAGTTTACTCCAAGATGGTCACTTTCTTGGGCGCTGCTCAGCTTGGGGGTGGGGGGTATTCACGCCTTTATCCTGGATGATTATGCGTTTTCCCACATGCCAGATCTCTCCTGCATCCATTTCTTGATGGACTTGTCTTGCTATTCGTGCAGCTTCCGCCTGTCTATCTACTGGTGATTGTATTACCAATTGTTTTTTCTGCCACGAGGTGCGTGCATTGTCTTCCTCTTTTAATAACTCTGTCATGTTGTCGGATGACTGATGTTATACTGGCAGCCTTCTGGAGAAATGCTACATTCTCCTTTTATCTGCGACAGTTGCAGGAGCCGACAGAGAACCTTGGGGCCCTCTTTCTTCGGCTCAGGATGTTGTCTATCCAAGCTTTTCAGCTTTTTTCAGGGTCAGTTCCAGCTTTGTGCTGTTCTGTCTGTGCATCGCACTTCACCATACGCTTCATCTTTCATTGGCTTTTCTAATGTTTGTGATGCTATGGTTTGATAGGCCTAGGAATCTCTTCCTCTGTCCACGGTCCCAGTGCTATTGAGTTATGTGTGGGTTGGTTATGTGATTCCCTCCAGCCTTTTGTCTATTCAGCCTGTAGTAAACAATTGAGGTAGGTTGATAAGAAGTATAAATTTTATAGTAAATTTCCTTTCTTATT
Source organism: Pictodentalium vernedei (assembly GCA_031216915.1). NCBI lineage: Eukaryota > Metazoa > Mollusca > Scaphopoda > Dentaliida > Dentaliidae > Pictodentalium > Pictodentalium vernedei. Next base: position 257,868,022 of record CM062293.1, read on the forward strand.
ATACCTACCGAAATTGTTTACATGGAGGCCCTCCCGTCTTCTTATTCGGGTAAGAATCCTTCCTCCCCGCTGACCACATAACTCCTGTGTTGTTCGGAATCAAAAGAATGACGAATTGACGCATTGCGCACTGTTACGGAAGTCGTGGATTTGTACTGTGGAAGAGCATCCCATACTGGGTGTGCGCCGATGGCGCTCGGCCCAGTTTGGGCTTATTTTTTTCGTGGTGTTTTTACACCACTTTTCTTTCCCAAATCTTGGGAAAGATTAAAATAGAGAGTATTTTATCCGAGTTAGGTTCTTCCACTGTAGTGCAAGCCTGTAGTAAACAATTTCGGTCGGTATAATAAGAAAGGAAATTTACTATAAAATTTATACTTTTTCAAGAAGAGTTTTGTACTCTTTGGCATGATGATTCTGTATGTGGCGACATAGATTGGAGGTAAATCTGCACTGGCCAATGACTGTCTTATTGCATAATTGGCATTTGGCATTTCTATGGTCACTTCTTACAAAATATTGATATATACTACTACGTGTTTTAGCTGACATTTTGTTGATTCTATCATTCTACAAAATCTGTGGAGTGCTAAATGTGAATATTCATAAGTTAAGTAAAACCAAAAATATGCGGTTTTTAATTTCTTTTCGGTTTTGTTTTTCCACTTAAAAACCAAGTTTTGGTTTCAGTTTGGTTAAACCGACCAGCTCTAGTGTCTAACCATCTGTGCACTGATGTCAAAATACCTAAATTTCAAGCAGCAGATTTTACTCATAGTGCAATTAGGAATATAACAAATTTAATCTTATTTGAGTGAGCTCAATGAACTCTATCAAACAAGATAGAATTGGTTAAATTCCTAGTTGCATTATAGGAAAAATTTTCAGATTGATATTTTGACATCAGAGTGTAAACAGTTATCTGGTGTAATAAGACAGTCACCAACACCAGTCACCAACACCTCAGTACAAGTCCTCTAAATTGGCCTGCTTCAGTATTAATGATTGGCTAAGCAGTGTGGCTCATGGGTTAAAGCATTGAACTTTAGATCATCTGCCTTGTTTCCTTGGCCAAGACTCTTAATTCTAATTGCCTAAATATGAGCATGGTTGTGTAGTGTGCTAAGGCGTCAGTGGTACGTATGCTGAATGGTAACCCTGTTTGAGGTTTCTTAGTTGGAGAGTCCAATATTCACTCAGCACGGCTCAATGGTTCTCTCCTGATACTCTGGTTTCTTTCCACTCATTAAACTGTCTGACATGATATGACCTTGGCTGTTAAATCCCAATAAATGAATAAATGATTGGCTAATGTAGAATTTATAGTTGTTTTAGGCATGATAGTTTTAAACTTATTAATTTTACAAGGATTAGGGAGCATGTTAACCCTTTACCTAACCTGAAAAGCAATGACACCTGCAAACAAAATTCTTGAAAAACTAATTTTTTGTCTCAAAAACATAGGTTATGACCCCTCATTGGAACGAGCTCATTCCAATGAGTGGTCATAACCTATGTTTTTGAGACAAAAAATGAAAAAAATAATGAAAATTAATTGGCGATTTTTGTGAATTGGGCTGTTTGGTTTTGGCTGTTACGTTGGGTAAAGGGTTAAACAACTCTTCTTGGCTTATTGGTCTGGATATATGGATTGAACTCCATAGCAACTTCATGGTCTGTCATGTCTTTTCTCAAATAAAATGAAGGGATCTCTATCCTGCGTAGTGTTGTCTCTCTCCACATCGAGGACAGCGATTTTATGTTCCCACCTGACATGGTACACTCCCAAGGGGATGGTCATGATAGAGCCATAGATGCTAAAAGTATGATCAAACAGAGACCCAGACAAACAAACTATTCTTAGCACTTTGCAGACTTGTATTGAATTTATGAAATCGATACTTTCAGGAGTGAATAGGGAGGATGTTGATGTTGTGGAGTTGCATGACTGTTTTTCAACAAATGAACTGATAACCTATGAAGCATTAGGACTGTGTGAAGAAGGTATTTATACAATTTATTGTTATTATAATGAATGGTCAAGCTTCTTTTATATAGATTATATGTTTTAATTTTTACTTGTGCAATGGTCTGTATGTTTTCACACTTACTCATGAATTTCTGTTATATGAAACCCTGTTGGAAAGAGCTAACCTGCCCTAACCGACCTAATCACAGCAGCAAACTCAATCTTTTTTAGCTCATCTTGACAAAGTCAAGCTGAGCTAATCTCATTGCTCTCCGTCCGTCGTCCGTCAACACCATGTTTTGGTCTTCTCCTCCAAAGCCACTGGGCCAATTCAAGTGAAAGTTTGTGTGAGTGATGGCCCAAAGGAGCATTTCATTTTTGTTCAACTCAGCATGCCCAGCCCCATAGGAGGGAATGGGGGAAAATGCTCCAAAATATTTTTTAAATCTTCTCAAGAACCAGTGTGTACAATGACTTGATATTTGCTATGGAGCTTCCATATGAGGTGTAGAATCAAGTTTGTTCAAACGAAGTTCGTGAAGTAATATTTGTCTTTGTAATAGGAGGGGTAAGATTTTTGGCCCTGCCCAAAATTTCTATTTTCTGAACCGATGGTCCGGTATGAACCAAATTTGGTTTGTGGTAGTATTGGGTCATAAGTACTTGACCCATGCAAAAAAAAAAAATTCCCGCATCCCCATGGGAACTCTGGAAGCTAAAAATAGAAATATTTTTAAACGCCCATATTTCCCAAACCCCATGGAACAGAGAGCTTTTATTTGGTGTGAAGTATCCTTATGACCAGTAGAATTGAATGGTAAAAAAAAATTGCCATCGGTTATGTTAGGGTGTTCTGTAATGGGCATTGAAAAAGTGCTGAGTCAGCATATTTGCAAAAATTTAAAAAAATCTTTTCTCCAGAACCAATCATCAGAATTTTTTGATATTTGGTATACAGCATTCATAGGGGGGTCAGATAAAAGTTTGTTGAAATAAAGCTCATTGGTTCATATTTGGGCTTTCTACAGGAGCCCGAAGTTTTAACATAGGGTAATGTGGGGAATATTCTTTAAAAATCTTCTTCTTCAGAACCACCAGTCAGAATCTTTTAATATTTGGTGTACATCATTATTATGAGGGTCAGATTCTAGATTGTTCAAACCAAGTCCCTTGGTTAATATTTGGGCTTCCTACGGAAGCTCAAATTTTATCTTTGTTCAATATGGAGGGTAATTTAAAAAAATCTTCTTCTTCAGATCCATCTGTCAGAATGCTTTGATATTTGGTATGCAACATCTTTATGGGGGTCAGTTTCAAGTTTGTTCAAATCAGATCCCTAGGTATATATTTGGGCTCACTATGGTAGCCCAAATTTTTACTTAGTGCAATATGAGGAAATTTCTTTAAAAATCTTCTTCTTCAGATCCACCAGTCGGAATGCTTTTATATTTGGTATACAACATCTCTAGGGGGGTCAGATTCCTGGTTGTTCAATTCGAGTGCCTAGGTTAATATTTGGGCTCCATATGGGAACATGGAATTTAACTTAGTACAATATGAGGGAATTTCTTCAAAAATCTTCTTCTTCAGATTCACTTGTCAGAATGCTTTCACATTTGGTATACAACATCTCTAGGGGGGTCAGATTCAAGTTTGTTCAAATCGGATCCATAGGTTAATATATGGGCTCACTATGGTAGCCCAAATTTGAACTTAGTGCAAATTTCTTTACACTTTCTCTTCTTCAGATCCAACAGTCAGAATGCTTTCATATTCGGTGCACAACATCTCTAGGGAAGTCAGATTTAACTGTGTTCAAATCAAGAGCCTGGGTTAATATTTGGGCTCTCTATGGGAGCCGGAATTGGCCATTTTGCTGAAGAATTAAAAATTTTGTATTCAGTACCCTCTAGAGGTACTAAGATTAATCCACATAGGTTGTATCAAGGGGCTTCATAGGGGAGCTCTACATTTTACTTATGATCAACTGAAGAAAAGGCATGATGCCCAGATTATTTTTGTCACTCCTGAGGGACTCAAGGATTGACAGTGTAGTCTATGGAAATGGCTTGCTTAATGTAGACTCATTCTTGGACTCTGTTTAAATTGTGCTTGTACAAGATGAGCGCTTCAGGCCCTGTTGGGCCTCTTGTTTCTTTTTATACCCCCCGCAAACAAAGTTGGGGCGGGGGGGGGGGGGGGGGGGGGTATATAGGAATCACCCTGTCTGTCTGTCTGTCCATCTGTCCGTCTGTCCATCCTTATAAGCGCAACTCCTCCTAAACCTTTTGAAGAATTTTCATGAAACTTTACACAATGGAAGAACTTCATATGAAGATGTGCATGAAGCAATATCATTCCGTTCTGACATTTCCAAGGGGAGATAATCTAACTTATTCATTTCAGGTGCAGGGGGTATCACTTTGTGAGCTTGATCACAGTACCTCTAGTTAATTTTTAATTTTGTATAGCCATAGAGCACCATGTGTTGATATGAGGCTATAAAATTATTATTATTATTATTATTATTATTATTATTATTATTAAAATTATTATTATTATTATTATTATTATTATTATTATTATTATTATTATTATTATTATCCAAACCCATTTCGACAGTGTGTCATCACATTTCTGAACACATTTGAGAAGATCATCATTTTGCTGTCAGTGAACAGAGGGTTATATACTCATACTTATGAAGTTAGAATGTTGGTGAGGCTTATGTATACCACTTTGTACAGTGGAACCATGTTAAAAGAATAGCCATTATTCAATTAACAGCAGTATTCAATTAACAGGAATTTCTTTTTCCTGTATTCTTGAGGTAAAATTACCATTTATTTATGGAGCTCTGTTAAACAACATATAATAGATTAAATGCCTGTTTTAGACGTACTGAGGTCAAACCGGTCTATAAAGAATGGGAATTTAGTGATGATTGTCATGATAATTTCATATTGCCATATTACATTTATTCAAATAACAGAAGTTCACACTTAAACCTATGCAAATAACAGGTCATATTTGTTCTGAAGGTATGGTAAATAATTTTGTATTTGGAAATTGTATTCAGTCAACAAGGTTATACAATTAAGCGATATCCAATTAGAGGGCTCCACTGTACTGCTACATCTTAGACTACCAGACCTCAGTTTAGCAATGGTACTTGATAAGATCTGAACACCTATATTTTTATACTGTACCAATGACCCAGACATAGCTGGTGCTAACTCTTAAAATATAGGGCCAAACACAAATTTTGCCCCCCAATCCCCAAAATTTGCATCTAAAACTAAAGAAAACATGTCCTGAAAGGCCCTCCACACTTCGCCCCTACTGCGCATGCGCAGTGTCAAGGACGTTCCGAAATTGGCGCCATTTATCATTCTAAGTTTGGCCCTTCATCAGTTAACATCTGACTGATCTTTGTGCTTTTAAATCTCAGTTTAAATGATGCCAGACACATAAATATTAGTGAAATGGTGATTCTAAGGAGGATAGAAAAGGAGGAGAGGAAAAGAATGTGTGACAGAATATTATCAGGGCTGTAACTTAAAATTTTTTAATGAAATTATGTTAAGTTACCTATTTTCAAGGCAGCAGCCATTTTGTTGTCATTCTGATTATTTAGTTACACTGTTTTTTCAAGTGTTTTTCCTCTCTCCCTGTCCTTTAAGTTCCCCCTTGCTATTCTCCCATGCTTTTGGCATAGTTTATGTAATTATTATTACTAAAATTTCTTGGGAGTTTTAGCTTAATAACAGAATGAATTCTGTTCTTTCCCCATGTTTACGTCTTCACCTACGGGTGGTTAGGCGTTGTGTTCTGCATCTACCATCTGATGTTCTGCAGTTTCTTCCCTGGAAGTCTCTGTTTTGCATCAGATGGTGTATTTTTGGTAACTGATTTCGGGCCTGGGTGCCTGGAGTCTTATTTTAGTGTTTTTACACTCATTGTTTACATTTACAACAGCCCTCTGTGTGAGGGGGGGATTTCTAAATAATAATATCTTTATGTTATTTTAATCATAACTAGATACATTATTATTGTTCGTAAGTGTTGAATAAATTGTTTAAAATATTTTTAAAATTTTTTTCCACACTTAGGCTTGGGATCCATTGGGGCTCAACGTTACTTTTCAGAAACTTGGGCTGTTCTGAAAAATATTTTTTCTAAATATTTTGATTTCAATTATTTTTTCTATATTAATGGATCATATTATTATGTATTTTGCCAGGGGTTAGTGCGAGTACCAGGACTTGTTTTCTTTTCACATTGAAAGGATATTGATCAATTGTTTTAAGAGGAAGTCTTCCTCTGACCTTATTATCATTCTATATGTGGTCAGTGTACTCGCATTAACTCCTGTTCTGTATCGTATGATTTCGATGACAATATGGGAAGCGTATGTCACGGTATGTTGTTGGGGATTTGGACACTCCGGTCCTTTCCCCGCAGGGTCACTCTACTTTATCAATTTCTATTTCAGACGATCAAGATTAGGGTGATGTATCTGTGATGTCTTCCAACAGTGTGCCTCCGTCGTCACAATTAATGAAGGGCTAGCGGAAAAGTGCTCATGTAATACGCCAATTGCCTAAGAGGACCCTAGTAGGTTCGACGGCCTTTGACGTCCGCTAGCTCGCCCGGTGTAGCGTCCATTCACCGAATGGTTCGGCAGCCGGGTTCGCCCGTTGCGGTCTAGAAGGAATTTTGGGGTGATGCGAGCACTATAAAATTAACTTAATGCACACCCAGTGACGGCGGATCGGAGGGAGAACGGAGGAAGCCTTTTAGTCCGGTTCATAGCTCGTTCCGGTCCATCCGGACGGCAAGCGAGAGAGGCCCCTCTCTCGTTCAACAACATCTGGCCCCAGATGTTGTGGTACAAATGTGTCGCTAGCGGAGCATACGTCCGTCGCTCGGGACGCTCCGTTGTATAGGCAGTCCGCTGAGACTGCTAAGGCTTCCTCTTCTCGTCAGCGCACACGACTGCACCTTGGCTGCGTGACCGCCGATATATTACCAGCTTCGCCGATCAAGGATTCTTCGGCGACCAGGTCACACCATCCGGCAGCCAGGGATTCGAGACCGATGGACTCCGGACGTTCGCATAGGAAGTATGCGGGAGCCATCTGATGCGGAGCTGCCCTCGGCGAAGCAGCGATAGACTGCGCCTCCGCAGGTCTCGACGCCGGACATTCTTGTGCACATAGCACTGCTTATCGCAGCATCCCAGCAGCCGACAGAAACGGTGTCGGATCGAGATTTATCCGACAGCGCTGGGTCGGTAGCCGGGGACTCGAGGCCTGCAGACTCCGGACGTTCGCATAGGAAGTGTGCGGGAGTCAATGTACACGGAGCTTCCAGCGGCAATGCATCGTAAGTCCGCTACTGCACAGGCCTCGGGAATGGACGTGCTTTCCTTAATAGCACAGTTTATCGCAGCATCCCAGCATCAACTGAATCTGTCGCATATATTTTATCCGACGATGCTGGGTCGGGACGCTCCGCGGAAGCGGGTACGGACGTCCGAAAGTTTCATCCGGTCCGACGGGATACCGAAAGGGATTCAGAGGATTTCAAGCTTTCCCTTTCGGAACAACATATGCTGCGATGCCGGATAAGAAACCGATAGCGTTCGTGGACTTAGAAATTTTTGGTTCGGTTCAGGGACTTCGTCCCTCAGTTCCGACATAGTCCAATAATGTCACACAAACTTTCGAATTATTGTACGACGCTATATATATTATTATTTTATGCTTGCTATCCAAGCATTTCTGGTTTCTTGTTCGAAGAATTATGGAGATGTCTTTCAAAAGTGTGCCTCTGTCGTCATAGTTAATGAAGAGTTAGCGGCAATAAGTGCTCATGGAATATGTCTATCGCTTACGGAGTGACATTCGCTAGCTCACCCGGTGTAGCGTACATTCATCGAATGGTTCGGCTGCCGGGTTCGTCCGTTGCGGTCTAGGAAGGAGATTTGGGTGATGCGAGCACTTTAATTACTTTAGTACTCACCCAGTGACGGCAGATTGAGGACAGATCGGAGGAAGCCAACAACATAGGGGACCGCATGTTGTGGTTCAGATATTTTACATTCGGAGCATATGTCCGTTGCTCGGGACGCTCCGTTATATTGACAGTCCGAGAGACTGTCTTTAATGCTTCCTCATCCTCACAGCAGGGCACACGACCGCACATTGGCTACGTGACCTCGAGTATCCGATCAGTTTCGGCATTCAGTGATTCCACAGCGAATAGGTCGCGCCATCCGGTAGCCAAGGGACACGAGGCCTATACACTCCGTTCGCTCGCATATTGGAAGTATGCACGGGGTAACGATCTCGGAGCTTCCTGCGGCAATGCATCGTAAGACCGCTGCTCCTCAGGCCTCAGTGACGGACGTGCTATCCGAGTTAGCACAGTTGTTTCGCAGCATCCCAGCAATTGACAGTTTCTCGGTCGAATCAGGAATTATCCGACGGTGCTGGGTCGGTGCGGTCCGCGGTTGCATCAAGCTACGGACGACCGAACGCTTTATAGGGTCCGACAGGATGGCGAAAGGGATTCGAAAGATTTCGAGTTTTCCCTTTAGTAGTATCGGAAGATGCCTTTCATATCTTCTGGCATTTCTTCCAGTGATTATTTTTCGGACTTCATTGCTGCGATCTTGGATAAGAGACTTATAGCGTCATTGGACTCGGATTTTTCGTTCGGTACAGGGACTTTGTCCCTGACTTACCGACGCAGTCCAATATTGTCATTACAACATGTGTTTTATTTTTCGACGCTATATATTTATATATATATACTAGCCTGCTACTAAGCATGATAGTTTAGTTTCTTGTCCGCGTGGCTCATTTCTGCCATTTTATCTTTTTTACATATAGTTTATTTTGGCAGAGCAGGGCATACCGAGAGTTCATACGCGTCTAGACGGTGTGATTAAAGACTGCATATATATTCTTTTTCGCCGTTTATGTCTTTTCCAATTTCAATGTTGGGAACGACATTATGTATAGTAGACTTAACTTAGACGCTTTATTATACGTAATCCGCCTTACTGAGGCGTTATCATTACGTCTTCAAGAAAAGATTTACGGGATATTATTCTCAATGTAATTTCTTTTGAGGGCAGTAGTTTGTTCACGTATAACTCCGCCCTTCAGTGGCTGATTGGAGTTGGTTAGACGTGATGCAGCCCTAGCTACATCCACGCGTGGATAGTAGGTTAAGAACTCTCTCAGAGTCGCTTCGTTCTCGGAGGAGCTTCTCTTCGACGGCAACTTTCCGGCAATCCATGAATTGCTTGATTTATACATTCTCTTGTCTATCTAGTGTTACAAGAGATTCAGACTGGGGCAAACATTCGGTGGTTGACTCAGAGAGTGCCGCCGCAGTTGCCGGACCCGAGTGTGGCTGTTATGACGGTTGCCAGTCAAACAGATTGGGATATATACTGATCCCTACGGATTCGAAGTGCCAGGGTCTTTGGGTTCCGCAGTCTTTTAGCTATCAGTTTAACTTCCGCGGAATAATGTTTTTTAGGCTTGCTTTATGTCATTGCATGAACATTATTCAGAAACGCATGCCCAAATTCCTGTCCTTTAATTCGACAGTAGTGGCGTATCTCCGGAACCAGGGAGGCACTCTTTCGTTTCCGTTATTCAATTTAATGGAAAGAATCCGTCTGTTGGTTATAGTACACCAAGTTCAGTTTTGGTCCGTCATATTCTGGGTCGTCTGATTGTTTTATCGCACTCCCGTTCTCTTACGGGTCGCTTGTTGCTGTCAGAATGGACTCTCAACAAACAAGTATTCATTCAGATTTGCTATCTATGGAAGCGCCCAATGATGTTTTATTTATGACACAGCTTGCTAATAAATTGCAGACATATGTGTTGGCTTGTCCAGATCTCTGAGCTAATACTGTTAACGCTCTATTGATCTATAGGACGGAATGATAGGATACGCGTATCCTCCGGCGCTGTTGTTTTAGCAGGTATTGCTAAGATAAACAACCACAATACATTTCTGTTGATAGCATCTCTATCTTCACAGAGATCATGAGTAATTTACTCTCTTGTCTACTGTGGATCTTAACGTGAAATCTTCCTCTATGTGAGGATCTTTTTTCACTGGGTAAATCGTGTCATCTTTATCACAACCAGCAAGGTCGCAACCTTCACGTATTCCGTTGTGTGGTCCGTATTGCATTGTAAGCACTGTACTGGACGAGCTTTGGACGCGATTTCTTACTATAGGAGATCCTCTTCTTCGCTATTCTATGCGACTAAAGTGGAGGCTCTTCCGTCGTGGTGTAGGGATCATTATGTTCATATGGTTGATCCCTCCATACTACTCATTGCTATTTTTTAGTATACTTGTTTCACAAGATTTACTGCAGCCTGTTGTTATTTAGGTTATAGGTTTATGTTACCTCATACCTATGCACTCTACGATAGTTTACAATTGAGTCTTTTGTCTCTTTATCTAAGTCAGTTAGTAACTTTTTGATAAATAGACTTAGAATCTTTAGATTAAATTCCTATACGGATTTTAACTTCGGTTCTTATTTAGCTAAGTAATCATTTGAGCCTCTGGAAACAGTAGTTTTCAAATTCTGACCTTTTAGACAGTAATTCTGTTGGTTTCTCTTTTACTGTAGAGTCAGTGAGTTTCATGCTCTATCGATGGATGATTTTCACTTTCATAGTTTCGGAATCAATACTTCCGTTACTATTTAGGTTGGATTGTTGCATAAGAGTTAGGCTCCTATTATCCGGAACCTATTATTTTAAGGTCCTTCCGTCTTCGTATGGGCATAGGCCTTTACTCTTTCCGGGTACAGTTTATGTATTTATAAACAGATATCTGTTTATTACAAGGGCGTAAGCTTCTTCTGTCTTTGATGTCTAGTAGAAGGACGTTACGCTCCATTTTATTGTTAATGGATTCTATTAACTAGCGTACTGCTTATGGTATATCATTGGCTTAGCAGTTGTGCTTAAGATTTCGGCTCATGAAGTAAGAGTTCTTCTACTTCTTGGGCTTACATTAATAGTGTTGCTATTATAGATTTTTGAAGGCTGCTCATTGCGCTCAGCCATCCATTCATGAATTTTATCTCAGGAATATCGAGTCCATTTCTGGAGGCCTCTATTGTTAGGTCTATTATCTACTGCTCAGAATGTCATTCACTTAACAGTTGCTACTATAGCTAGGTAGGCTGTCTGTTTCGGCAGTGTCTCCGTTCGGCTGCCCTCTTCGCTCTGGGCTATTTGACCCAGGGCAAGAAAAAGGGGGGGGGGGGGAGGGTGTTCCCTTGGGTCACCTGTTTTTACTATGAAAACAAGGGGATACCTCCTCTGGAGTTAGTAATTCTGAGCTGTTATTGGGATGGTTGTTAGTGAGAAGTTTAAGTTTATAAATTCATTCAAGTCTTAGTTTTTAAAGTATAGCTTTTGAATATTGCATATGTCAACGGACATGATTATGCAATTCTCACACACTTTTAGGAGTATAAGAGTCTCTATTCTCTAGACTTACTTTATTATTGGCTTACTTTAAAAATTATTAGTATAAGGATTATTGGATATTAATAGAGTACATGGATGTATGAAGCTCAATTTTTAGAAGGTGTTGTATCTTTCTAATTTATCATAAATAAGAAAGATACATATAAGGCCTATTACTTCTTTTCCCTACAGGGGATGACTCTATTTTATTTTATTGAGCGTATTCCATTTTGCTCTATGTCCTTGGCCCTCCAGCCTTTTTACTATTCAGCTATGTCTGGGTCATTGGTACAGTATAAAAATGTTAAAAAATTTATAGTAATTTATATATTTTTTATACTTACCAATGACCCAGACGGGGATGGCCCTCCCAGGAGTTGGGAACTCTTGCCTCCCCGCTGAGTACATAGCGCTTACCAGGCACTGGTTATTAGAATGATAAATGGCGCCAATTTCGGAACGTCCTTGACACTGCGCATGCGCAGTAGGGGCGAAGTGTGGAGGGCCTTTCAGGACATGTTTTCTTTAGTTTTAGATGCAAATTTTGGGGATTGGGGGGCAAAATTTGTGTTTGGCCCTATATTTTAAGAGTTAGCACCAGCTATGTCTGGGTCATTGGTAAGTATAAAAAATATATAAATTACTATAAATTTTTTAACTTTTTTGGCACCAAACGTCAAGTTACAGGGTTACAAAATTCAGGATATGCACTTGAATGCATGGGTATGCATCTAAGCCATGGTGTTCTCTAGTTCCAGTTTTGATCAGTTTTTCTACTTCCAAACGGTGACCCAACTGCTTGCAGTATTTGTGTTAACACTCAAGTTAAATTCATTGGTCCTGCCAGTGGTTTGTGGTGAAGTCTCAGCATCCTGTATAGAAATCATCGCAAAGCTACAGGACTAAGGTTGTCATGCATGGCAAAGCATGTGGAAAATTGTCTAGGTCTTTAACTCTTACTCTTGCTGAGTATTTTTTGAAATATTTTAATCAAATCTTGTCATGGTTGCTGTGAAGCAGGCATGACTAGATTTGATGAAAATGCCCCAATTGTATTTATTCTAGTTGCAGGAAATACATTCACTGCTGAAAACATTGGTTTTTCCACAGAATAGTGTAACAAATTAAATAAATAATTTGCGGATGAATGAAAGAGAAAAATCTCCTTCCCGCATCATGAAATTGAGGAAACATTGCCTGAGAAACAAGATATATTTTAACTGGCCCATTCAAGAAATTTATTTGTGTCAAACCGGTTGTGTTAGGGAAAGGGTTAATCCTATTATTTTTAGCTGCGACTAGCAGCTCTATAAGTGGCAATGTCGGTCTGTCTGTCGGTCGGTCGCACCACGCATGTGCAGTTGACATTTCTAAAGGTATAGTAAATGGCTTTGTGTTTGGTAATTATATTCAGTTCACAGGGTTATTCAGTTAAGAGATAACCAAATAAATGGGATCCACTGTACTGTCATAGCAGTCTGGGTGATCATGTTATTTTGATTTATATTTCACAGGTGAAGGAGGGAAGATGGTGGAAAGTGGCAACAATACGTATGGTGGAAAGGTTGTGGTGAATCCTAGTGGTGGTCTGATTTCAAAAGGACATCCTCTTGGTGCAACAGGTTGATATATTAACAGTTTCAGTATCATGATCTGTTCTAAGTGATAGCGTGCTGGAAACCCATATTTGGGCTCTATTCTGAAGGGACAGTACCACAACTTAAAGGCTTTATATTATGTGGTTGTTCTTCACCTTTGAAGTGAAATTATTTAGTCTGTTGGGATTTGCCTTGTTAAAATTTATGGGAGAGTGCCTATTGGCACTCTCTCATAACTTGTAACAAAGCAAAGATATGTGGACGAATGTTGATAACCAAAAAGAATTCTGCACTCTCTCAGTTAAAGTGCAGCTGGGCTTGCATTTTCACCAGGCCTATCAGCCCAGGCCTTGTAATCAGCCTCAAAACATTTCTCACCACGCTGATCAGTCAACCTGGTCGCCAATCTATCAAGCCGGCAAAAATCTGCGAAATCAGCCCTGAACAGTACAAATCAGGCCTGGTGGCCCCTTTTACCTGGTCTGTTCATCAGCCTGGCCACGGTTCTAAAATGAAAGCCCTGGTGAAGAGAGACGCTTGATGTGCTTCTGATGAAATGTAGTGATAGTGTTATGCTGCTATGATTTGGTACTAATTGTGATACACACGTAACATTATGCTGTGTAGTGGATGAAAGAGGAAGGGTTTGTACAGGTTGTATGCCTTTCGGGAATGATGAGAGGCCAGGCTCCTTGCAACACAGAACAGACATGTTAACACTCCTGAAATTCTTGGTAAATGCTTAGGAAATCAACATTGTTCCCGGCATCATGGCAAAAGATCTGCATGGGATGAAAAATCCTGGAAAATATCATTAAAAAAGTGGTAGGTTTGAAATGGTTTGAAGTTTTATTTGCGATCAGTTTCAAAAGATTTATAGTTTTTAAAGCTGATATTCCAAGCCCTTGAAAGTACTTGGAATTGATTGGATTTGCTTGGAAAGTCCTTAAAAATATATATTTAAAAGTAAATTCTCGGTTCACTTTGGTCAAAATGTGTACTTTCAAGCTGTGACAGTTGTATGTGTTTGTTAAAATTGCATTTATTTTTTTATCCCCTGAAATCAGAGGTGTTTCCAGGGAGGTGGTGGGTGATGCCCCACCCTGTACTTTTCACTGCCCCTCCCCCCCCCCCCCCCCCCAAAAAAAAAAATATTGGCTCAATATAAGTTTCACATATTATAGAGCCCCAAAATGGTCTCCAATATAGGGCTGCAAATGCCTCAGATTCACTCTTAAAAGCACTGAATTTTGCAAAAACATTTCGGGAAGAGAGGGGAGGGTTGTCCCCTTTCCCCCAAAAACTGGTTAGGTCACCCCCTATTATAGACTTATGGCTATGCACCTGATTGAAGAAATGCATGTACCTAACATTGATTCTTTGGATGCTCTGTCAGAGAGCTTCCCCAAGGATCAGTATTGATGAAAGCATTACCCCGCTATTGGTGTGGAATATATGTATAGATTATAAGAAATGTTTTTATCTCTATATATCCAAATACAGAGATGATTGAAATTAAAATAATTTCTGTTGAAGATCCTTGGAAAGTGCTTTTATACCATGCTCACCTATGTTTCTACCTGGAAAAAGCCTGTATGTTAAATTTTAGCTTTTAACCCCCACTATCGGTGTAAAGCTTCTGCTGCGGTTAAAAAATTTACACCTATAGTTGGAAGTTCATCCATCTTGACATTTGGCATGATGCAATTTTCCAACTTCAGTACATTCACACTTCGCGATGTGTCATTCAAACATAGGGCATTTTGCACCACCATCTACTACATGCAATGATTTATTAAGTTGAAAATACCTACAATTAAATATTTAAAATAAAATTTAAGAATTGTTAATAATAATTTGACTGAAAAATCAAGGTAAATTCAATCAACTTGGACGATGTGTATAACTGTCAAGCATTCACGTACAGCCAGTAGTACTTCCACCGGTGCAGATGTAAACAAAACTAACCTGTGTGTTTGCAGTAGAAAGTGTCGTTTTTTTCTCCATTTTAAGTAACAAAAGTAACAAAAGTCAATTATATATTAAGAGCACGGTATAAATAAAACAAATAGGTACTAGAGTGGGCAAGCCGAGTGGTTAAAACCCTTATCCTAAGAGTGGTTTAAATCTGATTACAGGCTTTAGTACCTATTTATTCTATATGAAAATTCCCATGAAAAGACCTGGATTTCTTGTCTCTGAGATGTTATGCACACAGCTGCAGATGACTTAACAGTGTTTCTACATTATTGTTGGCTGCCTGTACAGTCAAGATAAATGAATCTGAAGAACCAATTTGAGTTCTCAAGAAGAATACACTTGAGACAACTTCTTCAGAGCAGTATAAAAGCTCTGTTTGTGGCTGTATGGCGATTTAATGGTAAAGTGAGTCTACTGTAAAAATTAATATCTCCATGAAACAGCGAGAGAATTATGCAGATTTTTAACTTTCTTAGTTCTTGAAGCCTACTGTCAGGTCTCTGCTGGAAAGTGCATGGACAATGTAAGCTTTTTATGTTTGGCCGTGCTTCGGTATCACTTAAAAATAAACAAGTTTCATTTTATATACTTCTTTTACAATTTTTTTATAATAAAATGAGCAATTAACAACTACTGACAAATGATTGGGGTAACCCAAATTAATCAATTAAGCCTTTACCTAATGAATAGGCTGCATCCACATGCATAATTTACCAATTAAGTGGTTAAAAAAAAAATAATTTAATTTCAACAAAATTATATGTGACACCCTCACTGGAACAAGCTCGTCGTTGTTGAAATTTAAAAAAAAAAATAATTAAAATAATAATTTTTGATATACTGTGCATTGGGTAAAGGATTAACCCAACATAATGGCCATATCCATCCAATGCTATTTACTAAAGTCTTCATTCAAGATAAATGAATCTAGGTTATAACATTTGTATAATTATTAATGCTCATTAGTCTGGTAGGGGACATTGTGTTGCTTCAGCGATACATGCGCTCTTGTTGAATAAAACTTTCAAACATGAAACCATTTATCATATCTTCAAAACAAATGGACTGGTTAATTGCATATGGGTTATAAATTTAATTCCTCTTAATTCAAAAGAAAGTCTTTAAATTTTTCAAAAAATTATCCTGATACTCACTAAATTTCCCTTTTTATAGACTGATTTGGCCTCACTGCATCCAATTCAAGCATTTATTCTGTTATATCTTGTTTGACAGAGCTCTAACATAACTTTATCTCTACAATACAGGAAAGGATTGACTTTTCCTGTTGAATAATTTCCACTAGCAAAGTGACTGTTCAGTTAACAGGGTTCACCTTTATTAATGGTCTTTTCATTTATAACTGATCATAACAACTGTAGTCATTTAATCATATATTTGACAGGTATAGCTCAATGTACAGAACTCTGTTGGCAACTTAGAAACCAGGCTGACAAAAGACAGGTGACTGGAGCTAAGCTAGCTCTACAGCACAATATAGGACTAGGTGGTGCTTCTGTTGTTGGATTGTATAGACTTGGTTTTCCAAAAGAGTAATAGTATTGGTGAGTAATGTTTGAAAAAAAATGTTTAACCCTTTGATACTTTTGTCCGTCTTATAAAGTACGAAATCAAACAACACTTTGATACTTTGTGGTAATTTGTTTTGTTATTATTTATCGATTTTTTTAAGTTTTTACCTCAATTTTCTCCCGAATAGTGCTCAGTGACAACCGTTGAGCCAAATGTTACAGCAGCTTAAACTACTAATATAATCCTGCTGCCAAGACTTTTTAACTGGTTGAGTGCTAGAAGCAGCTGTCAGGGCTTTCAAAAATGAGGATACCAGAGCAAAAGCCAACACTTTCCGTGCTTATATTTCATATTCAGTTAAAAACAAATAATATTTTGTTTATTTAAATTAGTTTTATTACAAATTATTGGAGAGTGCCTCTGGGCACTCTCCAATAATATGTAATAAAACAAGTTTTGAATAACAAATTCCGACCTCAACCAGATAATCACTATTGTGAAAAATATCTCGTTTTTTGTACTTTCCGACGTTTGACGTCACATTTTTTAAAACGTTGAAGAAACTGAATTCCCAGAGATGTTTGAATGTCAGAATAATTAAAGTCTCAAAGGGTTAAAATATGTTATCTACATATTTTCATGTTTTTTTTCAAAACCAGTTTGCCAGTTGAAGTTTTTCACTTGTTCTTTCATATTCTATAGATATGATTCTTTTCATTTGTACTTACCAAGTACAATCTCTAGCTTGTATTCATTTTCAGATTTTCATGTTTTCTTTGGCAGATGTTTTCTTTCTCATGTCAATCTTCAATATTTACACCACAGCTGAAATTTTCTTCAATGAACATTTTATTGGCAGTGGATTCACAGGTGATGTTATTTCCCCATGAATACCAGTTGATCATTTGATTTATCACATGACAACCAGTTGATCATGTGACATTCGAACATCGCACATTGATATTTTTATACTGTACCAATGACCCAGACTTAGCTGGTGCTAACTTTAACAAAACCAGGGCCAAACACAAATTTTGCCCCCCAATCCCCAAAATTTGCATCCAAAACAAAAAGAAATCATGTCCTAAAGGACCTCCATACTTCGCCTCCACTGCGCATGCGCAGTGACGCAGACGTCCCGAAATTGGCGCCAATTATCATTCTCTGTTTGGCCCTTCATCAGTCAACATCTCACTGATCTTTGTGCTTGTAAATCTCAGTTTAAAGGATGCCAGACACGTAATTTTTGGAGAAAATGTGATTCTAAGGAGGATAGAAGGAGGAGAGGAAAAAGAAGTGACAAAAAATAATCAGGGCTGTACTTAAAATTTTTTGATGAAATTATGTTAAGTTGCCTATTTTCGAGGCATGGGCCTCTTGTTGTCATTCTTGCTAATTGTTGCACTGCTTATTCAGTGTTTCCTCTCCCCTAGCCTTCTAAAGTCCCCCCTTGCAATTCTCCCATGCTTTTGGCATATTTTTGAGAAATTTCATTTCTAAAATTTCCTGGGAGAGTTGCTTGGTTACAGAATGTTTTCTGTTATTTTCCCCATAGTTACGTTTTCACCCATGGGTGTATAACGTTTGTGTTCTGCATCTTCCATCTGATGTTCTGCAGATTCTCCCCTGGGAGTCTCTGTTTTGCATCAGATAGAGTGTAATTGATGACTGATTCCGGGCCACTTTTTTCAGTGCCTGGAGTCATGTTTTCTGGTGTTTTTACACTGTTTGTTTTCATTGGCAACAGCCTTTTTTGAGGGGGGCTGTTTGCCTTTGCTGTAGTTTATCTCACTATAAGATACATTTATATTATCCGAAAGTGTCTCATTAATTATTTAATATAAATTTAAAATTTTTGACCACACTTTGCCATCGGATCCATTGGGGCTCAACGTTACTTTTCAGCAACTTGGGCTTTGCTGAAAAAATATTTTTTCAAAATTATTTTGTTTTGCAATTGTTTTTTCATTTATTAATGGATCATGTTATTATGTATCTTTGTGTCAGGGGTTTTTGCGAGTAACTAGGACTTATTGTTGTTCTTTCACAATGAAGGGACGTTGTTCAAATTGTAATAGGAAGAAATCTTCCTCTGACTTTCATGATCATTGTATTAATTGTAGTCAGTGTTCTCGCATTAATCCCTGTCCTATATGTGAACATTGGGATGAGAAACATTGGAAACGTGTGTCACGATATGTTGTTTCTGGAGAAAGAGCGATGCCGGCTCTTTCTCCGCAAGGTCACTCTACTCTCTCAGTTTCTATTTCAGAGGAACCAGAACAGGGTGATGTTTCCATGTTATCTTCTTCAAGTGTGCGTCCGTCGTCACAAATGAATTCAGAGCTAGCGGCAAAAGTGCTCATGGAGATTAGACAAATGTCGTCCGCTAGCTCGCCCGGTGTAGCGTCCATTCACCGAATGGTTCGGCAGCCGGGTTCGTCCGATGCGGTCCAAGAGGAAATTTTGGGTGATGCGAGCACTATAAACATAATAGATGCACACCCAGTGACGGCGGATAGTAAGCGAGAATGGAGGAAGCCTTTGAGTCCGGTTCCTAGCTCATCCAGGTCCAGCCGGGCCGCGAGCGAGAGAGGCCCCTCTCTCGTACAACAACATCTGGGACCAGATGTTGTGGTACAAAATGTGTCTTTAGCGGAGCATACGTCCGTCGCTCGGGACGCTCCGTTGTATAAGCAGTCCGCAGAGACTGTTAAGGCTTCCTCTTCTCGTCAGCGCACACGACCGCACCTTGGCTGCGTGACCGCCGATATATTACCAGCTTCGCCGATCAAGGATTCTTCGGCGACCAGGTCACACCATCCGGCAGCCAGGGATTCGAGACCGATGGACTCCGGACGTTCGCATAGGAAAAGTATGCGGGAGCCATCTGATGCGGAGCTGCCTCGGCGAAGCAGCGAAAGACTGCGCCTCCGCAGGTCTCGACGCCGGACATTCTTGTGCAGATAGCACAGCTTATCGCAGCATCCTAGCAGCCGACAGAAACGGTGTCGGATCGAGAATTATCCAACGGCGCTGGGTCGGTACGCTCCGCCGAAGCATCGGGGGCGGACGACCGGGAACATCATGAGGTCCGACCGGATGGTGAAAGGGATACGGATGACTTGGAGCTATCCCTTTCGGAACAACATAAAGCTGCCGTGGACTTCATCCGGCACTTTCTCCCTCAAGTTGTTCCGTCGGGCCAGACTGCTGCGCTTCCGGACAAGAGAATTATAGCGTCATTGGACTCTGAATTTTTTGAGCGGTTCAGGGACATCGCTCCCGAGTTTCCGTCGCAGTCCAATAATGTTGCAAGAACATTTGAATTATTGAACGACGCTATATTTAAACTTGCTTCCAGGACGGGGAAAGCAGGTTTCTTGTCCGCTAATACTCTCAACCTGCCTTTCATTAATGCAAGGAATAAATTCGATACGGCAGGACAGGGTATACCGAGAGTTCCTCTGCGTATGGACGACGAGGCGGAAGACTTAGAGCTATCATTACCGTCGTCAGCTTCTATTCCAACCGCGGTGTTGGAAACAGCTATTGCGTCTAACAGAGCCAATTTAGATGCCTTATCTTACGCAGATCACCTTACTAAGGCGTTATCACTGCGCCTTCAGGGGAAAGAGTTTCAGGATATACAATCCTCTTTAAGACTTCTTTCAAGGACAGTAGCTTATTCCACGTGTAACTCCGCCCTTTCAGTGGCAAATCTGGAGTTGGTTAGACGTGACGCAGCCCTAGCTACATCCACACTAGTGGATTCTAAGGTGAAGAACTCTCTTAGAGTCGCTTCGGTCTCAGGAGAACTTCTCTTTGACGGCAAGCTTTCCGCTATTTATGATAAAATTACAAAGAAAGCTAAGGATTCTCTGTTGTTCAAATCTGCTCCTAAGAAGTCGGATACAGAAGACACGAATAAGACAGGCACTTCTGGGTCTAATGCGCCCAAGAGAGGTTCCTATAGAGGTTCCGGTGCGTCCTCTTGGTCTTATTCGAGAGACCGTCAGGATAGCGACTCTCGTTCGGGACGTCCTTCAGGCCGGGACAATCGGTCGGACGCCCCGAGGTCGACGGGGCGAGGTGCGGGTCGTGGAAGACGTGGTTTCTGCTACCGCAGGCCTCGCAGGTCCAGGAGGTGATGGCTTAAACCTCTATCGCGTTCCGGTTGGCGGAAGGTTGTCGAGCTTTTCACAAGAATGGGCGTCGATTACGGACGACCCTTGGGTGAGAGGAGTGACTTCGGAAGGTCTAAAGATATCCTTCAAACGAAAGCCTCCATTAACTCGAAGTCCAAAGTGGACTCATCTTCCGTCAAATCCGCAGAAAAGAGACGCTCTGTTATCAGAGGTGCAGTCTCTTTTAATGAAGAACGCGGTAGAGGTCGTAGAAAACCAGGAATCTCCGGGATTCTACAGCCATCTGTTTCTGGTTCCGAAACCAGACGGCTCGTTCCGTCCAGTCATAGATTTGAGCTGGATAAACAAGCTGATCGTCGCTCCGAAGTTTTATATGGAGACGATTCGATCGGTCAGAGCGAGTATTCGGGTGAACGATTATGCAACGAGCATAGATCTCAAAGATGCGTACTTTCACGTCATGGTACATCCGACATTCCGAAAGTACCTACGCTTAGCAGTCCTAGGAGTGGTGTATCAATTCCGGGCGATGTGCTTCGGATTGAATCTAGCACCCTGGGCTTTCACTCGGGTAATGAACTCGGTAATGATCTACTTCCAAGCTCATTCGTCTGCGGTAACGTCGGCCTACCTGGACGACATTCTTCAGAGGTACGGCAACGAGTTAACGCTTCAGAACGATGTTCAGAATCTTCTTCTATTGCTCCGACGTCTCGGTTTTATAGTAAACGAGGAGAAGTCGGATCTGGTGCCATCCAAGTCATTCACTCATCTGGGAATGAGCTTCGAGACGCACAACAATCTCGTTCGTCTGCCGTTAACCAGAGCGAAATTAGTCAGTTGTTACGCTCGCTATTGTCTGCACGCAGACAAAGTCACGGCGAGAGAATTTATGAGACTGATAGGTCTGTGCGGAGCCGCCGCGGATCTCATTCCGATGGGGCGGTTACGCACACGTCCTCTTCAAATTTTCCTGACTCAGAATTGGAGTGTGAAAATTCATTCGCTCGATGTAGACGTTCTCTTGTCAGATCAAGTGAAACAAGAGATTCAGACTTGGGCAAACATTCAGTGGATCCGAGTTTTACCGTTATGACGGATGCCAGTCAAACAGGTTGGGGTGCATCATTAATCCCAACGGATTCGTGATGCCAGGGTCTTTGGGATCCGCAATTCCTGTGCAAGCACATAAACATCAAAGAAATGATGTCAATTTGGCTTGCGTTACGTCACTGGATGGACATTATTCACGATGCTCATGTCCAAATCCTATCCGACAATACGACAGTAGTGGCGTATATACGGAATCAGGGAGGCACGCATTCAGTTCCGTTGTTCAATCTAACGGAAAGAATCCTTCTGTTTGCGTTAGAACATCACATTCTTCTTTCGGTCCGTCACATACTGGGTCGTCTGAATGTGCTAGCAGACTCCCTTTCACGAAAGGGTCGCTTGTTGCCGTCGGAGTGGACTCTCAACAAACAAGTATTCAATCAGATTTGCTACCAATGGGAACGGCCAATGATAGACTTATTTGCGACACATCTCAACAATCAGTTGCAGACGTATGTGTCTCCGTGTCCTGATCCAAGAGCATTTGCAGTAGACGCTCTGTCGATCCCTTGGGACGGAATGATAGGATATGCGTATCCTCCAGCGCCGTTAATTCAACAAGTATTGCTAAAGATAAAACAATCTCAATGCAAGATTCTGTTGGTAGCATCTCTGTCGCCACAGAGACCGTGGATAAATCTCCTCAGGTGTCTGTTGTGGGACCTACCGCGGAAGCTTCCTCCACGGGAGGATCTTCTTTCGCAGGGGAAATCGCGCCAACTCCATCACAACCCGCAAGGTCTCAACCTTCACGTTTTTCCGTTGTGCGGTCCTTCTTGCATGGCAAGCACTTTACAGGACGAGCAGTGGACGCGATTTCTAACTGTAGGAGGACCTCCTCTTCGCTAAACTATGCGGCTAAGTGGAAGGTTTTTCGTCGTTGGTGTAGGGATCATTCTGTAGATATATTCGATCCCTCTATACCAGACATTGCAAACTTTCTAGTATACTTGTTTGACGAAATCAAACTGCAGCCTGTTACTATAAAGGGTTATAGATCTATGTTATCTGATACCTATGCACATCATGATAGTTTACAAATTGGATCTAATGTCTCTTTATCGAAGTTGGTTAGAAACTTTTCGATAAATAGACCCAGAACTCTTAGATTAATTCCTAAGTGGAATTTAGCTTGGGTTCTTCTTAAATTGAAGGAAAAGCCATTTGAACCTCTTGGGACAGTAGATTTCAAATTCTTATCTTATAAGACAGCTTTTCTCTTAGCTTTCTCTTCTGCTAGAAGAGTCAGTGAGCTTCATGCACTATCGGTGGATGATTCTCATTATCGTAGTGTTGGGAACACTATCACCTTCACTACTAATGTGGGTTTTTTAGCTAAGAATCAGGCTCCTAATAAATATCCGGAACCTATTGTTATTAAGGCTCTTCCGTCTTCAGACGGGCGTAGGCCTTTACTTTGTCCTGTTAGAGCATTACGTATCTATAAACAGAGATCTCAGTTTATCAGAAAGGGACGGAAACGTTTTTTTCTGTCTTTGATGCCTAATAGAAAGGACATTTCAGTCCATTCTATTGCTAGATGGATTCAGTTAACTATCCGTACTGCTTATGAAGATTTATCTTCTTCTCAGCAGTCTGTGCTTAAGATTTCTGCTCATGAAGTAAGAGCTCTTTCTACTTCCTGGGCTTATGCTAATAGTGTTGCTATTACAGATTTAATGAAGGCTGCTTATTGGTCTCAGCCATCCACATTTACGAATTTTTATCTCAGAAATATTGAGTCCATTTCTGGAGACCTGCATTGTTTAGGTCCGTTATCTGTTGCTCAGAATGTCGTCCACTAAACAGTTGCAACTATAGTTATGCAGGCTTTCTGTTCCGGCATTGACTCCGTCCGGCTGCCCTCTTCGCTCTGGGCTATTTGACCCAGGGCAAGGGGAAGGGGGGGGGGGGGGGGGGGGGGTGTTCCCTTAGGTCACCTGCTTTATAGTGAAAAGCAAGGGAATGCCTCCTCCAAGTCAGTATTTCTGAGTCGCTTCCGGGATGGTTTTAAAGTGTAATATTAATGTTTAAATTCATTCATGTCTTATTTTTAAAGTGTAGCTCGGTGTGAAGCATTTGTATATGTCAAGTGTCAAACGGGCTTTAATATACAATACTCGGACACTTTTAAATGACTATAAAGAGTCTCAATTCTCTGGACTACTTTATTTATTGGCTTGCTTTAAAAATAATTAGTATAAGGGTTATACTGGATGTTAATAGAGAACATGAATGTTATTGTGCTCAATTATTAAGGGTAGTGTATCTTTCTAATTTAATATTAAATAAGAAAGATACATGTAAAGCCTAATACTCCTTTTCTCCGTAAGGGGTTACCTCTTTACTATATAGTTGAGCTTATTGGATTTTCCTCTATGTCCTAGGCCCTCCAGCCTGTTTACTATTCAGCTAAGTCTGGGTCATTGGTACAGTATAAAAATGTTAAAAAATTTATAGTAATTTATATATTTTTTATACTTACCAATGACCCAGACGGGGATGGCCCTCCCTGGAGTTGGGAACTCTTGCCTCCCCGCTGAGTACATAGCGCTGACCAGGCACTGCCAGTAAGAATGATAATTGGCGCCAATTTCGGGACGTCTGCGTCACTGCGCATGCGCAGTGGAGGCGTAGTATGGAGGTCCTTTAGGACATGATTTCTTTTTGTTTTGGATGCAAATTTTGGGGATTGGGGGGCAAAATTTGTGTTTGGCCCTGGTTTTGTTAGAGTTAGCACCAGCTAAGTCTGGGTCATTGGTAAGTATAAAAAATATATAAATTACTATAAATTTTTTAACATTATGCACTACATTTGGTTTTCCAGAGTCTATTTTTAAATCCCCATAATTTCCACATCCTATAAATAGACGGTTGTCAATGCAAGCAACTTTCTATTTCCTAGATTGATTGCAGTCTCAGAATCAAGTCTCTTCGGTGATAACCCAGAAGCAGAAGTGCTTCTGTTCAAATAATGAAATGTTTTGACAATAAATTTTCTTTATTAAATTTTTATGATGTATCTTTTCTTATCAGTTATGATTTTTGGCACTGCAGTTTGCTGAAATGTATCGTCTGCGTGAAGCGATGATGCAATTATTTTGATGAAATAGACAACTGGGTACAAGTGCTCCTTTCGATCATACTTTGAAACAGAAAAAAAAGTTTATATTTTCAAGAATTTTAAAAATAAGAGCACAAAAAAAAAAGAAAATATTTTCTCATCTCAAAATGACAAACAAGTTTTCACCCCCCCCCCCCCCCCCCCCCCCCATTGGAATGAGTTCCTTCCAGTTACGAGTCATATCATATGGCTTAGCTGGAATATTTTAATAAAAGTTTTTTCAACTGTTCAATGACCTTCATTCTGTAAATTATGAAGGCACATGCAGCTGTCTCTTTATAGAAAGGGTTAACAGCAGACATGTTAAGTCTCACAGATTCACTGTGAGACTCCCAGATTGGATCATGATCTCCCGCATTGTCAGAATTTATCAAGTGAAAATAAACGAAATCAACCATTTCTTTATTGTGTCCAATTTACTTCACATTTGCAAATGGTAATCTCTGAGATCTGCTCAGTGACCCAGATATTTAAGTTAGCTTCAGAAATTCAGTCTCTTTTTTTAGCTCAACTTTGATGTAAGTCAAATTTGAGGTTATGCCATGGCCCCTCGTCCGTCTGTCCATCCATCCATCCATCTGTCTGTCAACACTTCAATACGGCTCGGGCTAGAGGCCGTATATATGAACCAATCTTTATGAAACTTCTTGGGTACCTTTGTTATCACCGTGGAACGAGAACGAGTTGTTTTGGGGTGCGGTCCAAAATTCAAGATGGCCACCAGCAGCCATTTTGTACCAAAATTAGTGCAATCAGTTTTCTGTACAGAACGTCTGTATGAAAGTTCTGATTTGAATAAATTTTTGTATGAATGTTTAGTAGCATGGAATACATCACATATAAAACAGGGTTTTTTCTCGTGCAGAAATTCAGCAAATTAGATGAACTTTGATTTATTCAGTGCTACTTATACACAGTAAGTACACATGTCAATACGGCTCGGGCTAGGGGATGGGGGATGTATTTATGAACTGATCTTCACGAAACTTCTTTGGTACCTTTGTTATCACTTGGGACGAGAACGAGTGTTTCTGGGTGCGGTCCAAAATTCAAGATGGCTGCCACTGGCCATTTTGTACCCAAATTAGTTTTTTAGTTTTTTGTACAGAATTTCCAGGACTACGTTTGTTATCATCATGGGATGGTAATGAGTGCTTTGGAGACTCGGCCAAAAATTCAAATGCCTGTTAGCAGTCATATTTACGGGAATTCTGTTTATTACATTTTTTGTACGAAACCTGTAAAGAAGATTTTTTATGTCAGTAATGTTCGCTATAAATTTATTGAATGCATTTGTTATAACTGTGCTATGAGAACAAATATTTTGGGGTTCAGTCAGACCCACTCTGGACTCAAAAAGGGAGATAATTAAAAATCTTTTCCAAAAACACCAGACAAAATAATGTTTCTTGAATTCAGCATCCCTAGGATGTGTATATTCAAATGTGTTGAAGCCAAGTTCCTGTGTTAATATTTGTTGTTTGGGGAGGGTAAACATTATTAGCACAGCCCGATTTTCTGTTTACAATGAGAAAAATAAAAACGCTTCACCCATGGGAACCCTATGAGCTAAAGATAAAAAATTCAAATACCTATATTTTAAGAAGGACTGGACAAACATTTATTAATAAGTATGAGTTAGAAGGGTTTGAATCAAACGGGCCAAAACAATTGCTAACATTTGGCTTATGGTGCGCCATACAAGGATCCCCATTGTAACATTAACCCCATCAAGATTTCTTTTCTAGTTTAGCATCTAACTGTTGCCCACCTTTACATTACTTTACCTATACATTTGTTAAGGCTACGGTCAGTATTATTTATGTACAGACCATTACAATACTTTATATGTACCTTTGTTATCAGGTCATTACCTAGATGTGTGTCATTGCTGGGTCACATACTATACATGTACATGTCTTACACAAGTTGAGCTACAGTGTCATTGACACTTTCATTTCAGTTTCTATTTCAGAGGAACATGAACATGGTGATGATATTGTGACACCCATCCAAGTGTGCTACCCTTGTCGTGCTCCATTGAGCAAATAGAGCTAGCTGCAGTGCTCATGATATGCAAGGGATAAGCTCTCTAGTTAGTGTTCTTAATCTCTTGCAAGCAGTTAGCTCGACCGGTGAAACGGTTACTCCGCCCGTGAGATCCGTGACACCGGGTAAGTCTGTTGTGGTCGAAGGAAGTGTAGATGTGAGTAGAACGAGCACTTAAATATAAATAAGCTCACCCAGCGACGACGGAAATAGGGAGGAAGTCAGTCTGCAGTTTTCTTGTTGGAAGGCTTGGCGAGGTCGATGAGACCGCGAATGGGAGAGGTCCCTCTCTAACCCAACAACATTTGGGGCCAAATGTTGTTATGAGAAACTTGCACGCCCGTCACTCGGGATGTTCCGTCTAGTCTGCAGCCAGGGTCGGCTTCAGTCACGGCTTCCTGCACTACGTTATTAAAGCACACACGACCGCAGGCTAGCTACACAACTTCAGATATCCAGTCTGCTGCGCGAAGACGGAGCCATTCTTTGCCCCTGACGTCGGACCATCCGATAGCTAGCGATCTGAGGCATCGATCATCGGGACGCTTGGAGAAGAGATCTATCTCCGAATCTTTGTCCCAGGAGCAGCAAGCGGTGGAAAAAACAAGACCGCTTCTCCTCGAGCCTCGGAAACGGACTTGCTGTCACAGTTGCGCAGCTATTAGCAGCATCCCAGCTAATGCAAGAGCAGACTCCAGTGTTGAGCTGTCGGACGGTGTTGGGTCGGTCCGGTTAATTATGCATGTAGAAGAAGCCAGAAGTTTCTCTATGGGACGCTCAGCTAGATCTTGGGTCAGATCTCTGTTTGGAGAACCCTCTCGTCCCGTTAACAGTCAGGGTCAACTGTGGCTGTTGTGAGAAACCATATTGAGTCGGAATATGCGTCGAACGTTCCTTCCACACTGCAGCCGGGGCCGGCAGCAGTAATGGCTTCTTCTGCTTACATGAAAGCGCACGAAAGAGGATTAGTCTAGAAGTTTCTAAATGGGATACTCTGCGAGATCTGGGGACAGATCGTGGGTGTAGAACATTTTTTTGTCCCGTTAACAGTAGGGGACGACTGTTTTGTGTTGTAAGAAACTTCAATAAGGAGGATCATCCGTCCTATGTGACGAGTCGGGATGCTTCTTCCGCACTTCAGCTGAGGTCGGCTGTGGTTACAGCTTCCTCTTCTTCCATGGAGTTTGCACGATAAGGGATAGATGCCTACAAGTTTCTAGAGCAGACTGCGAGCTGGAGAACCTTCTTTCCATCAGCATTCGGGGTCGACTGTTTTTGGTGCGAGAAACTTTAGTGAGTTGGGATGCTTGTTCACACTTGTGGTTTGGGACACTCCTTCCACATTGCAGCCAGATTCGGTGGCTGCTATGGAATCTTCCCTTGCTTCATTATTGATGCGCATTGACCACAGACCAGCTATCTGACTTCGCAGGTTCAGGTTGATAGCTAGTCGTTTGAGACTGGTACTGCCATATGACAGACTCCGATGGTGAGCTGTCAGATGGTGCTGCGTTGGTCCAGTCATCCGTTCAGTCAGATGGAGTTGACCATATTTGCAGATGGAACATTTGGATGGTGAGAGGGATACGGAGTGTGAGTTTCCATCTCTCACAGAAGGGCACTTTAAGAATATTGTTCCATCTGAATATAAGTCTGCATTTAGATGAGCAGGCCGGGAATGAAAATATGTCCCTACCTGCATCATTTAATACATGCTCGGAAATGATGGAATGTGCTATTTCATTGAAATGAGCAAATCTGGGTGCAATGTCCTAAGCAGATCACCTTACCAGAGCTATGGCGCAACATCTCAATGGAAAGAAATATGAGGATGTGGTTCCTCGCTAAGAGTTCTTTACAGGGCAGTCATGTATGCCACGTACAACTCCGCACGGACAGTGAATTTGGAGTTGGTAAGACGTGATGCTGTCCTTGCATTGTCATCACTTATAGATGACAAGGTGAAAAGCTCTCTCTGAGTCGCTCCGGTTACCGGAAATATACTATTTGACGACAAACATGCGTTGATATATGAGCAGGCTACAAGAAGCTTTCAGTGCGCTACTATTGATGTCGCTGTCTCATCAGCACACTTCAGCAGACCGGGGTAAGCAAGGCCATTCTGCTTCTAAGAAAGCATCATGAGAATGTGTCGCGAGTGTACAATAACCCTCTTATATTTACTCGGGAAGTCGTCATTATAGCGACTTGGGAAAGGGGCATAGGTCTGATCAAGGCTATGGATCTGACCCCCCTTAAGCCGACGATTAACGGAAGGTTATCATCTTCCTGAGAAACTGGACATTAGTCACAGAAGTTCCTTGCAAAGAGAGTCGCTACTAGTGGGGGTGAAGGCTCTCTTATTGAAGGGAACAATTGAGGTCGTCGAGAATAGATTTCGGTTGCTTTCCACTTGGCGGTAGGTTATCAACCGTGCAAAAAGTGGATAAATTGCGGAAGATCAGTGGATGAGAATGTAGTCTCGGCAAGCCTGCAGCTATCAGCCCGAGCAAGCTCCACTTACAAGAATACTTGTTAGACAAATCTTCCAAGAGAGGCTTTCCTTCTGGAGGTATAAGCTTTCCTGTTGAAGAAAAGCATTAGACGTCATCAAAATTATTCTCCAGTTTTTTTTTTTTCAGGGTCGCAACTTACGCCAATATATCTGTCTTCACGAAGATGAAGACTTATAAGCTATGGCTAGCGATGTAAGTCTCCTTAGTGAGCTTCTAGGGCCTCAGTTATCAGCTTTTAATGGTCTTCACGTACAGGAAAGACCTTTAGCTGCTTCATCTAGGCTGAGTTAGTTGTCCTATCGGACATGATACCGTTTGTTAGAGGAGATTATTCTCATCAAACCGGTATGGTTTGGTGTGAGTTATTATGTTAATACGTTGTATTTGTTCATCACGTCTTTCTCCGCCCTTAGTGGCATTATGGAGTCGGTCAGACGTGAGGGAGCCTTGTGGTTCCTATACTATTTGATGACTAACACAAGAACAATTCAAGTAATGCGGGCGAGGGGGGTTCAATATGATTTTGAATCCCCCCTCCTCCCCACCGCCAATGTGTTAAGAGGCGTTTACCGGGCAAGACGTAGTTTTCCTCCCGTAAGCCTCGTATGCATTTAAGTATATACATGCATTTCGTGACTTGTCGATTGGCGGTTGGGTCGTGTTCTATGGCGACCTCATGGGCACATCCACTTTTTACATGCGGGTTTCAATGCTCACGTGCATAATAAGTGTATTATTAGGCAGATGTATTATTGTATGTTATGGACCTTAGAAACAATGAATTGTATCGGGGGCGGTCCGTGACGAGTCTGTTAATCATAGCTTGTTCCATTTCTAAATCCAGGTTTCTATAAATTTTGGTACCCAATCGAATATAACTTGCCTATTCATTACCGTATATTTGCACATGCCTGGGAGCATAGATATCGGATAGAACACGTCTGGCAGTGTTATTTATTGGAATTTATTGTACACCTTAATGGGGTCGCCTGTGGGTTACCTTGGAAGTGTGTTTACTCTCCAGAGATCATGCATTGTGATTCTATTGGACATTTGTATGCTGTACATATTATATCACCGGTTTTCGACCTATCTACATATGCCGACTCCGGTATACATTACAAGCGGGCGCTATTAATTACCAGGATCGCCACAATAGCCTTAGCTTCTGAAGTGTTGTTAAGCACCAATTTATTATTAATAATAATTAATATCCGAGTGCCTGTTTGACGAATATATATTGTTATTTGGTACCGCTTTTACTGATTCCAGAGCACTCCCCTCTTTGTTTTTGAAGAAGATTCCTTCAAAAAGGGAGGGGGGATTTTTTAAATCTCCTCCAGCTTGATAAGTGTGTAACTAGGAGTGAAGCTGTTTTGTCTGTAGATTATATCCTGGATACAGCTTGTGTATCATTGTATATGGCGTATGTTTGCAGCGGTTAACCTCTCACTCTCAAATACGCCATCCCAATTTTTAGGGCTTAGTCCAGTCTAGCCTTAAAATTGGAACTCGTTACATCCAATTAGCATAGTCATTCATGCTAAGAATACGGAATTACTTGAATTTGGCTCCTTATTTATGATATGTCTTCTCTATTACTGTATAGAGAGACATACATGTAATTCCTTTTAAATTTAATTTCCTTTCACCTTAGATTTCAGGCTTGGGAACTATGTTGGTATGCTAATTCTGAAGTCCTAGGCCCTCCGCCTTTTTACGATTCGGCTAGTCTGGGCCATTGGTTTATAGTATAAAAATATGATGAATTTAAAGTAATTTGTATATTTTTTATACTTACCAATGGCCCAGATGGGTATGGCCCTCCCATGAGTGGGCACCCATACCTCCCTGCTGAGTTATTATGTAGTACTCTCTTCTACAAAGAATGATGTTGGCGCCAATTCCGGTCACTTCCTGATGGCTGCGCATGTGCGGAAAGTAAAAGTATGGGGGACCAGATAGGACTTTAATTTTCGGTTTTGCAAGCAAGTTTTGGGGATTAGGGGGTTCAAAAGTTGTGTTTGGCCCTTGATAACTTTGAGTTTGCACCAGCTTAGTCTGGGCCATTGGTAAGTATAAAAAATATACAAATTACTTTAAATTTAGCATTTTCGTGTGGTAGAATGAAGACCACAATGATCGTCAAGAGAGCTATTGCCCCCAAATTGACAGAGCAGTAAATGAACACTGCCCTGAAAATCCATTCTCATTGATGATTGATGAATCAAATGACCAGGGGTCAGAGAAACAGCTGGTAATTTTGGTTAGAATTTCAGATGGTTCCATTGGAAAATCTGTGATGTGTTTTCTGGATATGCCAATTTGCAACCTTGGGCCAGGAGCTGCCATATTCCAGATGCTATATGAGACTTTTAGGTAAATATACAATTAAAATGTGGATAATTATTGGTGTACAGCATGTGGGGGTGGGGAGGGAGAGTTGTTTACAACCAAAACACTCAAGGTGTGGATTTTCCACTTGAGGTTAGTGAGATAAACTTACAATTTTTTAAAAAAGGCTTAAGAACCACTAACAAACTTTAAGTTCATGGACTACCTGATCAACCCAGTGGCCCCTTAATTGAAAGTTTGCTGGTGATTCTTAAGCTTTTTCTCAAAAATTGTAAATAGGGTAAATGTATGCAGAGATGAAGTGAGAGGGGGGGGGGGAGGGTACCAGTAAATTTGATAGATACATGTAGAGGGGGTGGCAAAAGTAATTTTAGGTAAATATACAGTAAAAATGTGGATAATTATTGGTGTACAGCATGTGGGGGGGGGGGGGGGGGGGGGAGAGTTGTTTACAACCAAAACACTCAAGGTGTGGATTTTCCACTTGAGGTTAGTGAGATGAACTTACAATTTTTTGAAAAAAGCTTAAGAACCACTAGCAAACTTTCAGTGAATGGACTACCTGATCAGACCAGTGGTCCCTGAACTGAAAGTTTGCTGGTGGTTCTTAAGCTTTTTCTCAAAAATTGTAAGTGGGGTAAATTTATGCAGAGATGAAGTGAGGGGGTGGTGGGGGGGGGGGGGGGGGGCGGTTACCAGTAAATTGATAGAGATACATGTAGAGAGGGTGGCAAAAGTAATTTTATTTTATTATTTTTTCTTAGCTCAACTTGACAAAGTCAAGCTGAGCTATTGCCATCACTTCTCGTC
This sequence comes from Pictodentalium vernedei, assembly GCA_031216915.1. Classification (NCBI taxonomy): domain Eukaryota; kingdom Metazoa; phylum Mollusca; class Scaphopoda; order Dentaliida; family Dentaliidae; genus Pictodentalium; species Pictodentalium vernedei. The sequence continues at coordinate 257,900,741 of CM062293.1, forward strand.
TGTCGGCATACGTATGTACGTACAACGTATGTATGTATGTCCACAATTTCCTTTGGCACACCTCACAGGTCGCATTTATGATCAGATCGCTTTGAAACTTGGTATGCTTGTTTGGGGAGACCTCCAGATGGGAGCTATCGATTTTCTTCCATTTCAGTCAAAAAATGTTGCCGCAGCAAACGTTCTTAGAACTTAGTTTAGTCAGACCTCAATATTTCCCTTTGGCACACCCTACAGGGCATATTTATGATCGGATTGCTTTGAAACCTGGCATGCTTGTTTGGGGTGACCTCTAGATAGGAGCTATCGATTTTCTTCCATTTCCGTCAAAAAATGTTGCCACGGCCAACGTTCTTAGAATTTAGTTTAGTCAGACCTCAATATTTCCCTTTGGCACACCCTACAGGACACCTTTATGAACGGATTGCTTTGAAACCTGGCATGCTTGTTTGGTGTGACCTCTAGATGGGAGCTATCGATTTTCTTCCATTTCCGTCAAAATATGTTGCCAATGTTCTTAGAAGTTAGTTTAGTCAGACCTCAATATTTCCCTTTGGCACACCCTACAGGGCGCATTTATGATCGGATTGCTTTGAAACCTGGCATGCTTGTTTGGGGTGACCTCTGGATGGGAACTATCAATTTTCCTCCATTGCCGTCCTTCAAAAAATGTTGCCGCTGGCAACGATCTTTGAACTTAGTTTAGTCAGGCATCAATATACTCATTTGGCATGCCGTACAGAGCACATTTTTGATCAGATCGGTTTAAAACTTGGTATGCTTGTTTGGGGTTACCTCTAGATGGGAGCTATTGATTTTCTTCCATATCTGCCAATAAATGTTGCCACTGGCAACAACCTTTGATGAACTTATTGCAGTTATGCATCAAAATCTGCCCTCCGCACACCCTGCAGGGCACATTTATTATTGGATCACTTTGAAACTTTGTATGCTTGTTTGCAGTGACCTCTAGATGGGAGCTATCGATTTTCTTCCATTTCCGTCAAAAAATGTTGCCGTCGGCAACGTTCTTAGAACTTAGTTTAGTAAGACCTCAATATTTCCCTTTGATCGCTTGCTTTGAAATCTGGCATGCTTGTTTGGAGTGACCTCAAGATGGGAGCTATTTCTTCCATTTCCATCAAAAAATGTTGCTGCTGGCGTTTGAACTTAGTTTAGTCAGGCATCAATATATTCCTTTGGCATGCCCTACAGGACTCATTTATGATCAGATTGGTTTGAAACTTTGTGTGCTTGTTTGGGGTTACCTCTAGATGGGAGCTGTCAATTTTCTTTGATTTCTGTCAAAAAATGTTGCCACTGCCAATGACCTTCAATGAACTTAGTGCAGTTATGCATCAATATTTCGTTTTTGGCACACCCTGCAGTGCACTGTTTTGACCAGATCACTTTGAAACTTTGTATGCTTGTTGGGGGGTGAGCCCTAGATGGGAGCTATCGATTTTCTTCCATTTCCGTCCCCAAATGTTGCATAGAACTTAGTTTAGTCCAGGGTTTCCACTAGGGGAAAGGGAATGAGGCGGTTAGCGTGACGACCGATGATCATCGGTACCATGTGCCGACCATGGTTCCGCCAGTGATAGGAAAATTTTGAATTCCAGAATCCCCAAACTCCTATTTCCTTGCATCTGAGAGGATATTTTCACTGAGATATATCTGTCTGATTTTACACATTGACAGCCATAATTTCCGATGAATAAGACATAAATAAGAGAAAATGGTTGCTCAACCGAAAAATAATTTGTAGTATACGTGACTTTCTATTTACTCAGGACATTTCGTCCCAGTAAAACTGTCAAGCCTTGGCATTTTCATTGGGACTAAACATCCAGGGCGAATAGAAAGTGTGAGTAGGAAGGGAAGATTCGCCCATAATGCAATTCAATTTTAAATTAGGGGCGAAACGATGCTTGTGAGCTATTTTAGCAGACACAAGCACTGCACAAAAATCTCATTGCACATACATGGTACAAATTTTGACGTTTGAAAATGAATACTAAAGTAGACTTGGGTTCGGTAAATCTCTACTTCAGAAAAACATCGCGGGTAAAATAGCTAGGATCTTACCAATTTTTCCCGACAAACACACCGAATTTAAATCTGTGCAGAATTTCTGAACTCCTGATTCTTGCGGCCAAGTCGAAAAAAGACAGAGGCTCGTCTTCTTCTGTGTTCTCTGATTCCAGTTGGTTAATCCCAGTCACATGAGGCCTCAGAGTGGTACACTGGAATTTGTCTTCACAGCTGGAACAGGTTCTGGAGAGTTCTGGAAGTCTTTCCTGATTCACAGACTGTCTCTGATGAAGTCATGCGAGTGGGATTATATAGCAATTCTACAACAATACTCGATATTACTACTGTTTGATGTCTTCGATGTGGAAAAACCGCTTTGAAATCAATTACTCTCCAGGTGCTGCTGCAGAATGGTGAAACGGACATGCGTATTGTTTTCAATGAAATATGTGTACGGAAATCGGCAAAAGTATTCTCGGGGGACGGGCAGATCATGGCGAATTTCAAAAATTCTGTTATGTCGGGAAGGTGACCTGGCGGGGGAATGCGGCCCTTTGACGGATGCTGTGCCGGTATAGCGAAACCCTGGTTTAGTCAAACCTCAATATTTCCCTTTGTCACACCCTACAGGGCACATTTATGATCGAATTGTTTTGTAACCTGGCATGCTCCTTTGGGTGACCTCTACATGGGAGCTATTGATTTTCTTCCGTTTTGAGTAAAAAAATGTTGCCACTGGCAACGACCTTTGAACTTAGTTTAGCCAGGGATCAACAAATTCCTTTGGCACGCCCTACAGGGCACATTTATGATCAGTATGGTTTGAAACTTGGTATGTTTGTTTGGGGTTACCTCTAGATGGGAGCTATCGATTTTCTTCCATTTCCGTCAAAAATAGTTGCCATTGGCAACAACTTCTGATGAACTTAGTAAAAACTTGGTGCAGTTAAGCATCAATATTTCCCTTTGACACACCCTGCAGGGCACATTTATGATTGGATCGCTTTCAAACTTGGTGTGCTTGTGTGGAGTGACATCTGTATGGGAACTGTCGATTTTCTTCCATTTCTGTCAAAAAATGTTGCCGCTGACCTTTGAACTTAGTTTAGTCAGGCCTAAATATTTCCCTTTAACACCCTTCAGGGTACATTTATGATCGGATCACTTTGAAACTTGGTATGTGTATTTGGGGTGACCTCTAGATATGAGCTATTGCTTTTTTTCATTTCCATAAAAAATTATTGTCGTTATCACCAGCCTTTGAACTTACTGCATTTGTGCATCAACTTATCCCTTTTGCACTCTCTGCAGGGTATATTTATGAATTTCCATAAAAAAAGACAAAAAAAACATTTCCACAAGCAATGACCTTCTACTTAGTGCATTTGTGCATTAACATCTTCCTTTGGCAAGCCTCAGAGGGCACATTCATTATCAGGTTGTTTTGAAACTTTGTTTGCTTATTCTGGGTGATAAAGATAGGAGCTATTGATTTTCCTTTCATTTCCATCAAAAACTCTTGCTGTTAGCAACAACCTTTGAATTTATTGCATTTGTGCAACAGCATTCTTCTTTGACATGGCCTACAGGCCACATTTATCATAGGATTGTTTTTGAACTTGGTGTGCTCATTAGGCAAGACCATTCGATAAGAGCTATTGATTAGCATTCATTTCTGTGAAAAAAAGTTGCCATTTACAATAACCTCTGAACATACTGCATTTGTGTATCAGCATTCTTCCTTTAGCCAGTCTTACAGTTTACATTTAAAAATGCATGGATTACTCTGACATTGCGCACACACAATGCTGTTACGTTGAAATTTCATCAAATAACATTGGTACCAATGATCTTCAATTTTGCCATTTCATTTATAATTTACCTTGTTCAAGTTTGTCAAGTTGAGCTACAGTGTCATTGACACTTTCATTTCAGAAATCATAGGTTAAAATGGAAGAATTTGGTGTCCTTCACAAGTAACAATTGTAGTGTTATGATGGGGAAGAATAATTCTGTAATCTCCAGAATCAGAGAAGTACAACCTGCAGTATTTGATATGGGATGTATTTGTCATCTGGCAAATCTGTTTGCAGTGAAAGCCATGAGAGAAATACCAATGCCTGTTGAAAAGTTGCTTAGTGATGTTTATCTGCATTTCAGTAAAAAGGTGTGTATCTTTAATAATCTGCTACTTCAAAATTTATTAAGCCATGTGTGGGTTGAGTTTGTCAGAAATTTGAACTTTTCATTATTAACTGTTTATCTGCATTTTAGTAAAAGGTGGGTATCTTTAATTATTTGCTACTTCAAAATTTATTAAACCATTTGTGGGTTGAGGTTGTTAGAAATTTGAACTTTTCATTGTTAACTGGTTGACATCAGAATCCAAGGTAAATTTTCAACAGTCATGATTTTAATATTTCAGTGGTGATTTGTTTCTTTTACACTGCCATTCAGGTATATAATTTAAAAAGTTTTCATTTTTCTTTTAGTTCAAAGAGAAAGGAAGAATATAAAGAATTCTTAGAATTTACTGAAACTGAGGCTATGAAAATTTTAAAGCAGGCAAGTACAAGATGGTTGAGTTTAGAAAGATGTATAAGAAGACTGTTACAACACTGGCCAGCTTTGCAGGCATATTTTAACAGTCAAGAAGGTGTGGAGACAACTGGTCGAGTGAAAAATATTGCTGACAGATTAAACAGTGAAGAAATGAAGTTATACTTCTTGTTTCTGGAGTTCATCTTGGGGCCACTGAATGAATTCAACACAACTTTCCAGGTAATTTATTTTCGTGAAGTCTTCTTGTTGATGGGGATGGGAGTAAAACAGCACACTTTTTAAACCTTCTTGTTTTGTTGGGGTTTAGTTTAAACAATATTTGTTCAAGAATTTTTATTTCTGCTCATTACACTATAAATTCTGAAAGAAGAAACAACACAAAATACAATAGAACACAAAATAACAAAGATATAGATATAGATTGCTGTTCAGGGTTTGGATGAACACACATTTCAGATAATACAATAATTTTAATACATTCTATTCCAGGTGATCTTTTGATTGTTATACCTGAAATAAATTTAATTCTTTTCTTTTTTCAGTCTGATGAAACCATCCTGGGTTTGATGGTACCAGAAATGACAAGGCTCTTGAGAAAATTCCTTGGAAAGTTTGTTAAGTCCAAAATTATTAGGGAGGCCAAAGACATCACAGAAGTAAATTTCACAGACCAAGATAACCACCTGTCCGATGATTATTTTGCTGTTGGAATGGCTGCAAGGAAATTTATAAATGAAGAGGAGGTACCTGTTTCATCATTGAAGAGATTCTATAGGTAATTATTTTTTCCTCAGTCAAGAAATAATAATTATCAACACCTTTCTGAATAAAAATATAAATTATACAATTTTCAAACTTTTCAAATTTAATAATTTGAATTTCTTTATTTTGCAGAAGTATCAGAAATGTTTACTTTTCAAATTTAATAATCTTGTATTTCTTTATTTTTCAGAAGTATCAGAAATTTTTCATTGCCATTGTGCAAAAAATGTTTAAGAATTTTTCTTTCAAAGAAAGTCTGCTGCATGATTTCATGTTCCTGAACCCAAAACAAGAAATCAGAGAGCAAATGGACATCAATTCAGGTGTGTGTGGGAATCTTGTTATATTTTCTAAAATCTTAATTTTGATTGTTGTTATAACTGAAATAAAAGTACATAACTAACGATGTATAGTGGATGATATGTATAGCACAAGGATGAAAACAGGAGTAAATCTAACTCAATTTTATTTATTTTTCAGTCATTAAAATTGCACAGAGGTTCCAGTTGGGTGGAAAATCTCGACAAGTTACAAGAAGAAGTTGATGACTTTTCAACCATCCCAGGTCACACTTTACCACGGTATGATCAAGAAAAAGACAGAGCAGATGAATGGTGGGATATGGTTCTAAAATTGAAAACAGGAATTGGAAAAGACAGATTTATACATCTAGGACATGTTGTGAAAGCCATGCTGACTATACCAAACAGTAATGCTGACAGTGAGAGGGTATTTTCTATGGTGAGGAAGACCCAGACCTGCTTCAGGTCTGAATTAAAAAATGAAATACTTTGTGCCAAAGATGAACTCCAGTGAAGAATGTTTTAATTCTCAGGTATCTAAGGAATTATATAGTCTGGCAAAAACTTCAACCTGGAATTATGTGAAAGAACACTCTTAAAAATTATGTAAATATAACCTTATCTATGTAATATATGTATATATACAAAATTATTTATTATATGAAAAATACTTCATTATTTATAACAGTGTAACCCTGTTAATTGAATAGTAACTGAACATTTATTCCATTATATCTTGTTTAACAAAGCTCACAGAGCTCTGTTAAATGAGATATAATAGACTAAATGCTTATATTAAATGTACTGAGGCCAAATAATGAGAATTTGGTAATTATTTTTTTGGGGACATATTATTATATCACATGATTTTTCACTCATTTGAAAGGAGTTCACTCTCCAACCCATATGCAACTAACAGGATAAATTAGAATTGAAGGTATGATCTATAAGTGGATGGATTTGTGTTTTGAAAATTATTTCAATTAAATGTGTTATTGGATTAAGAGATATTCAAATATGTGGGCAACACTGTATAACTCATTTACTACTTAATAAATTGTTGTTCTCTGAACAAAAGTCTTGTTATAATATTCACACGCAAAAATCTCCCTGATTGTAATTTTCAAAACTTAACATGTCTGGTTAACAGGTATTTTGGTTTCATGAAATCTATAAAAAAAAGTCAAGCAATAGAAAAATGGGAGAATAACAAATTTGTCAGAAATAGGTGTCTTATAAATGAAGGAAATTACAAAATTGAGAGATGCGATACTGTGTTTAATATTCAGGCTCTGTTGGAAACTGGAAACCAATAATTAGGCACAAATACATAATATATTTCATAACCAGCTAAATAAATACTCATTTCTTATCAGTCTACCTTACAATTGTTTACTACAGGCTTGCACTACAGTGGAAGACCCTAACTCAGATAAAATACTCTCTATTTTAATCTTTCCCAAGAGATTTGGGAAAGAAAAGTGGTGTAAAAACACCACGAAAAAATCAGCCAAAACTGGGTCGTGCCATCGGCACACACCTAGTAGGGACACTCTTCTCTTAGTACAATTCCACGACTTCCGTCAACCAGTGCGCAAGCAGTCATCAAACCATTCTTTTTTTTGTCCGCGCACGTGGAGGACATGTCACCATTTTGCTCTACGAAACAGTGATAATTCAACTTGTCGATAATGGTTTTCCTGTGACTGGAATTATGGATCTGACAATCATATAATAACAGGACTGTGTTTTATATATTCTCATTAATATGTTCAATCACATTCTCATTGCATTTTATTTACATATTCTGTTTTCATGAATGTTTTTTCGACATCGTGTCAACGTGGTTCGGCAATAAATTTTTTCGGTTGATAAAAATTTATTTTTATTGGAGTTAGGTGTCAATGAGGGACTGTATGGACAGGATTTTTTCACTCTGTTGAGAGCTGAATTTCTGTTTTTTAGGTCCCAGTTGGCCGTCTGGGTTCTGTTGTGTACCCACCGGTTATTTTTTTTGCCAACTTCTCTCGTAGTTGGGGGTGTTCTTCCACTTTATGTATCTGTTGAGTTCACCTTTTTCTTCTACTGCTCTCACCTCTGTTATTTCCAGTTCGGTTCCTTTAGGGCAATTTATTTTGTCCTCGCTTTTGGTTCGTTCTCGTGGCTGTTCCTCCCGCACCCACTGTCGTTTCGGGGCCTCCCAACTCGACCACATCTGGTGTGAGTTATACCCCTTCCATGGGGAACGCTGTCGTTTTGGGGCCTCCCGACACGACCATGTCTGGTGAGAGTTACACCCCCCCCCCCTCTGTGGGGGATATGCAGCTCCTCCCACACACACGGGGAGGGGGGGTATGGGTGGGGAACGCTGTCGTTTCGGGGCCTCCCGACTCGACCACGTCTGGTGAGAGTTATTCCCCATCTATGGGGGATGTGCATTTTTTTTTTACCGTGGTGGATACTGCAGGAGCTGTTGGATTTCTGGTGAAGAGATGCCTGGTTCCAGGACTGTGCGCCCTCTTCAGTCGACATCTGAGGCTGTCACTAGGATTGTGACTCCTCCTTTGGAGGCCGAGCTATGTGGCTCTCTCCCCTTTTCTGCCAGTTTCAACAGCTCTCGTATCTGCTGCTACTGCTGTTCTGTCTACAACATCATCGGGCACCGTTTTAGCTGGCCTCGGCTTCTCTCTGCAGGGGTCTGCAGTGATGTCTGTAGTGTGGTTGTGGGGTATCGGCCTCAGCCTTCCCTGTCTTCAACTCGGCGAAGTTGGAAGTGGCTGCAGATTGAACCCCCTGCTGTGTCCTCTTAGCCGTTGAGCACAGCAGTTTTATCCCTGCAGGGGCGGGCAGAGGTGTCTGGTATGTTGACGTTGGGTATCGGCCTCAGCCTTCCCTGACTTCAACTCGGCAAAGTCGGAAGTGGCTGCTGACCGAACCCCCTGTTGTGTCCTCTCGGTCATTGGGCACAGCAGTTTTCTCCCTGCAGGGGCCTCCAGCGGTGTCTGGTAGTGTAGACGTGGGGTATCGGCCTCAGCCTTCCCCGACTTCAACTCGGCAAAGTTGGAAGTGGCTGCCGACCGAACCCCCATGCTGTGTCCTCTCAGCCGTTGAGCACAGCAGTTTTACCCCTGCAGGGACCTGCAGGGAGGTCTGGTATAGACGTGGGGTATTGGCCTTCAATACTGACTTCAACTTGGCGAAGTTGGAAGGGGCTGCTGGCCAAACCCTCTACTGTGGTCTCTCAGCCGTCGAGTACCTCAGTTTTTCTCATTGGATTCGGATGTTCATGGTTCACGTTTCCGTCCATGCACTCTGGTCCCATGGCCAGTTTTGTTTGACCAATGCTTTTTGTGCAGCCTAGACCTTCTGTCCCGCAGAGGTCAGCGGCGACTCTCCTGAGTTTCCGCTCTGTTGATCCTCGGGGTAGGTGATACCCCACTACACATCTGCCTTCAGATGTTTTTGGCTGCAGCCCACCGCCCCGCGTCAGGTGTATTTGAAGCTCGTGACCCTTCGCTGGTAAATGGGTCAGGAGTGAAGCCACTTTGTCGGTTCGTTCCCACGACGTTCCGTTCCGACAGTCAGTGAGCTTAGGGAGGCCCTCTCCTTGCTCACTTCAGTTCTATCCAAGAGCCTTTTCTGTTGCTTCCAGCGAGGCTATGAGTGGATTCCGGGTCCCCCTTGTGGCGCCGCCTCCCGGGATTGGAAACAGGTCGCTTTCTGATCCCCTGGTGTGCACACACCATGGGAGGCATCGGCTGGTTTGCCCATGATGGGCTATGTGTCTTCAGACTCATGGGATGAGTCTGACATTCCTGACGTCGAGAGCCAACAGTCTTCTGACTTGGGGGCAACTCTTGACTTTGTGTTTGGGTTCCTTCCAGGTCTCAAACCATTAAACGAGCTGACAGTGTCAGCCTGGCTGCAATCATCGGTCGCACGCCTACAGCCTGTAGAGCAACATGCTTCTGGGTGCCTTTGACTGTGCCTGTCGGTACAGGTGTCGAAGCATTTTCAGCTTTGGACTCTAAGCTGAGTTCCAAGGCTATGAAGACGTCGTTCTTCATCAAGGTTGACACTTTTTGCCTCTGGTGTGTTATCGTTCCAACGATTTCGCCAATACGTCAGTCTGAAAGACTGTGACGGTCTTGGATCGGGACTCCATCTCCTCAACCATATGGAGACTCTGGAGTCCAGGTTGGGCTTATCGAGAGGGCTGCTGGAATGCGTTCTCTCTTCGATCACGTCGTCTCTGCTTTGCTGCTTATCTGCTCCCAGATGAGTTTGACGACAAACAGGTTTTTGTTTTGTGTAGGCATCGGCAGTAGTCACCTCGATTTCATCCCAGGTTGAAGCACTCCACTCAGTTGAGAGTGCCTCTTTCCACATGAGTCCATTTCAACGTTATAAGTTGGGAACTATAGACCACGGAGATAGGCGATCTCCTGTCAATTGTCTACGGGGACAATCGAGGTCATCAAAAACTTTCTTTCAGTGGGATTTTGTTTCCCGCATATTCTTGGTGCCGAAGAAGGACGGCCGACTCAGATAGGTTATCGATCTGAGTATTCTGACGCAGTCTATCATTGCTCCTCAGTTCAGCATGGAGGCTTTCAGATCAGTTCGCCGCTCAATTCCCCAGGATGTTTTCCAGTTCAAGGCCATTCCCTTTGGCCTCGGCTTGGATCCTTGGGCCTTCACCTGTCTGATGTCGCATGTGTTAGTCTTACATTGCACACAGTTCAAGGTGTCTTCTTCGGCTTGTCTAGTTGATATCCTCCAGAGGCAATAGAATGCTGCTTTTCTGGAGTCTGATGTCGTCACACTGTTGTGCCTACTCACGTCACTAGGGTTCAGAGTCAGCGGAGAGAAGTCGGACCTGGTCCCTTCTCCGTCTTGTCATCTGGGATGATCTTCATCATCTCGGAGTCTTCCCCGACTGCTTGGTCTCTGTGTTTCGGTGACAGATCTCATTCCTCTAGGTCAACTGCATGTCTGGCCTCTCCAACACTTTTTGCTCAGTCGTTGGAGGCCAAATGTCGATCATCTGGTTCTGGTGCTTCTGTTACCGGAGTCTCTTCCTTGTCACCTTCTCCCCTGACAGATGTTCACTGGATTATGCAGGGAGTTCCGTTGGACTTCCACACGTCCGATCGTTTTCTGATGGTAGCCAGCTATCTCAGATGGGGTGTGACGTTGGATCCTCTAGGTCTTTTCCTTCACAGGTCATGGGACCAGGATCTAGCAGCTCTTCATGTTAACCAGAAGCAGTTTCTTGCTCTTCTGTGTTTCCGACAGTGGATCCCCTGCTTTTCGGAGTGTCGGGTCCTTCTGTGGTCTGACAATTTCTACGGTGGTTGTTTACATTCGGAACCAGGGCGGAACGCACTATGTTCCCATGTACGATTTGGTTCGGGATCTTCTACTACTTGCTCAGGATGTCAACGTCGAAGTGGTGGTTCGTCACATTCCCGGTCGTCTGAACATCCTAGTCAACCCCCTGTCCCGACGGGGCAGGTTCTTTTCCACCGAGTGGATGCTCCACATGGCGGTGTTCCAGTCTCTTTGCGATCTCTGGGGTATTCCCCACATCGATCTCTTTGTGACTCATTGGAACCATCAGGTGGACACTTTTGTGTCCCCGTGTCCAGATGCTCTGGCTTTCGCCGCAGATGCTCTGGCGCTCCTTTGGGACGGTCTTGTCGGCTATGCCTTCCTGCCAGTTCCGATTCTGCCTCAGGTTCTAGCCCAGTAAAGAACCTGCAGTTGTCGAATCCTTTTGATCACACCCCTGTCTCCTCGGTGGGTGTGGATCAATCTGCTCTGCTCTCTGTTAGCGGCGGTCCCGGCATGTCTCCCTCTTCATCGCGACTTTCTTTGCCAAAGTCGCCCGAGGAGGTTTCCAGTTGACCCAACTTCATTGTGCCTTCGCGCATGTCTTTTATCGGGTCCTGTCTCCTCCGTAGTGGTTTTTAGAGATGAGCAGTGGAGTTGCTTTTCTTCTTCAAGGAGGCACTCACTTCACTGGTTTAGCCTCTGTGGCTCAGTAGAAGGTTCCTTTGTCTTTGGTGTGCAGTCACTCTGTTGCTTCTGTCACTCCTTCGATCACACCATTTGCAGAGTTTCTGGTATATGTTTGTTTCTGGGGGTCTCCAGCAATGGGTACAAGTCCATGTTTCGGAGACCTTTTTCATATGTGGTACTCATCCTTGTCTCTCCAAGCTTGTTCAGCTCTTTTCCTTGAAAAGGCCTAGGACTTTGCAGTTTACTCCAAGATGGACACTTTCTTGGGTGCTGCTCTGCCTGGGGGGGGGGGGGGGGAGGGGCATTCGCGCCTTTATCCCAGATGAATATGCGTTTTCTCACATGCCAGATCTCTCCTGAATCCATTTCTCGATGGATTTGTCTTGCTATTCGTGCGGCTTCCGCTCGTCTAGCTACTGGCGATTGTATTACCAATCATTTTTTCTGCCTCGAGGTGCGTGCATTGTCTTCCTGTCAGGACTTATACTAACTCCGTCATGTTGTCAGATGTTATGCTGGCAGCCTACTGGAGAAATGCTACCTTCTCCATTTATCTGCGACAGTTCCAGGAGCAGACAGAGGACCGTTGTCCTACGGGCCCTCTTTCTTTGGCTCAGGCTGTTGTTTATCCCAGCCATTCAGCTTCTTATAGGGTCAGTTCCCGCTCCGTGCTGTTACTGCCCTTTTCTGTCTGTGCGTCACACATCACCATATGCTTCATCTTTCATTGTCTTTTACTAATGTTTGTGATGCTATGGTTTGATAGGACTAGGGATCTCTTCCTCTGTCCATGGTTCAAGTGCAATTGCGTTATGTGTGGGTTGGTTATGTGATTCCCTCCATCCTTTTGTCTACTCAGCCTGTAGTAAACAATTGTAAGGTAGGTTGATAAGAAATATAAATTTTATAGTAAATTTTCTTTCTTATTTTACCTACCACAATTGTTTACATGGAGGCCCTCCCGTCTTCTTATTCGGGTAAGAATCCTTCCTCCCCACTGATCACATAACTCCTATGTTGGCGGACTCAAAAGAATGGTGTGATGACTGCTTGCTCACTGGTTAACGGAAGTCGTGGAATTGTACTAAGAGAAGAGCATCCCCTACTGGGTGTGCGCCGATGGTGCTTGACCCAGTTTTGGCTGATTTTTTCGTGGTGTTTTTACACCACTTTTCTTTCCCAAATCTCTTAGGAAAGATTAAAATAGAGAGTATTTTATCCGTGTTAGGGTCTTCCACTGTAGTGCAAGCCTGTAGTAAACAATTGCGGTAGGTATAATAAGAAAGGAAATTTGCTATAAAATTTATATTTCATGTTCATTATTATTATTTTATTACAATTCATTGGAGAGTGCATATTTGTGAACTCCAATAAGGTTTGAAAAAATAATGTCTCAATATATGAATAATTACTAATACCAGACATGTTAACCTCCCAAAATTTTTTTCAGGGAGATTGAAGAAAATTTTCAGGGAGATGACATGATTTTCAGGGAGATTTTTTTTTGCGCGTAGAAACCATGTGTGGATCGATCAATTTTAAATATAAATTAATACCAAATACCCCCTCCCCCCCACACACACACATAACAGGAAACAGCCCAACAACAATACATCAAAGGAACATACGTCAACGTTCTACTAACTGGTGGTGAGTGATCCAGACCTGTTAACCTCTGGAGGTGACTGTCCATGAGATTTTGATGAGCTCCCAGTGAGACTCGGATGCTTGTCAGTGAGATTTTTGCACGTGGGCAGCACATCAATAATTTCCATGTTAACCCCCCCCCCCCCCCCCTCACACACACATACATTAAACATTCCACCCTAATGTGTTTTATTTGAACAATTTGTCCTTTCAAAATCCAAACCTTAGAAATAGAGAGAAAAGCAGAAATCAGAAATATGGATGTGGTCATGTGCCAATATCTGAGCTTGTTAAAATGACATCCAATATTTCAATGGTTTTATGTACAAAATGTTTGGAGATATTTTCGACCTTTTCAGCACTATATCAGTTATGGTGCTGTGTTGAAAGTTTTGGATCCATTTGGGTAATTATGGGTACTTGCGGTAACCTGCGAGGATCTGTGGTGTTTAGGCACACCCCAGAGCCCGGTTGTTGTGGTAATTCGATCTTCCAAAGCCCAGCGCCCCACCTAACCACACCGGTTACTCACTGGAAGTAGTTGGTCATTTACGAAGGGGATTTGGAATGGGGTGATCATTTTTCAGTGAAACGTGAAAATTATGCCACAGCCAGCTCAGGACGAAACATCTCGGGGATATTTTGTTGTCCATTTATCACTACGAATGAAAAAACGTGCAAGTGCCGTAAATTACCAACTTTTTAGAGATTTTTTTCACCAAAAACATAATTTTTTTCACAGCCTGCTTTATAAAATTGCGAATCGGAAATTTTTCCCAATATATTGAAAATTACAGCAACTCATATGTTTGAGCCGTTTGTCTCCAAAATTGGCTATAATTATCTGAAAGTGAAATCCAAAATGCACAATAAATTTGTGCGTATTTTTGCACATTTTTCGATTGGACAAGAGTTTATACGTATGGAATTTATTTTTCGATTTGACTGCTACCAGTATACAAGCAAAGGTGTGCCTTTAATATATAATCAATTTCAGCAATTATCCTGCATCTCAAATTCATTTAATCCGCCTGTCAAACGTGTTGCAATAATCACAACACGGCCATTGACAGAAATGAGAATTGGTCATCAGTTCTTACGTAAGTAGTGACGTTTCACACAAACTTAATGACCTTGCCATTGAGAGTAGAGCACATGCTTTTGTATTTGTGAACAAAAGCTGGTGGATTCAGTTTTTGTCTGGTATGTCGACTTTCTGGGAGATTTTTGGTCCAAATTGACTCCCGGGCGGGAGGGCGGGAGGGGATAGCTAATTCCGGGAGAATCCCGGGCATTCCAGGAGAGTTAACATGTCTGCTAATACTGAAAATTAAAATTGTGTAACAAACTCGACAGAAAGATGTAATTTTCTTTAAATTGTTGATTATTTATTATGGACATGTATCATTTTGGGAAAGACTGATTTGGCTACAATTTAAAGAAAAGAGCACCTTACCTTGCAAATTGCATCTAGATTTGAGGTAGTCTCACTAATCTAGGTAGAGTGTTACAATTTACAAATTGTAGCACTCTACGGTGAAGATTGTTTTGTCACTTCTTGAACGTTGGACTTCATATTTATAAGTGAATAATACCCTACTTCCATAAGAAATCATCATTTCCAGAAAAAGTGATTAATTTCCTTTACAAAACAAACTTGCTAGAAACTAGCAGAAGCAAAACTTATCGACCTTGATTCTTTGCTTCGAGATGCAAACAAGATTCAAGGCTATTTTTAGGCTTCTGCAATTACATGGCCTTCAAACTGTTATTTGAGTAATTGTCACAAACATATATTTCCAACAGTCTACTTTATTACTCCAGCTATCTTGGTTTCAACATGTGGCAATAGAGTATATTTTAAGCATTACACTGATTGTTTGCAGGAACTATTTTCTGCCAGATGCTACAAGATTTTGTTTCCTATGCTGAGTCTGCATATTTGCAAATATTAAAAAAAATTTCTTCTTCAGACCACAGATCAGAATCTTCTTATATTTGGGACGTGAGCTGAGCAAAGGGACCTTCAGGGTCAAAAAATCAAATTTGAGTTAATTTCACATCTTTAATCTCCAGAAAACAACCTTTTCAACAAAGTTTACTTCAGGATCATCTGACAGTTAGAAAAGGGGTAAAAAGTTGGGTGTGAAAGAGCTCAATAAGTTAAATTGACCGTTTGACGTTTTAACGTAGACTAGAACTCAAAGTTCTCTTGCCCCACTTCAAAATTTTCTCAATGAGGGAATTCTCGTGGGTAACTTGATTGTACACATTGGGCGAACTATCATCTCCTTCGTCTGTTCTCTTCAAAAGAAATTTAAGGTCACCAATTTTTCATTCACCCCCATTACTAGAGCTTCGCGATTTCTGCTCAGTTAACATTTGCTAATTCTTCCAGAACTAGGATCTACCCCAAAACGATAAAAATGGCTTTCTTTGACTTTAGCAAATTGCAGCTGCATATCTGGTAATACGTTTATATATTGCAATGCACTATCCGAGAGCTTTCCAGCAGTGCATTATACATCAAAACAAATTTCATGAAATAATATGGAGTCTTAAATATTAGTCATCTCCATATTTTGCACTAACACAGCTAAACATATCAGTCTGCCTCTGCCTTCTATTCAGTAAACTTCCAAAATGGAATTGCTGGAAAGGTTACAGGAAAAAGTTTAGGTTACTTCTTTAGGTAGCGTTAATTCCTATTTGTTTATGCCTGTGAACACATACCAATACTAATTATTAGACCGCTAGATGGTGTTTTGGAGAAAAAGAGCCAGTGGAATTAGTGAGGAATAGTGTGTGTGTGTGTGGGGGAGGGGGGGGGGGGGGTGGGGGGGGGTGAGGAATATCAGCAAACTGATCAATTTCATTCTCTCTTGAAACCAAATATTTGTAGATTCATCCAATGGCCCGCGGAGGTCTCCTTTGAATGGAACCTCATTTTCAGAAGTTTCAATCTTTACCAGAGGAGGCTATCAAATACATTTTACAGACTTTAGATCTAATCAGATAAATAATTGATTATGGTGTATTAAATTGGTGAGAATACGAATGATAGTGAAACGTTCATATCCACCTGAGGCCTATCTGGTGTACTACAAATCTTCAAGGGCCAGAACTTGGGACACCAGAGTTGAAAACTCGACTACAATGCTTATACATTGGATGGCAGAATGACCAGAATACGCTATAAATATTAAATACATACTTGCTCTCTAATGTAATATGCATCTGCAACAGAACGAATAGAACAGTGGCGTATCCATGGGAGAGGCATGCCTGCCCCCTAAAAAATATCTGCGCTTCTCCCCCTAAAAACCTCAATTCTATGATCAGCATGATACGTCAGCTAAGAAAATTGCAGATGACATACCAAGATTGAGGAAAATTTATGTTCTTCAAGCCTAAAAATGTGTTCTGACAGCATCATTTCGGGCTAATTTTTAAAAATCTCCCCGGGGGAGGCCCAGATCACCCCAGAGATTTTTTTTTTTTTTTTATAAATACCCCCTCCACGTTCACATAAGTACACCACATCCATATCTTTCCCCAACTCAAAATACATAATCTTTGAGATATATGCTGCCTAAATATACTTACCATCCCCCCACCCCCACACCTTAAAAAAGATGCCTATGGACTTTTTATGCCTTATATAGATAACTGGCTATGCTCATGGTGAAGAATTCAACATTTTGTAGGAATTTATTCCTAATCAAGCCAGTGTAATAATTGGTTATGCCCCATAAGTTTGAAGGAAAATAAAAGAAATGAAAATTTGAAGCTGAATGTAGAGTTTGTTTGGGGGTCTGCTTTCTTGTGTATTGGCTAAAGTTGAGCAATAGATTTTTTAATAATATAGAATAGGCGCACAATAGTTTGAACATGATTGCAGTACTGATGAAATATGATGTAGGAAAACCACTCAACACCCCCCACCCCACCCATTATCTTTTTCATTGATAGTAGGTCTAATGCTAACTTGAGACATTATTGTGCAGAAAACATCAGAAATTTTAAATAAAAGATGCCAGAGGGTAGAAGCATGTAATATTAATCAGAATAATGCTGAGACAGATACAACTTTTTGAGGTTAGGTTTGAGTTTGAGTTTGAGGTCCTCCAAATTATTCTAGCTCAAAGAACCCACCAACCATTAGAATTCCATATACAATGAAAAACTGATTTATCACTTTGAGTTTCCAGTGACACTCTTAATTCTAGAGTCTAGAAGTGTACTGCTTATCAGTAGGCCTACCATCCCAGTTCTATTTTTGGTTGAAATCACTTTGTGAAAATATCAAGTAAAGTATTTCTGGAAACAAACATGTTTTGAAGTTTTGAAGAATCGTATGTTATCTTTACTTTTTAAGCCCCCCCCCCCCCCCCCCCCCCCAAAAAAAAAAAAAAAAATTTGAGAAAAAATAGCCTTGAGTGAAGTCGTTCAAATAACTGTAGTCAGTATGAGATACTCTGAGTTACTGTCGTTTTTAGTAAGTTTACAGTATTTGGCCATCTTCTATATTCTTGTGAAGGTGCTTTGTAATTTTACACTAATTTATAGAGAAATCGAATAGAACTCATTTTATTGACATCATCGACTTATCACCGAGTTCCTAATCATCAATGATTGTAAAAAAAAACGTGTTTTAAAAAAAATGCAGGAAAATATTTTTAGCCATGTATAGGCCAACAGCAGAGACCTCAGCCCTGAGCTGGCTCTGAATAAATTATCTGCAGAAGCAAACACTGTTTATTGTATTTGTAAAGGTTTGAAAGTTATTTTCACTTTGTAATTTTAGACTCCACCCCACCCCGACTTGTCTTACATCTAAAAGCTAGGGGTGAAGGCCTACAATGTCATGTTCAACTCAGCATTTATAAATAATCGATCAAAAGCACCGGTATAGTCTATAGTATAGACCTAAAACTAGAACTAGTCAAATTACTGGACTTAGAAGATGCGTACTTGTATCATGGCTTCACAAGTTGCAGAGGTCAAAGCGTTTTCAGATTGACTCAAGAGTCCTGTAAAGGATTTTGGCTGCCTGCATAGGCAGAGAGTTGCAAATTTTAAATGCCGTTGGTATTAATATTAGAAAATGAATTGGCAGAGTATACAGTTTGATACTCGACAGTGTAGTGTAGTCTACTGCAGATCTTAACAAAAATATAGAAGATTTAATTTCATCGTTTAAATTTAACAAAAACCAACGCTCTAATGTTAACGAACATCTGACTTGATGTTGACGGATATACAAAATCACCGAATATCCATTCCTGATTATCGAAAAGCCTTACATAATTTATTGAATTCACGGGTCTGCAGAGGTGAAAAGGAAACAAAGAGGTTTTCAAAAGATACGTTTATTGCAACTTTCATTTCGATGTCACGCAATGACGTTCATGCAAACAATTCAGTGTGTAAAACATCATAAACAAATGCAAGGCAGTGGCACGGAAAAAAACATGTTTCTCGTCAACTGACAGAGTTTCAAAAAATCATTTGCGAAGCCATAAAATTACATTATTCACGTCATTATATTTTTAGAGTATGTCGATTTCACCCCAAAATGTTGTGCGCATCACAGTTTATGACTTTAATTTCACCGTTTTAACGGGGAACAGATAAAGACCAAAAGCAAACAACCCAAAAATTTGAAATGCCTAAAGATGTTTTGCTACACAGTAAACAACAGTTATTGAATGTCAAGAACCATTGGTGTACGGCCACTTCGACGATTTCACTTACAAACAATAGAGCAATCCATGAGAATGTTGGGGTTTTTTTTTATACGTGTGATTCTTTCTTTAATGTAAAACTTCAGGTTCGTTATAGTAGGCAGTGATAGTTATCTTTTAAATTACTGTAAATCAAGAGTTGCTGATGTGAAGTGAAAACAGAACGGAAAAAACGCAAGTGTTTGTACAAAAAAATTTTGATCACGCCCATAATTTTTACGTCGTTCGTTTTTGACATTTTTTTCTTCAATTTCATTGGGTTTCCTGTAAGGTCCCTTTTCTCAGAACATGGCCCATTTTTGCAGACAGCATCCATAGGGGGGTCAGATACAAGTGTGTTCAATTTAAGCCCCACAGTTCGTATTTGTGCTCAATACAGGAGCCCAAATCTTAACTTAGGGCAATATGGGAAATAAGCTTGAAAAATCTTCTTCTTCAGAACCATTGGTTAGAATGTTTTTAATATTGGGTAAGCATCATTGTTACAAGGGTCAGATTCAAGTTTGTTCGAAGCAAGTCTCTCAGTTAATATTTGGGCTTCCTATGGGGGGCCCGAATTTTGGCTTAGTGCAATATGAGGAAATTTCTTTACAAATCTTCTTCTTCAGATCCACCAGTCAGAATCCTTTCATATTTGGTATTCAGCATCTCTAGGCAGGTCAGATTAATGTTTGTTCAAATAGAGTCCCTGGGTTTATATTTGGGCTTCCTATGGGAGCCCGAATTTTAACTTATTGCAATATGAGGAAATTTTTTTAAAAATCTTCTTCAGATCCAACAGTCAGAATCCTTTCATATTTGGTATACAACATCTCTTGGGGGACAGATTCATGTTTCGTCAAATTGAGTATCTGGGTATATATTTGGGCTCCCTATGAGAGCCAAAACTTTAACTTAGTGCAATATGAGAAAATTTCGTTAAAAATCTTCTTCAGATCCTCTGTGTAAGCTGTTCATTCTTCACTTATAAGTGAATCTTGTAAAGGAACTGTGACTACAACAGACCTTTGGTTTGTCATGTCAGGTCATCAACACCTCATTGCCACAGCTCTGACCAAGTTGCTACTGATGCCATCAAACTCATTAAAGCAATGAGGTAATCCAAACCAGATTATGTCTGACAAATTATTTTCATACTCAGTAGATGTTGATAGCATTGCTTTTATTATTTCAAGAAAAAATAAACAAACATCACTGAATTTTTTTAATACAGGTGAACCAATACTACTATCAACATTAAATCTCAAGTCTGCATTCCACAACTGGTCTGCATCAAGTGACCAAGTGTCAGATGACAGGTTATTTCTTCCCATCATCAAGGAGCCTTGTATTAGATTAGCTAATTATAGATAATTATCAAGTTCCATATATGTGTGTGGAATTTGTCATGGAACAGAAATTAGCTTATTCTCAATTATCACACTTCTTGTTTTATTTCATGATCCTTTCATAAACATTGAACATTATCCTTTTCATCAAACGCTATATACAGTCAAGTTATGGGGGCCCAAATTTTAATTTAGAGCAACGTGAGGACATTTCTTTAAAAAACCTTTTTCAGATCCACCAACCAGAGTTCTTTCATATTTGGTATATGACATCTCAAGGGGCATCAGATTCAAGTTTCTTCAATTTGAGTCCCTGGCTTAATATTTGGGCTCCCTTTGGGGGAGGGGGGGGGGAGGGCAAAACGTTACAGGGACAGAATGTCTCTGGGAAACATGTGGAAGTGCTGTAAATTACCAACTTTCACAGATTTATTTTATCAAAATATGAAATTCCCTGACAACTTGCCAAAGAAAATCATGAATCAGAATTTTTTCCCAATATATTTGTAATTATAACAACCTATTTGAATGAGCAGTTCATCCACAAATCATATTTTTCTGAAAAATGAAATACAAAACGAATAAATGTTTGCGTGTTTTTTTCCCAATTCAACTGCACACAGCTGATAATATACGATTTATTTTCAAATGCAAATGTTACTTTTTTATCAATCAAAGGTTATTGTTTGATATATCATTGATTCAAACAATTATCCTGCTCCCAAAATTCACTTAATTCCATAACTGGTCAACTCACTACACAGTTTCAAATAACACAATGACAGCCATTTACAAACAAAAAAAGCCATGTCTGAAGAACGTGTTCCATTCAACACTGCACCTGACTCTGCAGAGTTTCTCAGGGTTGGTGCGAATCAACCTTGGTGTGAATCAACCATTCCCCCTTTGTAATTGTTGTCAGTCTGAAAGACACTGCCACTCTGTCTGTCATTATACTTACTTTTTACGGTATAAAACATTTTCTGACTTGAGTATTGCTAAAACCCACCCACTTTATCAAAGTATGCTGTAGAATAAATGCAGAGTGTGTGGTATTTAAAATTCACTAATGCAAGCATTGGTACTATCGATTTACCGAAATGAGCATAATAACTTGAATTTTAAAAGATTTTTGGAGGTGATAAAAAGGTTGCATGCGCAGCAAAAATGACCATGCGCAGAGGCCTGAGAAACAGAGGTTCTTTTTTTATGGCCTAAAATTTGCTTTTCATCACTTCATTCCTTTGTAGATTTGATGAACCATGTCTAACTGAATAAGACCCCAAATACTTCTTTGAACCACTTTGTCAGGTGAGCGATTAAGGAACCTTGGGGCCTCTTGTTTAAATTTGAGAGCATTTTTCACCCCCCCCCCCCCCCCCCTCCCAAGGGGTGATTTGAACAAAATCAAAATGCGATGTCAGAACAACTGAAATCAATCCAGTGGTTTTGGAGAAGTAGAAACACTATATTCATGAACGACAGGTAACGTACAACAAATGACAGATGAAGAGTGATCACTATAGTTCACCTTGACTTTCAGTCAGGTGAGCTAACAAACCAAGTATTTGAACCTCGGAGAGAGAAAGGAAATAGTAATTTTAAAAATAAAAAATGAAATTATAAAAACGTCTGCATACATTTTTATAAAAAATGACCCTAGAAACAGAAGATCTACTTTGTGTGGCCTTTTGAGAAACAACTGATCCTTATCATTCCAATCATGGATTTTAAAACTAGTGCCCTTACAACTAATGTAACTTGATTTCAAAATTAATGTATTTGTATTAATGTATTTGCATAGGAAATCTGCAGAGAAAGGGTCAACACAATTTTTGCAAACACTTTTTACTTTTCTTGCTTTCAGGTCAAAAGACATGGAGTACAGAAATTGTTGTGCTGACTCAAATTCAACTTCATCCTTTAAACAGAAATAATTTTGGATGATTTGATCAATTTGTTTGATTCAAAATTCTCAACCCTTTAAGTGTTGGAAGTTCATTTATTGAAGATAAATGGAAACCATTATTTTGGGTGTAATCTTCTGAAGGTTCCCATCTTTCACATTTTCTTTACTTTATTGTTTTAATCCTTTACATAACATGAAAAGCAGACGACACTTGCAAAAAAAATTCTTGAACAACTAATTTTTTGTCTCAAAAACACAGGTTATGACCCCTTATTGGAATGAGTTCGACGAACTTGTTCCATTGAAGGGTCATAACCCATGTTTTTGAGACAAAAAATGAAAAAATAATGAAAATTAACTGGCAATTTTTTAGAATTGCGCTGGCTGGTTTTGGCCGTTATGTTGGGTAAAGGGTTAAGTTTCATTCATAATTTCCAGTCAGGACTCCAGGAAGTGGAACAGTGCTTCATTATTGTAGTAAACAATTTCCATTTAGTAGTAAAATAGCACTCAGTAACAAATGTCTCAGGTGGAAGTTCTCTAAAGTGGACAGCATATCACTTGGTGTGAGTGATTGCCAAAACTTGACTTCATTCTTGCATTGTGATCATGGTATAGCCATAGATGATGAAAGTGAATTTAAACACTGATGAATAAAAAATATATATTCATGACATTATTTTCTTTTCATTTTTATGTGTACCCATACTATGTATGGTACACATAATGCCGGCAACCGGGGTGACCATCCATCGTTCGTCCATCCTTTGTCCGTCCGTCTGTCCGTCCATCTGTCCATCCGGCGTCCGTATCCATTTCTTTGTCATTCGATAACTTGAAAAATATTGCTTGGATTGTCAAGTTACTTTATATTTGTGTTCAGGTTACTGATGTGCCGAGCTGTATAGTTTTTGGTGTAAATCGAATAATCTGATCCTGAGATATTAACCCTTTATCCTTCAAATTGAAAATTCCTCAATCCCTTTCGCATTCGATAACTTGAAAAATATTGCTTGGATTGTCTAGTTACTTTATATTTGTGTTCAGGTTACTGATGTGCCAAGCTGTATAGTTTTTGGTGTAAATCTGATAATATGCTCCTGAGATATTAACCCTTTATCCTTCAAATTGAAATTCCTCCGATAACTTGAAAACTATTGCTTGGATTGTCTAGTTACTTATATTTGTGTTCAGGTTACTGATTTGCCGAGCTGTATAGTTTTTGGGGTGAAATCTGATGATTTGATCCCGAGATATTAACCCTTTAATCCTTCAATTGAAAATTCCTCCAATCCCTTTGGCATTCGATAACTTGAAAAATATTGCTCGGATTGTCCAAGTTACTTTATATTTGTGTTCAGGTTACTGATTTGCCGAGCTGTATAGTTTTTGGTGTAAATCTGTTATTTTGATCCTGAGATATTAACCCTTTATCCTTCAAATTGAAAATTCCTCCAATCCCTTTGGCATTCGATAACTTGAAAAATATTGCTTGTATTGTCAAGTACTTTATATTTGTGTTCAGGTTACTGATGTGCCGAGCTGTATAGTTTTTGGTGTAAATCTGATAATTTAATCCTGAGATATTAACCCTTTATCCTTCAAATTGAAAATTCCTCCATCCCTTTGGCATTCGATAACTTGAAAAAATATTGCTTGGATTGTCAAGTTACTTTATATTTGTGTTCAGGTTACTGATGAGCCGAGCTTTATATTGTTTTGGGTATAAATCTGATATTTTGATCCTGAGATATTAACCCTTTAACCTTCAAATTGAAAATTCCTCCAATCCCTTGGCATGAGA
This sequence comes from Pictodentalium vernedei, assembly GCA_031216915.1. NCBI lineage: Eukaryota > Metazoa > Mollusca > Scaphopoda > Dentaliida > Dentaliidae > Pictodentalium > Pictodentalium vernedei. Next base: position 257,924,860 of record CM062293.1, read on the forward strand.
TAACTCAAAAAATATCAGTCCGATTGTCATGTTACTTTATATATTTATTCAGGTTACTGATGTGCTGTGCTGTATAGTTTTTTCTGTAAAATCTGATAATTTAATCCGGAGATATTAACCCTTTATCCATCAAATTAGACACTCCTCCAATCCATTTCTACATGTACCCATACCATGTATGTGTACATAATGTCGGCATCCGTGGTGGCCCTCCGTCATACAGCTTTCTACTAGTAGCACGTATGGGTACACATCTGACGATTTCATCGGCCTATTTTAATTATTCAAGAAAAAGAATTGTTTCATGTTAGGTAAAGGCTTAACTCCTTGGATGCTGCTGGCAGATATCCCTGCCAAGGACAGGATTTCTCTTGCCCCTGAAATGAGCACCATTTGGTCACTTTTCACCAGATTTTCCCCATTTAGATGTGTTTTTCATCAAATCTAGTCATGGCTGCTTCATAGCAGCCATGACTAGATCTGATGAAAAATATCTTGGAAAATACTCAGTGGGTTAAGAATTCAAATGATTCCTCCTATCCTCCATGATCTCTGTCAAACAAGATAAAATAGAATAAATGCTTCTTTTGAATACAGACAGGAAAGTGACTATCCCTGTTAATTGAATAATTTTCACTGGAAAAGTGGACTATTCAATTAACAGGGTTCGACTGTAGCACCATGTGATCATAATTTTATTCTTGCATTGCCAGATATTCGTTAACAGAGTCTTGGGAGAAGAAGAATGAAATAACACTTCTTAATTGTTCTGAACCATATGTTCAGTATTGAACCATTGTTTCAATGAAATTATATTATTTAATGCTTGAAGCCTTAAAAATATGTAAGTCACTGGGGACTGTTTTTATCGCTACCTGAGCGAAGTTCAAAGGGTGCTTTAGTGATCACTTTCTGTCTCTTGTCCATCTGTCATCCTTCTGTCTGTCCATTCATCCGATGTGAACTTTACATTTTTGACTTCTCATAAACTACCTGGAAGAATTGAACCAAATTTGATAGGCATGTTTCTTATCATATGTCAATTCAAGTTTGTCTGAATAGAGAGTGGGCCATGCCCCACAGGAGCACCACAAGGGGCATAATTCTGTTAGCACCCACAAAATTTAAAAAAATCTTCTCCAGAGCTACCCATCAGGATTTTTTTGGAACTTGGAATACAATTTACTCAGAGGGGTCGGGTTCAGGTTTGTTCGAAATAACCCCTGTGTTCTTCTTTGGGCTCCCATTGGAAAATTTATTGAAAATCTTATTCACATCTGCAGACA